>OX451394.1:13701745-14301745 GCA_949629135.1 Eremobia ochroleuca
TAATGCGTGGCCACCATTTTGAAGAAAAAAAAAAATGGCGCGACGGAACTTCAAACCCCTTTAAAAAATCTTTGACGGTTGTATGAAATAGCTATAACACGGCAAATTATGGAAGTCAATCGTAGGGATCAATTTGCTTAATAAATAATTTCCCTGGCTGAAGATAATATCTACAATATTTAATTCTCCTTCATACATTACTATTTTAAACGATTTCACTACACCTCATCATATTTTAATTAACAGTCCTACAAAGAACAAATAGACCACAGTATAGTAGTAGTCTGATAATTACAAATAATAGGTTTCGCAGTCCGAAACTCAAACATCCATTTTGGCTGATTCTACCCTGTTTGCCCAGACAAGTCTTGATTTATTAATTAGTACCATCGGCAATTTCACCCTTTGTCTACGCTTTTGATGGTCGGCAAGCTATGGGGAGGCCAAACTGATTTTAATTGATGCTTTTATTACTATATTATTGGATAACGTCTCATGGTTTGTTCTGAGTGGTGAATTGTTGTATGGTATCGTAAGGGAGCATACTGGGTATATGTAACAACTTCATGTTAGGTAATTCTTACTCAAGATGCAACGAATACTTCACTTAGGGCCACGTTGGGGCTGATTTGTCAATCGACATATAAGTTTTATTCGTGGAATAAAATTGTCTTCGGAAAGATTTTGCATGGAAAAAGGGTCTAAAAAGAAGAAATGAAAAAATCTGGCGTTGGAAAAATCAGCCCTTAAATGAATAATAATAAAAAAATATTTATTGGCATAAAAATGTTGGGTTCACATTTTTATGCCAATAAATAATTTTTCACCTCATGCTCTGCAATAGTGCTTTCGACCAGTATATCAAAGAGGCAGTCTTAAAGAATATAAGAAGTAGAATTAGGAAAGATTTAAGAAAAAAAGACAATTTAATTTAAATTTTATTTCAATAAATGCAATTAACAACAGACAGTACATATTTATGTAATAATACCTGTGCCCGTGACTTCGTTGGCTTCCATGTCGGAAAACAAATTGGATTTCATGGGTTTTTTTTTGCGCGGAACCCTAGTTAATTTTCTAAAATAAAAGTCCTGCTAGTGAAAGTCTCGTCAAAATCGGTCCAGCCGTTTTGGAGATCACAAACAGACGGACAGACAGATAAAAATAAAAATAAAAAAAATCTGTTTTTTTATATGTTTTTGTAATGTTTTTTTAGTTTCTACATAAACTTTCACGGATTTAGTAAAAAGCATTCAAAAAATCAAAATCAAAAGTCATTTATTCAAACTAGGCTGAGAATCAGCACTTTTCGAACGTCAAAATTACAAAAGACAGTCCCCCAAAACGCCCGCCCTTCACCACTACCTAGTGCTTTAGCATTAAGTATTAAAAGCATTTTGTCATTACAAACAGATACTTCAATTTTATTTATTTGTATAGAATAAAGAATAGAATAGAATACTCTTTATTATGTACTCCTTTTTAATTTCAGACAATGATAGAGCGAGAAAGAGATAGAGAGAGAATAGATGTATAGATAAATCCGATTAAGTTAAGAGACAGTACTTATGTAAAATAAAGGACTGTTCGTGTTTATTGACTAAGCAGCGTTTATGGCGTAGTCAGGAGCTTAAATCCACCAAAACTTTCACGTTGTAGTGTCAGACAGCCATAAAATCTTGTATTTTATGTCTAGTTGAAAATGTCAGGGCCTTTCACATACATATAAGATTTTTAGTGTTACATTGTATCTTGAATATTCGCCAAAACCCAGTTTGTAGCTTCTTTTTTCACACAAAAAACAACGTAATCTGCATTCGCAACTTATTTGCCAAAAATGTAAACAAATATGAGTTTATGGAAAAATAACTTTAATTCCTATAAAATAAAGTGCAGTTACGCTAGAACTTCAAGCATTTTTATAAATTTTTCAATATTGCTGGTTACTCTGAAATCAAATTAATAGTCATTAAAATAAAGTTGATATTTGTTTAACTTGAAATAACATCAATTTGAAACAAATATAAATATACTTTACCGTGACTTTCGTTCAAATGAAGTTACAAAATTTAATTATAGTAATAAGTTAGAATAATAATTTAGTTAGGATAAAGTATGGACACTATCGCAATAGGTTTCCCTGTAAGGATAGATGTAATTTGGAAAATAAAATATATAAATAAATAACGTAATATCACGCTTGTATTCCCCAAAGGGTCAGGCAGAGGTTTACACCCTCAGTTCGTCAGTTATGTTGAAGTCCCTTGTAATAGGGGGCGTGTCTATTCCCATCAATCACAAATCCAGACTCCAGGTTCCTACTGAAAAAACCCTAATGGAAAAACCCAATAACACTTTGCTCGACTTGAGAATCGAACCCAGAACCTCATGGTCAGCAGTAGCGCTTGCGACCTGTAGACCAACGAGTCAGTGAGTTAAAATACAGCGTGTAACGGAAGGGGGGTATCAACCCTGAAGGAGGTGAATGTGCTCATGAAACTCAACAACTTTCCCCAAAGAACATAGGTCGAAATATGAAAAAAAAAATTGGCATTCCCTTACAAAACTGACTACCAGCTGATTGATTTACTATGGGAGGGCCAAATTTTTTTTTCATATTTCGACCTATGTTCTTTGGGGAAAGTTGTTGAGTTTCATGAGCACATTCACCTCCTTCAGGGTTGATACCCCCTTTCCGTTACACGCTGTATATTCCTACTAAAATAATTGTTATATAGGCTGATTGGTAATTAGTGACCGATACTTAAACACATGATTCTACTCATGACAACAAACAAGTTTTATAATGGGACAAAAAGTGAAATGACGAAAAAAAAAATCAGCTGTTCCCTACATTTTGACGACTCGTACGAACATAAATGTAGGGAACAGCTGATTTTTTTTTCGTGATTTCGGGTTTGGTCCGATAGTAAAAGTTGTTTGTTGTCATGAGTAGAATCATGTGTTTAAGTATCGGTCACTAATTACCAGTCACCCTATATACAGTGACACACGCACACACACGTAGCAAATAATTTTTGACATATCCAGCCAGCCTGCTAGAAAACATACGGTCAGGCACATAAATTGTATGTATATCACGATAGCACCTAGGTACCTGCATCAAAATAATCCTGTGCGTATTCTGCCAGCCTGGTTGAAAATGTACGTTCACGCACATGCTACCATTGTGTAGATAACGATAGTACCTATCTACATACATAACGTTGTCTAGCCTATCGGCAAACAATCTCCCTTCACCCTCAGATCTCGCTAATTGAGTGCACGAGCCGTGGGCTAAAGTGGGATGAGCAATGAGCGTTGAGCAACTGATATAGTTTGTGTGTCTGCGCGTACGAAGTATTTGGTGTGGCATTTGTTTTTCAGCATATTTTGTTAAACGATCAAAACCTATCCGCAGTCTCATATCAGCGACAAACAAATGTTAAAAACTTGTAAATGTAGGGAAACTAGAGCTATTTTGGACAAATTGAGACTGAGGTCAGAACGCGAACATTCTTAACCCTTAAATGCATCGTGATGGAAATTTCCGTCAACCAATCCAATGCCATATTTTCGTTTCCACAGAGCACGGGGGTTCCCCAATTGTTAGAGATATTCAACTCATTTTATTACAAGTAGATTCGTTCTGATTACATAAAGATATTAAAATTTCAACCAGGTCATTAAAAAAAAAAGTATTTCTATGAATATATTTTTTAAATATTTTTTCTTTACTATGGAGCTAATGTTACGTCCAAATCAATTTAATTTGCTTAAAAAGTAAAAATCATGCAATCAAGGGTTAAAATTACGAGAATTGCCCCTGTGAACTTATTCTCTTTTATATCGTTAGTTTCTAATTATATTTATTTATTCTTGTGTGGGGCGTCAAAGCAATGTGTGGGCGTGGGAAACATTTCAAAGAATATTTCGTTCAGCCATGCTTTTCCTTACATTTCTATTTTTATCAAACTCTGTAGAACTTTTTAGTGTTTTGTACCCAATGGAGCCTACGGGACCCTATTCTCCTCCGCGAACCGGACCGTAGGCGCCGCTGTCTGTCCGTCCGTCTATATAGATAGCACGTTACACGCTGTATAATAGCGGTAAGACCGCTCATTGTATCACCCCTTGTAAAATTTCTACATCCATATGAGCCTAATGAGCTGTGGGCCAAAATAACCACCATGTGGAGCCCTAAAACAGCTAGAAGGCATCGCGGCAGACCACGTAAAAGATGGCGGGTCGAGCTGGACAAAACAAACGGCCAGGGGTCCAGTTTGGCCCTGAATCAAAAGAGATGGAAGTCATGGGGAGAGGCCTTTGCCCCGCAGTGGCATGATGCAGGCTATCAGTAACAGTATATATGTTTGGTTTGATGGTGTACCTGTACATAGTAAATAATATTCTATACAAGGTGTATATATATATCCCTGGAAGTATGGATCAAATCGAACCCTGAGAATGTCGGTGCAATTTTTTACGGTTCATAAGTTAAGAACAATTTTTGTTTTTTTCAATCACTTCGCATAGTTCTAAAAGAAAAAAAAACATTTAAAAAACGTATCATGGCTATCAATGACCTTTTAGAAGAGTGGACCTTTCCTTTGGTAATACTTTTACGCAGCTAGAAAACATGTGTTCAATAAGAAAAAAAAAAAAAAAACATTTACTGCAAAGGCTACGAGCTGGCAATTTTTTTTTTTAATTGCACCGATTTTCTCAGGGTTAAAACATTTGGAAATTACCTTGCCCACGCCCCTATTCGATTTGATCCATACTTCTAGGGACAGCCTGTATATCTATCCAAAGTAAACTACAAACTTCCAACATATAGTATGGCACATTTAAATCGCAGAGTAGTTCCATCACATTTCACAAACCCATATTCCCGACGCATCCATTTACAATCTATTTCCGTACTCATCACATCATTGGTGCCTTTACTAGACTGTATACGTAATGGATTAGCCATTTGTCTGATTAGCAACATCAATAAATAATAAACCAGCATACAGGAGGGTCAAACCAAATCATTGATTCATTAAACTTTAGGGGTTGGTAGACTACAAATAGTATGCCGTTTGTACTGCAGACTCTGGGTATACTAATTAGCCTGAGTAAATATTTGAAAGCGCAATTGTCGTGTTGTACAAATTATGTTGGTGGAGATATAAGTCAACATTGCGCTATAGTAGTGTAGTGCATTGATAAACATAGGTAAAAAATTCTTCATTACTAATTTATTATAAATAAAATAGTAACGAAGAATTTTTCACCGTTTTTTGGCTGTTTCAAGATGTATATTCAAAACGGCAAAACGGATTTGAATTAAATTTGGCACACAGTTCGTTTATAACCTAGATTAACACATGGGATACTTTAAATTCCGATAGTTTCCGTGGTACCACGCGTGCAAAGTCGCAGTTAAAAGCTAGTTGATAATAATAATTTGTAGGTAAGTACGTATGGCCATGTTTTTAATAACTGCCATGTAACCAATTAGATGTAACGTTGGAAGGCCTCCACAAGGTGGACCGATGACCGCATGGATCGCAGGAATCCGCTGGATGCGGGAAGCACAGAACCGGTCGTAGTATCTGCCATTGGGGGAAACCTATTTCCAGCAGTGTGGTGACGATGATGAATCAATTAACATCACCGTATTTAACAATAAACAACACATACTGTGCAGTGAATATATCTACAAGAGCTGAGCTATATAAAGCTGCCCTTCCCCAAGTCATAATCCCACTGTCGCATTTCAACAACTTGAGGAGAAAGCTAGATTAGGACTTAGGTTAGATACCAGAGGTATTTACTTACTTAGCTCCAACGCAAATCATTCCTTAGCATTAAAAATAAGAAGCCAGAATTACAATTTAGGATTTACCTAATCCTATGGCACGACTTGAGCGCTTCTTTATTTAAATTCTTTATGACAGTGCTAATGTACAGGCACTTAAGTATTTATGTAGTCCTTAAGGCAGACACAGAATAAGTAACTAAGTTTCACGTGTTTAAGGATAAGGCAGCAACACTTCTCAATGTTGAAGGTCAGGGAAAATTAGATGAAAATGTTATGAAATAAAAATGTTTGAAGTCTCATAAGGCTTTCGGAGTTACACGGGTAGACCTCGAGTGTAACCCAGAAACGTTTCAACTTAATCAAAATTTCAAACCCTCTTTGTAAGTTGACGGCACTTAATTAGGCCAACAAGAAAACGTTTTAAAGACGAAATTAAAGTTCGAGGAGAGGCATGTATTCCTGTTGAGCAACAAATGTGAACTGACAAAATGTTAACTCAGCATGAATTATGAGCTCCACTCCCAACTACCCTAGGGAAATTAAAGTGTCTTGCTGCAACTTTAAGACGAACAGGTACAGAAAGCGCTTCCTCGGATACTAGAATAATAAATTTAATTCCTTCCCTTTTTGAGATTGGCTCGCAGTCATTGTTTCTTTCGATATTCATTTTCCCGATATTGAAACATGAGACCGAAAGCTTTAATAATAACAGCGTTTTTAATCTACTTCAGGCTGATAAAGTTTTATGCGTCGGACAGATTGTTATCTGAACTTGTTTTAATATTGCGAAATATCTCAATCTTTTGCTTTGCCAATAAAGGCGGAGAACAAGATGTACGAACTTACTTTTACATGATTCTGAGAATAATAATAGTCCTCCAGATCGTATTTCGGTCATGGAAGCCAATCTCAACGGAGACTAGCCTTCGGCGCGGGAGATATTATTTGTATTATTATCGCGGTTCAAAAATGTGTGCACTATAATAATAATATCTCCGACAGTCTACAAACACTGGTGAGCTCCCTCTTCCCTCACTCTCTAAGTCCGATTGGAACTGTGCCATCGGACTATAAGAGTGAGCCGTCCCATTGGAATATGAGGCACGCAATCCTACACGACCGGAGATCTGGCGCAGGATCAACGGCTTAGTGTGCTTTCCAAGGCACAGGGATATTACACCGCCAACTTACAAACTCCGGGCTGTTACTAACAAGGAAGGTATCCCGACGTGTCACCTCCGATTTTTTTGTGGCTGATATAATATGTTATTCTCCATCAAATAAGAGAAATGTATTTTTTTTTTGCCAACGCGCCTTTTTAGGGGGTGAAATAGCCCCCTAAACATTACCACCTTTCGGGGCAATTTGAGGGTTTTATTAATAGGGAGGAGGGGATAGGGGATAGGTGGGCGGGATATATTAATATCCATTTGGTCTTTTGGATAAATATTAACTAGAAGTATGTAAAATCCTCAAACTGCCCCGAAAGGTGGTAATGTTTAGGGGGCTATTTCACCCACAAAAAAGGCGCGTTGGCAAAAAAAAAAATACGTGTCTCTTAAAATTTGATGGAGAATAACATATATCAGCCACAAAAAAACCGGAGGTGACACGTCGGGATACCTTCCTTGTAAGATATTTCTAATGGAATAACCCAATAACACTGCCCGACCTGGGAATTGAACCCAGGACCCCACTCTCAGCAGTCGGGCTTGCGATCATGAGATCAACAGGGCAGTCTTGAAATTAGTCCTAAGCCAATAAAAATTGAATAGACTGGTTGTCAGATTTTCGGGGTTCTGACGTCTCGTAACGACTGTCAAAGATCTACGAATGACAGCCGGAACCAACGGTTTAGCGTGCTTTCCGATTCACGGAGGGGTCTTGGTATGTAGAAGTGGTCACCCATCCACGGATCAATCGCGGGAAGCGTAGCTTAACGTGATCGATCGACCCGTGCGGCTGTTATTACTTAGCCACAAGCCTCTCAGAGAGATTACCTATATAACCATAAAAAACTAACTTTGTTTCCATAATAACATCTCAAATCGTACGAATTCTAGATAAAGTCAAAAAGACTCGGAGAAACTACAATAATTAATACTGGCTTAAAACTTACTTATCTAGTAAGCAGCAAAGCACACAAACAAGTTCAACTTTAAGAAATGGTAACTTCCAGTGATTAAACAAGAAGTCAAGAATCTAAATTGTGCACAACACAGCTTCAAGAAAGGCTTAACAAACAGCAACGACAAACACAGGAAGACATTATTAAATGCTAATACAAAATGCACTCTCTTTAGGAACAGTTGAAATAATTGAAGCGGTTCTTTTCTTGTTTATTTTTAAAGCGGACCCGCCGAGGGGTGCAAGGAGATGCACCAGCATTGTTCTGGAAAATAACCTCGTCTTGAAAAGCAACGACTATAAAAATTCAGAGCGGAGACTCGAATTCGGGTCAAATGTAGACCAAGAGTAAATTTAGGAAAATAAATGGTAAGAAATAAAAAGAATTAAATACCTAGTTGGAGGATGTCCAAAGTGATTCAGATAAGGTGTGTTGAAGTTTGACCATTGGAGGAAAACAAACGAAAATAGAGCGGAGTGGAGCGTTAATTTACTTGCCAGATGCTTATCGTGGTGATATATTTTTGACAGTGATTTGGTATCTGGAAAATACTAGCAAATAACTTCGATATCGCATGGGTTTGGTTACGAATTTATTGCTTAATCCGAAAAACATATCATCTATTTATATTTAGTATATGTTGGAAATTGAAACGAATTCCGTTCAGTTTTTCGTATTTCACTGTCGGACCAACATGACAGGGGTTCGTTTTAAGTTATGCATAGTGTTAGACATATTCTGGGTCATCGTTAATTATTTTGTTGGCATTCGACATCCTGCCAGCTCTCATTAAGCCACCCGCGTGGATTCACTCCGGGTGTCGTTAGTCAAAGGAATACGTTTTCGACGTGCTCCTTAAACCGAACTATCTCAAGCAACTCTGCAGCAGCTACTGCAATGTCACGTACACCAAAGCTGTCACAATTGTACTAGTCTCATGTAAATAGGTCAGGCTGTACATTTATTTCATGCCCATTTAAAATGATACAAAAAGAGTTTGAAATATGATCAAAAACAAACCCAACATTTTGATTTTGCTGCTCTGTCTGTATCTGACGTGAAGATAAATTAATTTTTGAAACAAAGGCTTAAGAATATCAAGTCAATCGAGCAAGGAGAGGGTTCAAAAATCCATTTTTTAAATTAGATCCCGGACACGTAAACAGTGTTTCTGTAATAGCGTTCTTGTTATTCCGAAGATTTTGCGTCGCAAATACGCTTGTATTTCGAAAATAGTTTTACAAAAAGGTACTAGGAATACAGAACACAGCCTGCATATGTGTTTACTCGGCTACCTCATGGATTAGTCCAGGGGCTCATCAGCCGAACAAATAGGGCGTGTCTAGATCCGGAGTCAGCACATATGTACCGACACTCCAGGGAAATAAAATGTTCGCGCCCCGCCTGATTGCAGCCTTACGAGATTTTTTTCGTGAACTCTATTCAAACATAGCTGGAATTGTAAAAAAAATTGCAGGTAGGTAATAGGCAGGTAACTATCTTAATAAATATTTTTTGAAGCAATATTTTTTTTTACGTAAACATTCGAATTATTAAATTTTCTGTTCGAACATTTTGTATCGGAGGCTACTGAATTACCATGTTCAACACGAAAGCTTTTTAACGACTAAAACATAACATAACATCACGTATTTATTCCCCAAAGGATTAGGCAGAGATGTACCCATACTACAGACGCCAGCACATCAAGCTACCCGAAACTGTCAAATTTTGTTAATCAACTTTGAACCTTATGCTTCAGCAATAAAGTTGAAAATCTATTAAAGAAATCTGACAGATTGTAGCAGCTTGTTGTTTAAGAGGTCTATTACAAAAATGCGCGTAGATGCATGATTTTCTCGTTGAAACTGAATACTATTTGTTGGTTTGTATAAATAACAATTAATTGGCAAAGATAGTTCGTTTTCTCTTCTATAATAATAATAAAGCGATTTTTTTTAAGTATCTATTTATTTAGCAAGAATCGTTCTCCTGATACATGTTTAGGCAAAAACTCATGGAGAGCTGATTTGAGAGTTCTAATTTGCAAATTCTGTTGAATATAATCCATCAAAACTTTTTTTTCATATCGCAAATATCATATAGTTTTATAATAGTAGAATACATTTTTTTTATGTCTTATAAATAAATAAAACACGACTGGACCTAATTCAATTTTCTACTAGAAACAAGTCTGAATATCTCCGAACTTCAACATAATTTTCACGTAGTATTTATACCAAAATAGTCTCCAATAATCGCTTAAACATTAAAAAAAAATATGTATATGTTATAACTTTGATTTTTTAATAAATAAAATAAAACTACTATATATACTCGTATTTCACTGTGCCGGCGATGCGCGCTCGCCTTGGCTGGAGACCTTAACTTATTGAGGCATCCACAGGCAAGCCCGGTTAAACAGACGACAACCTCATAGTTTGAACTGCGAAAAGTCATTTATAAACAATAAAAAAAAGATTCCGTGTATTAAAATGTTAAGAGGAAAATGGCACGAAAAGTTTCAATAGTCAAAACGGCAACGCTAACAGAATCTATTTCCGAGTATCGCAAAAAACACACTGACCCAAATGTCCATGTTCCTTATCTCATTATAGTGTCTGATGCAGAAATGGAGTGAGTCAGTTGGTTGTGCAAGAAATAACTTCCTATTATACGTGTCCAACTGTCCAGCACACGGCAAAGCGTTTCACGTGTAAGCGTTTAGCGTTTTGAACTAAACATTGTGATTCTTCTTGGTCTCGTGTCGGAGATTCTTATTTTGTCCAACCAGCATAAACAACCACTCGATTCGATACCGTACCGAAACGATCATCAATCAATGTTATCGTATGAGTCCTCGCTGTTCACAAATTCAAAACCCGAAAATTTTGTTAGTTTAAATCAAATAGACGGCCGGAATTCTTCCGATAGCTGTTTGTTGACGGGACAAGGCAATTCATCAGAGCGATCCTGTAACCATCTCACCGTGAAAACTTAGGTGAGGTGAGCGTGGAGTGAGCTGTCAGTGTCATCCCACTTGATATTAGGGATTGACCAAGCATACATTTACAATAACAATCCAGATTTTAATAATATTTTTATGCTAATTGTATTGATCATTTTATATAATTTCAACGCTAGTATTTTAGTTGTCAAAATATTACTATTTTGTGGGATTTTAAAATAAAATAGCAAAACAGAAACTCAGTCGGAATCTCAATATTGTTTTTTTTTTCCTAGACTAGTCCTGACGAGGCGGCCTGAGCATCCGATTCACGAAATTTCGTGAATCGGGTGAAGTGATCACGCCACACAAACTACGTGGGATTAAACGTGGGTTTTGACAACTAAAATACTAGATTTGAAATTATATAAAATTATCGATAGAATTAGTATAAAAACATATTATTAAAATCGTTTGTGATTGTAAATGTTTGCTTGGTCAATCCCTAGCATCAGTGGGATGACACTGACAGCTCACTCCATGCAAATTTTCACGGTGAGATTTTTACAGAATCGACCGGCAGGTTCAAAATGTGTCATTTGCGATACGATTGCCTGTCGAATGGTTGTGAATAATTATGCAGTATTTAGTGACCAGGACATGTACAGCCGTACAATTCTGTAACCATCTCACTGTGAAAGCTTGGGTGAAGTGAGCGTGGAGTGAGCTATCATTCGCTAGGGATTAACATTATTAAGTGTTCACTTCACTTATGATTTCACGGTGAGATTTTTACAGAATCGACCGGCAGTTCTGTCGTTTGCCTCATTGCGCTAGGGCGGTAAAAGTTTGAATTCAAATTCGAAATTTGAAAATTTCGGTCTGAAACAATTACTGCGTTGCGTTGCGGAACGCCGCGGCTCATTATGCTTTGTTATTTATAGGTTTGCTTGGTTTTTTCAACCAAGTTGACGTTTAAACTTTAACAATCCTATCCTATCCTAGTATCATACTTAAGAGGGTTCATCCCTTAGAGCCATGTTGGAGATTCAAAATTGATGATTTCCGACGGACAATAAAACCATAATTTGTTTAATTTATAGATGAGATATTGACGTCATATTATTGGGAATTTTATAATCTAGTGCATGGCTGAAAAACATTTTCAATTTTTCGTATAGTTTTCTCATCAGAACCGTTTTTATGCAAGCCTTTTTTTAGTATTGCTATATAATCGGCGCGGATTCACGCCACCGCTCAGCGCGCCGCTCTAGCAATACTAAATAATTCATAGTAAAATAAACATATAAGTTATAAAAAAAATATTTAAACCATGTTTTAGAACATAAATGTCTTAATTTACTAGGTCTAAAAGAAAATATAAATATTTGAGATTTCATCCTAAACTAACACGTTTAATATCTCGAAAAGTGGCTACAATTGACACTTTTGAATATACTTTTCTTGAATGAAAACTTGCAGTAATCGTGTTTTTTTTTTCAGCCATACACTAATAAATGTTATTATTTTTTATAAAGTAATGTTGTTATAAGTTTGTCGTATATGGTTTTACTAATATCTCGCATCTGCTTAGACCGTCGATCGCTAGTTTAAAAAAAGGCTCGCATAAAAACGGTTCTGATGAGAAAACTATACGAAAAATTGAAAATGTTTTTCAGCCATGCACTAGATTATAAAATTCGCAATAATATGACGTCAATATCTCATCTATAAATTAAACGCATTATGGTTTTATTGTCCGTCGGAAATCATCAATTTTGAATCTCCAACATGGCTCTAAGGGATAAACCCTCTTAACAAAGTTTGTGAACATGGATGGACAGAAGGATGTTTATTAGTCTTTCACGCAAAAACTACTAAACGGATTTAGATAAAATTTGGCACACTGATAGTTTATAACCAGGATACTTTTATCCCTATATTCTCACGGGATTGAAACTTACGCGGGTGTAACCGCCAAAGGACAGATAAAAAAACGAAATCAAATGTCTGTAGGTATATAGGTATAATATCGAAATCAGAAATTGTCATACTTTATCGCTAAAAAGTAATTTAAATCGAAAATCGCTTTTGCATTGTGACTTTGACCATAAGCTAAACGTCCAGTGATCGGAACTCTAATCTGTGTACACGTCGATTTTCATTACGAACTGCCGCTTTTTGCGGGACCCAAAGCGCTCTGCAAGCTCAATTTGTATTTAAATGTCTAATTTTATCTATAAAAAGTTTCCTATCCAAAAGGAATGTTACAAAAAATACATGAGTGTTTCCGTCCGTAAAATGGCTCTATAAAATTACCATTTTCATAAATGAAAATTACCTTTATTCATACAAACTGTTGCTTGAGAACTACAATACTTTCGCGAAAATGTTTGAAATGCAGTTGCATCTGGCATACAATTTTAATCTGCTCAAAGTGCCGAGCGCCGAGCACGGATCCAATATTCAAATTAAAGAAACACAACTACAGACAACTCGTCGGCAACATTAATATGATTTAGTTTCATTTTTGCCGAATAGTCCTCGGAAAGTTCCGCCACGGCCTCTCCCACGCGGGCCTAAAAACTTCGTTCAAAGTTATCACTAAGGTAAATACAGTTAGGGAAAAATTGCGAGGCCGTCCGACTTTTTCCTACCGCGCCTTTGTATAACTTCCAAACTTGGCCGCTTATCAATTTCCGTAAATGAAAGGATTTCTGTGTTCGTGTCCAAAGAAACGTACCAGTAATGAAGTTAATACATTTATCAGATTTCAAAGTTACTGCGGACCAATATTTTGTTGTGCTAACGTGAGAACAGCAATCTTGTAATGTTAAAATAATGTCATTATTGACATGCTAAGCCGCAACGTTGCGTGTTCCACGAAAAATAATATTAACAAAAACTAGTAAATTAATGGTTCCATGGAAATTTTAATGTAAACGTATGTGTTTAGTCACGTAACGAAACGAATTCCAACAGGCTTAGAACATTACATTTCACAATTAAAGCACGGCAAGCGGTACTTTCGAGTCAGCATTACTGTGAACTTTTAAAACAGACCGAGGAAAATTTTATAAAGCATTCAAGAAAACCTAGCATCTTTATGCTGCATCTTTAAGAGTAGAGCCTGCACTCAAGCCGTCTGGAAAGCGGATTCCATAAATAATTTCAAATATGTATTAAGATTCTTCACTTCAATGTACAGGCTGGTTCAATAATGCAAGCTTGGGCCGTAAAACGTACCGAGCCGCGTAGTACGACGGGAGTCCGCTAAATGGCCCACGGTGGAATTTAGTGCTAAAACGTGCTCCAATATGGCAACGATGTGATAAAAAGGCACCGCAGTATTGCCATGTATAAAATCGTACTGACGTTTTCGGAAATCTGGTAGCGATTACATAGCGTGAAATCGTTATTGATGATGAAAAAAAAAAACTCACTGATGAAACGTGTTGAAATAGAGAGCTTTTTTATAAGAAACGGATTCAGAATTTGTTTCATGTTTCATTACGTATCTTGTTTAGGAGGTTTATCGTATTAATGTCGTTGATATTATTGGTGAATTAAATTTGAATGTAAAAAAAAGAGAAATGCTCTTGACCTCGATCTGGCCTGGTGAATAACGATGGATGAAGTATACGATGGAACGAGCAAACCCAGGCGATGCATATTCACTCTTGCTTTGAAAGCTGACGGGTTATACCTACGTGGAAGGGGATACAGACGCTGGCAGAGAGTTCCACACTTTGACAGTGTGCGTAATAAATATGGTGTAGAACTGCCGAGTATCTACGACTAGTCAGTATGTCCACAGCAGTATGTCTGGTGGCCCGGCAGTGAAAAGAATATCAGGTCTACCTTCATACGTTTTCAGGATCTGTTTTACATATACAACGTGTAACGTTAAATGCGCAAAACCTAAAAGTAGTTTGATCAGAATAACGAGCATAATTAATTGAACCACTTTTTAATATAGGTCACATTTTTCAAAAATCTTCATTAAAAACGTTGCCGTGTCTATTTATTAATAGGTCAAGCAAGTCAATGTCGGCGCGGCGCAGCGGTCCGGTGACGACTCTTCCCTCGATAAAGCGTCATCGCAGACGCAAGAAACGCTCAGAATGGCCAGTAAAACTAAAACAGCCCACAAAACCTTTACAATTTTTTTATTGACTTATTTTCTCTCTGAAATAGGTCAATTGAATTAAAAATCAGTTGCGGTGTCTGAGGTTTTGCGCATTTAACGTTACACGTTGTATACGATTTTGATCCCCAAAATATCCTTCCATCATTATCCTTGCTGCAACAAAGACATCTGCAACATACATTCGAACACGGATGCACATCACAACTAAACTTAAAAGTATATCCGTGTGGTATTCCCCGAACAATACGCTAGCCTGAAATAGCATATAACACACACGTAGGTAGTTGATTCTCTGAAGTTGATCGATCAACTTCCACTCCCGCGAGGCTAAGTTCAAGTAATACGAACGCATTACAAACAGTACCTATATATTCAAATGTTTACCAATATTTCGAGATCGCTTTGAGAATATACTATACACATCAATAAAACAAAAACTATTAAGTATGCTTTTATATCTGAGTGTGTAATTTCCCGTGAGACAATAATGCTATAGTCTCTTTGAAAAACGAGTGTTTTACGTTGATAGTAAGTAGCCGAATTGTTTTGCACTACTATGGTATGATTACCCAGAGGAAAACTGTTGATAGATACAACAGATAAAAAAATACCCTTTATGTACAGATGTATAAATTCATGTAGATACAGGTACAGAGAAATTAATGATTTATCAAATTAGGACACTACGCATAATTGCCGTATTAGGGACCGGTCACACATACGCACTAATTACGCTAGAAAGAGTATTACATATGAAGGAGCACAACTATTTAATAATCTACCCACATATACAACGTGTAACGTTAAATGCGCAAAACCTGAGACACCGCAACTGATTTTTAATTCAATTGACGTATTTCAGAGAGAAAATAAGTCATTAAAAAAATTGTAAAGGTTTTATGTGCTGTTTTAGTTTTACTGGCCATTCTGATCGTTTCTTGCGCCTGTAGAAGAAGAGAGAAGAAGAAGTAGCGCAACAAACTCCCCAGCGGCACAGCTGTCTGTTCTGTTAGAAAAATTTGTTTCTATACAACAGTAGGTGCATAATAACATTATCATAACAACACAGAACATTAAATTAAATTATTTGCCATATTCATTTTCCAATTTCAGTTGGTAGTATATTTTGTTAACAATTATTTTCCTTGACTTTACTAAAAGAACGTATTGTACACATATGAACAGTGTGCAAACGTGAAGCTTTGTTTGAATGTCGAACAATATTTTGCTATCAAATTGAATTGTCAATAGCAAGTATACCATATCCGATTGTAGCATTGGACGATGCAGCAATGTCTGCAAAAGTTACATTGAGACAATAGAAGAAATGCATTTTGAATAAAAATGGCTGCTGTAAGAAAATCGTACTGACTTTGATTCTGATTTGGAGAAAGAAATAGTAGAAGTCTAAGTAATTTTTCATAATTTTCAATGAAAACAGTGATTATTGTGTCACTAGGCAATCATTTGAAATACCTTGAGTGTGTTATTTCAACTTTTTTTTTTCAATTACACTCCTTCGAATCCTTAATAATAGATACATTTTTTAATTGATATTAACACAATGTAGAAAAGAAGGAAAAAATAAGCAATATTTTCTGAGTGTACGATATCAAGAGAAGAAAAAAGATGCTAATACAAAATCTTACCTTGACTTTGTATACAAAGAAATACGTGTCACGTATCTCTTGATTCCTTTCTTGTTTTTTACCAAAAGAGTATCATAACTAAAAGCAAATACAAAGGACAACATACAAAATTATATACCAAGATACTAATTCAATAGTAAACATAACATAACATCATACGTTTTGTCGCGTTCTTCGAATTTGAGCGGCAGAAAACCTCAAAGTCCAATAACGTAAATGGCCAATAAATAGAACAAGAAAAAAGGAGAGGTAGTAACAAAATGGGCAATCCATTAAAGTTAATGTATGATATTAAATGTACCGATATCGCGATAGGGGAGATGCATTGCCAGTCCGATGCGAGCCAACGGTGCATGAAGAGCTATGCGATTTGTGCATTTGCTATATTAGTTAGTTTTCAAGCGAAGTGTATTGCGATTTCTCTTTGGTAAAGCTAATTGATGAGTGTGATTGGGTGGGGAGAGTTATTGA
Source organism: Eremobia ochroleuca (assembly GCA_949629135.1). NCBI lineage: Eukaryota > Metazoa > Arthropoda > Insecta > Lepidoptera > Noctuidae > Eremobia > Eremobia ochroleuca. Next base: position 13,718,903 of record OX451394.1, read on the forward strand.
TATGGGAGAGTATACACTATAAATAAAGTAGCAATTTTATGAAGTTTAAGTTATAATCACGAAGTAAAATACTTCACAGTTTACAACAATATTTTAACACTTTGTAGTAGTAATATAAAAAGCATTTCGGTATAACTATTTATTTAGTTGCATGCAATATATTTATGTATTTTATTGAAGGTACGATTTTGTGAAAAAAACGTTGTATAAAACGAATGAAATCCACCATTAATTTTAAGAACATAAGCTCATACCATTGGATCACCACTTAACGAGTTGTAGGTCATGGGTACCCAGGCAGGCGCTTTGCGTTGTGTAAATAATTTCGCCACCACTGCTCTCAAAACGGTGAAGGAAAACATCGAGAGGAAACCGGCATGTCCTAAAATCACATAATTGGAGAAATGTGACATCTACTAACCCGCACTGGGCCCGCGTGGTAGATTACGGCCACTCCCTCTCGAAGAGAGGGAGTGACCGACCCACTTCTGGGACACAGGCCTCCTGCCTGTGTCCCAGAAGTGGGTAGTTACATCATAGACTGATTATGCTAAGCTGATACGTCTATCAGTGATAACAAAACCCGTGTTAACCTCTAGAGCCCCAGCGGCACAAAAACGTGCCAGTAAACAAGTATTACCATTGAACCCCGCTGGCACAAACTTGTGCCACCAAACTCGACCGATTTAAAACTGTATTTGTAGTAAAGATAAGTCTTAAAATCGTTTCTGAACGAATGTTCTCGACGGCAGATAATATTTACAACCATAGACAAAGATAGCGGCCAAAATATGGCGGTCCTTGAGAGGTTAAGCTGGTTTCTTATTCTATTGCAACTCCTTACTACATTAGGCTGGCTCGCGTTCAAAGTGTTACCACCCACGTGCGGTCGACTCTTATCTACCTAGCATAGCATCGTAAAACCAAAAATGTATGATTACAAAAACATTTCATAACGAATCTCTGTAAGTAAAATTTCAAAGAATATTGGCAGAAAGTATAAAAGTTTGTATATTACGTTACCTGCAGTTCATTACACACTGAAAACTTTGTATGAGAAGACATGAGTCGGCGAGATGAAAATTAACTGAGATCAACTCTAAGGTAAGTTGTTTAATGAAAACCTTTCGTTTTAGCTGTTTCACCTTAAATTGACTAACTCAACTGTTAGACTTTGATGGGGGTGATTATTAATATTAAAGGTCCTTTTTTTGCTGGACTCTTAAATACTTTTATCTAACTTTCTAATTAAATTCTTGTCTCAACAACATATTAAACGTAGCCTTACCTTTAACCCCTTTGTACAAGGTGCCAGAGACACCGGAGTGCAGCCTGTTACCATAGATTTCAGTATAAATGATTCCGAAACCCGGGGGTTTTGTCATCACCGGGGTGATGGATGACAGATGATTCTAGGAGTTTTAGAAACATGTGCTGAATTCATGGTTAAAGAGTTTGCGTCAATGCCCCCTACCACCCTGTATCTACAAGTATTGATTACTTACCGTCTGATTAATCATAATTTTTTGACGTTTGTACTTTTCTCAAACTTATGCAACGTTTATAAATAAGAGGGTAGATTTCCACAAGGAATGGATGTAAGGCTATTTGCAAACATCATCATAGCACTGAAATATACATATACTTCGGCGCGGGAGATATTATAGTGCAGGCGTGTGCGCGCAGACGCAGGTGCACTCCCTCTTCCCTCACTCTCATAGTCCGATGGGACAGCCATCCGAAAAATTTTGTTGCCCCAAAACTGCACTACTTCCACGGTCTTATCGGTGGCAGCGCGGAGATCACTTTGGCTGCATACTTATTATGGAGCACAAAGGGCAGGATAGGATGTGGAGGATAGTTTAAGACACAGTACAAATCCACACCCTACTGCTTTTTAGGGTTCCGTACGTCCGAATAAAAAAACGGAACCCTTATAGGATCACTCGTGTGTCCGTCTGTCCGTCCGTCAGTTCAAATTTGGTACACATATCAATTTCTGAGACCTAAACGCAGAGGTGTGACGTGAATAGACGAAATCTGTATATGGGGGTCACTTTTGGGGACAAGATGGAAAATTAAAAAAAAATCATTACAAACTGCATCGTGTGACATATGAAATGAAAGGGCTTGTTATGAGGATTTCAAAAATGTGTTTTTTTTTGTAACTTTAAAATAAATAGTTTCCAAGTTATTCAAGAAAATAGACGAAAATTGACCATTCCCCTCTTATCTCCAAAACTATTGAACCTAAAATTAAAAAAAAAAAATACAGAAATTACTTTTCTACTTATAGATTATAAGAAAATATGTAAGGGGTCCATGATATTAAAATAACATGGTAAATCACTCAATATTGTGCGTACCAACTTACATTTGCAGTTGCAATGTATGGGAGAACATGATTTTCAACAACAATGTCAAGTGTGTCCTTGGGGTAAATTCATTCCAACTACGGAACCCTTCACTGTGCGTGGTCCGACACGCACTTGAGCGGTTTTTTTTCTATTTATTTTGCTTCATATGTATGCCCCACTTAAATACCGGTTCTGTGAAAGAGCTATTGGATTTCAAACTGAAATTGCCACTGTAGCGTTCATACGACAGGCTAATACATCCACGCAGGATAATATAACACGTTACAGTACGTGGTTTTATTGCGTACAGCACAGTAAACATGGAACTTTGTGCATCTGAAACTTAATTATTAACATGCGGGCCGAGTGGAAATGTGAAAATTCTTATTTCCTAGAAAAACTTTAATTTAAAGTTTGTTGCCAGCCGGCATTCCTAGGCGGTATTCGTGCAAGCAAACTGCACTTCCTTATAAGCTTATTTTCTTCACAGGGACTCGAAAATTTTCTTTAGATTAGTTTCTCTTGTTGAGAAAAATAGGATGGAATAAGGAATAATAAGTTCCCGTCTCCTCTTAAATTGGACTTCGCTTCTTTTGTACGACAATTTTTGTTGGTTTACCCAGACTGAGACAATGGCATTGCTTTAGTTATTAAGAACTTATTTGTGTAGTTAAAACTTGGAAATAAATTCCAACTTCGTTTGCTAACAGCTTTCTCGACTTATGTTTTCTCATACATTTTTAAATAGAAAGGTAGACAAAAGACTTCTTGCGTTGATTCCGCAGTACAGGTGAAGCTGCTGCGCGAATGAATTTCCCGAGATGTTTTCAATTCATCCGAGGCATTAATTCGATGAAAAGCTTTTCCCTACTTCCTTATATATTTTTATTTAGCATTAATTCAGCGTATAACAATTCCATGGCGTCTCTTTCCACAGATTATGATAGACCTCAAAGTCGGGATGCCCATGAAATAGTCGCATTGAATGGTAAATGGGGAGAACGCCAAAATGCCAACGCACGTAGAATTACATTTTATTAGCAGGCAGAATGATACATCTGTCCATTCCCAGACTTGATTTCTTCATCAATTTTATTTTTATACATATAAGAAAAAAACATATGAAGGTTCGAACCCTGACAGCCACTTAACTTTGCGTAAATTATTTAATCACCATCACTGCTCTCAAAACGGCGAAGAAAAACATCGTGAGCAAACCGGCATGACCTAGAACCAAAATTCGAAGACATGTGATATCTACCAACCCGCACTGGGTCCGTGTGTCGGATTAAGGGCCACTTTCTCGCACAAAAAGGAAGCTTGTGTCCCATCAGTGGAATGTTATGGGCTGATTATGCCAGTTGTAGATATGACGGCTATATTTAGCACAGTAATTAGGGGCGTGTGGCGAAGTAATAACAGCCGCACGGGTCGATCGACCAGGTTAAGCTACGCTTGCCGAGATTGGTCGATGGATGGGTGACCATCTTCACATACTAAGACCCCTCCATGCCTCGGAAAGCACGTTAAGCCGTTGGTCCTCGCTGTCATTCATGGATCTTTGACAGTCGTTACGGAAAGTCAGAAGCCCGAAAGTCTGACAACCAGTCTCACCAAGGGGTATCGTATTACCCAGTAACTGATTTGTGGAGCTCAGATAGGCAGTCGCTCCATGTAAAATACTGGTATTCAGCTGCATCCGGTTAGACTGGAAGCCGACCCCAACATAGTTGGGAAAAGTCTAGGCAGATGATGATTTAGCACAGTAATTAGGCGATAGCACAGAGTACCTCATTACAAAAAGCTGTTTACACAGCGGGTAAAGCTATCAGTCAGTCGCTCGTAATTATGGGGTTAGTCCGGTACAGGTCACTAGAAATAATGATTCTATCAAAAAGATAAGTATACAAAATTACAAACACATTACATTAGACAGAAATATTACTATTGCTATTACTATGTTGCCACACTATCGCATGCATTTAAACGTGCGCAGTTTAATAGTCGTACATAACTTTAATTTTCACATAAACTACAGCCTGCTAACTCTATTTGAACGTAATGTGTTTGGGGTTTAATAAATAGTGCCTTATCTAGGTATGTGAAGATATATCTGTAGTATGAACTTGTGTGACTCTTGAAGTCTTGACTGATGACACGTAGATATATATTTGCATCTAGATAGAGCAATTTTAGAAAATGACGTCTCGAGGTTTGACAAATCTTTCATCGCATTTCGTATTTGACTTCAGCACAGTTTAATAAAATGTTGAAGTAAAAGCAGAGAGTAAAAGTTTCTAAATTATAGTAGAATTTATTTGACGAAATGTAGGTTTAAAGCTTTAATGAAATTAGTTTCCGCTAAGTACTGTTGAGGTTTGTTCAAGGAGTGTTGAATTAAAGTCGTTTTGTGTTTTGATTTTTAAATGTCTATAAAATTAGGTTTTTTACAATTTGTAAGTAGATTAGTAGATAAACTCCAACCCACTGTGTATAAAGAGGATTCGGATAGAAATCACAATAATTCTGAATTTTTAATTAATTTATGTAGCCTTATTTTTTCTTAGATAAATGGTGTGATAGTAAAATTATTATTAATAATAATAATAATAATATTCCACAACTTTCTCACAACGCCATCTAGTCCCAAACTAAGCAGAGCTTGTGCTATGAGTACTGAACAACTGATAAACATACATATATATTTCTAAATACATTCATATTACAGATAATTTACTCACAGACAAAGAACAAATTTTCAGGCTCATCACACAAACATTTGTCCTGGGTGGGAATCGAACCCACGACCTTGCGCATAGCAGTCAGGGCCACTGACCACTAGACCAACAGGCCTGCCTTTTATTGGTAAGGTTCTTTAGATAGGTCTGTTGCGTACTTGTGTAGTACTTGCATCCGGCGTGCGTGTATGACCAACCAATCTATTCTGTGAAAATCTCACCGTGACAAATTAGGTTAAGTGAGCTGTCAGTAGTGTCAATCCCTAACATCAGGTGGAATGACAGCTCACTTCAAGTTATTACGATGACGTTTTTACAGAACATAACGGCTGAGGTATGAACGTAAACGAGGCAAGAGGAGTATGTAAACGATCGCTGCAGTTGACGTTCTGTAGTTTTTGCCTACCTCTATAGGAAGAAGGCGCGTATGTATGCATAAAAGGTGATATCATAGACAAATCACGAACACACAGTGGTAACAATGTCCTATTGTCTAATAGTATTGTAGAACTAGTAACGAAGCGAAGGTAAACAATCCCAATATGTATGTATCTACCTACATAAATCGTAAATGAGTTATTTTGTACCAACTTAAAAACATAACTTCCAAGGAAAAGGCAGTTAGTGATTTCAATTTTTAGCTTTAAACACAATAAGCTTGGAAAATGATTATATTTTTCTAAAACGCATTTTTTTTTTTTTGCTCCATTTTTTAGTTTTTTCGGATGGTTTTGGGGTTACTTACCTTAACAAAAGTAACCACGTTTGAAAGCTATGCTTAGCTATTGTTGGTAAGTATGGCCTTCGAAGTCTTCACTAGAAATACGACAATAGCTCATCCCAAGGTAAACGATTTTCCAGTTGGCATGGTTTTCGGGGGTGAGACTGCCTATAAGTAATACCATTTACTTTGGGAGCATGTTAGATACTAGGAATTTTGGACTTTCCCAGAAGTTTTATTATTGTGAATGGTTGGAAAGCTGACTGATGACCCGTCTCCTCCTCCTATTTCTTTCCCTGAAACAAAGCTGTTGCCAATCTCAGACAATGATTTCATGTGCCAAATATCCTAATTTGCCAACATCCCTAGCCTCATAGGTTCGTTATATGAACACAGTAATTTTGCTAAGCGGCAGACCTAGTAGGCTTATTCCTAGTACTGACTGCAATGACCGTCAGTTAGCGTCCGCCATCTACCGTCGAATGATATCACTGAAACGTTATATATGAAAGTAAGTTGGTATGTTTCCCTAGAGTGCGTATTTTAGCACCGTAATGTCAAACCCCGGTGCCATCATTTTCATGACAGCTACCATAGCGCGCATTTTGTGTCTGCCACCGATCTTCTAGAGTACCGTTACACATGAATTTTTATAACGTAATACGAAATACTACTCGTCAAATGACCGAACTTAAGCACAAACCACTCCCAAATAAATAATTATCTATAATAATAATAATAATAATAATAAATATCCCCCATATAGATAAATTGTCAAAAAAGCTTAGCTCTGCAGCATACGCCGTTAGGAAAATTCGTGACTTAACTGATTTAGAGACAGCCCGTTTAGTTTACTTTAGTTATTTTCATAGTGTGCTGTCATACGGTATTCTGTTGTGGGGAAATGCCGCCGATATTCAGACAATTTTTATTTTACAAAAAAGGGCAATTCGTTCGATTTATAAATTAAGTCCCAGACACTCCCTCAGAGACAAATTTAAAGGGATTAATATAATGACTGTGCCTTCTCAGTACATTTATGATAATCTTTTGTATGCACATAAAAATATTAATCTGTTTAAAAAATACAGTGATATCCATAATATAAATACTAGGAACAAACACAAATATGTTGTTCCTACAACAAGGCTCAAGAAAATAGGTGGCTCGTTTAGATGCCAATGTATACATTTTTATAATAAACTTCCTAGCCACATTCAAGAACTAAGCATTAATAAATTCAAATCTTTTATAAAGCTAAAACTATGCCAGAAAGCCTATTATACTGTAAAAGACTATATTGAGGACAAAAAAGCTTGGGATTGAGCTGCTCCAATAGGTCTAGACAGTGAATGTTGTTTATTTTTTATTTTGCTGATTTACACTTATGTTTTTTTTTATTTTTTTATTTTTTTTTTCTTTCTAAATATCTATTTATATACAGAATGACATGAACATTTACTGTTTAAAGTCTTATATTATTTTGAATATTGTGAATGTGAGGACTATGTGGGTCATTGTTTCCGTTTTAATCATGGTCTGGCAGTTTGAGTGGTGTATGCGATCTACACAAATGTCCTGTCCTTGGTATTGCTCGTCGAATCGTCGAGCTCCTTAAGTTCTGAGTTGAGCTGCACGGTTACTGACGAATGCGTGCACTGACTGCACAGGTCCACTCAGTGTGGTTCTTTCCTCAAAAGACCACTTCAGACACCAATCTACATGGTCCTCAAAGATTATATCCGGATTTTTATATACACATTGACATTGATGAATTTTATATTAACAATGACATGGATATTTACTTTGTAAAGTATCTTATTTTTATTATTATTACTGTGAGTGTGAAGACTATGTGGGTCATTTCTTTTTTTCGGTTTTCCTTCTTAGTTAGTTTTAATCATGATCTGGCAGTTTGAGTCATTTATGCGGTCTACCCAAATGTCCTTTCATTGGTATTGTTCGTCGAATCGTAAGGCTCCTCAAGTTCTGAGTTGAGCTGCACGTTTTTTGACAAATGCGTGCACTGACTGGACAGGTCCGCTCAATCTGTGTGGTTCTTTACTTAAAAGACCATTTCAGACACCAATCTACATGGTCTTCACATTATCTGACCAAGATTATGTCTGGACTTTAAAAGAGACTGTGACCTCTGAGTTTGTTTCGGCCTTTCTTCTCAGAGTAGTCAGATAGGAAACGCCGACCTCATCTAGTTTAAAAAAATATGATTGACATGTAAAAGTGTTTGTACAAACCTACTTACAGAAAATAAATAATTTATCATTTATCTTTATTTCCCGAAAATACAGATAATTGTACATTAAGTTTACAATTTTGAAAATACTATAGAGTACATTACATAAAACATTTGGACGCAGCAGAAATCTGTACACAGTAGAATAAACTCTGTCTCTTAAACTAGGCGTATCCTGTATCTTAAGAGACAGTGCTTCGCAATGGGTTTCCAATTGAAATGTATGAGTGGACCGTGTCGATTTAACTTAAGTAGGGAAAAAAGTCTAATAGTAGGGAAAAAATCTACCTACAGAACCCGCATCTATAGATACGAGTTAACATTTTTTATTGAAGTTTAGGCTGGCTCTGATCGGCTCGCTAACTCGCAGCACCCACCGCCCGCACTTTCACGGTTCATTTGACATAAAAAGAAAATAGCGTTTTATATCGAATGGAGTGGAGTCCTTTAGACGTTTTTTGTCTGTTTCCCTACAAAACTGTTCATGCTTGTGCATTTATCAACAAACAGTGATTTAAAGTTCGTTTGTGGATATACAAGTGGTTAGTTGGACGTATGAAATGATGAGTAGGGGTAGATCAAAGAAATGATGCATGGACTGTGTGAAAGGTGATACGTTCAATGTCGACCGCGCACAGGATGGATAAAAAGCAGCAAATGATTGGTGGAATTGCTGTAGGGCGTTCCAGCTGGGGGGTAAATAAATAAATGGCTAAAAGGGGCTTGACTACTGCGATGCCAACTAATAGAGAAGTTCTTCTTTTTGAGTCGATGGCAAAGGTAATGAAATATTAAGTATATAACGTTAGATTTGTTGGGTAGTATATAGTAGGTGGCCACGACAATCGCGGGATCAGTGACATTTTTTTAGGTCCTCAGAAGTGCAGCTAGTGTGACACTTTGGACACTCCAGCATATGGGACGAGAATAGGTCAGAAGTGCCGCATTCGCACTGGGTGTCGGTTGGGTCTATAATCCCCCTTATCGGGCAGCGGGTGCAATTCTCCACCTTTGGCGTTTGGTCTTGGATGTCCAGCGTACAACACAGAAAGCTATCCGGCTGTCTGTCAACCCAAGGGTTGTTGGATGTTCGATGAAAGAAGATATGTTGCGCCAGCCTTAAATAATTTGGCCAGAGATCTGTTGGATGTATGAAAGAGTAAAGTTACCATACAAATGAATGGTCAGTTTATTTATATCCAAAAGTAAACCAATCACAGCGAGTGTGAGAAAAAAGCAATAATATATGCATTGTATTTATAGCAAATACCTTTATTGCATTAAAAGGTTTTTAGTAAAAATATGAATGGTATCTTATTTCTGTACAGATTTTATTACTAGTGATGGCTACACAATATGCTATTGTGACATTCGCATTAATATTTTCATTTATTTGCTGCTATTATATTCTCCCATCTTTACATACCGAGACCCCTCCGTGCCTCGGAAAGCACGCTAAGCCCTTGGTCCCGGCTGTCATTCGTAGATCTTTGACAGTCGTTACGGGTAGTCAGAAGCCCGAAAATCTGACAACCAGTCTTACCTAGGGGTATCGCATTACCCAGTAACTGGGTTGTGGAGGTCAGATAGGCAGTCGCTCCATGTAAAATACTGGTATTCAGCTGCATCCAGTTAGACTGGAAGCCGACCCTAACATAGTTGGGAAAAGGCTAGGCAGATGATGATATTCTCACTATCACTACATATTATAAAACAAAGTCGCTTCCCTCTGTCTGTCCCTATGTATGTTTAGATCTTTAAAACCACGCAACGGATTTTGATGCGGTTTTTTTTAATAGATAGAGTCATTCAAGAGAAAGGTTTATATGTATAATACATGCATAATATACTAGAGAAACACTGATCATTTTAGAGGTTTCTAATGTGATGTCGTAAATAAACACATTTTTTGCGCTTACCTTGCAAACGCTGGCTAAACCCTACGAGATAGATCAAAATAATGAACTACAGTATTGTACACCTTAAAAAGGTCTACAAAAAAGTCCGCGATGGCATATGTCTATCTCTTAGGGATAACCAATAATAACCACTTTTTATCCTATACTTTTTATGAGAACAAAAACCGCATCAAAATCCGTTGCGTAGTTTTAAAGACCTAAGCATACATAGAGACAGACAGACAGCGGGAAGCGACTTTGTTTTATTATACTACTATGTAATGATCAGTATTGCACCCATGCGAAGCCGGGGTGGATCGCTAGTAAAAAATAAGTAAAACATTTTCAAATCTGTGATCAATTAATTACATTGCGTGACAGATAAAAGAATAACACTTAAAAAATGTACGCGTGTTATTCTATATTTTTTGCAAAATCTGGTGTCACTCAAGAATTTAGTTTAGATTATATTTTGTATACGAACCTACTTAAAGCACCTGTCCCACCACCAGCGATTAACAAGAAGCGAGAAGAGCTAGCAACCGCAAACGAGTTGACGAGCAACGAGAAGTGAATGCTCGACGGCGACGAGCTATCACGCGCTGGTTTCTCTCAGCGAGCGTTCTGGCCACCAAGCGAGTGTCGCTGAGCGATCACTCGCCGGCGGTGTAAACAGTTGACGATCAACTATTAATTAATATACTTACATATGTAGGTATAAATGTTATACTTTTACGGGACCTACAGTTTTTGTACAGACGCCAGCACATCAAGCTACCCGAAACTGCCAGATATTCCTAATCAACTTTGAACCTTATGCTTTAGCGATAAAGTTGAAAATCTATTAAAGAAATCTGACAGATTGTAGTAGCTTGATGTGCTGGCGTCTGTACGTTCCTTGAGTGAGGAAATTGTTGATATATATATATATTTAGCCTCCTCGTCGGCAGTGGGATGGGTGCCTATAATCGGAGTAAGCGACCTTTTCTATGTTTTTTGTATTAGAACGTTCTTCAAATATTTTTAATCACACTGTTATTAATTAAACCTTTCAATATTTTGTGGCAGCAGCTTAAAGTATTTAATAAATGCAATCATTTGATTAATGGATATTTTTCAGGCGAAAACAGATTTTTAAATATTATATATTCAGTGTCATGGCAAAATGTGTTTAGAATGACTTACGAACAAGCATTGATAACCACTTTTAATGCATGTTCATTTTACCTATCAAAATTAATTAAAGATTTTTCTCTCAGAATTTACGTTACATTTATCGTGTAAATACCTAAAAGTTCTGCATTCATGAATTTTGCTCGCCTAAAATAAGGTTTACTCAACGAAATTCGTATTTTTTCTATTGAGAATAGTGACTTGCTGAGATAGATAACCTAATTTTGTAATCGTATACTTACTTAAATTGTCTAACGGTGACACCGCAGGTTAGGTGCTACGTCATCGCTTCAGGCATTTGGATTATACCTATATTTTCTAGTTCGTGTGATTCAGAACGGAGAGATCGTAAAAAAAATGGTTCTGCGTTGTGACTAAATCACCTACTCATACAAATACTGGCATTTTTTATGTGTGCTTATTTGAAAGCCAGCTGCCACCATCATTTATCCCTCACTCATTGTTACTGATTAAATACGCACAATATAGTTCAGGCATTCACTTCAAACAACAAAAAAATAAAATAAATATGTACAAATGAATCTATCAATAAAACTACTCATTTTAAATACAGTTTTTATACTAAAATAATAAAAAACAGTCGGAAAATATCGAAATTTAAATGATTCAATCCATGCGCGAAAATTATTTGTAACATCGATAGCATAAAAAAAAATTCACACTACTTTTCGTATCACTAAACCATTTCGAGCGGCCATTTTTGTTTCATCTTTGGCTAATTTGTAAACCTGCCGGTCGATTCTGTAAAAATCTCACCGTGAAATCATAAGTGAAGTGAGCTTAAAGTGAGCAGTGTTAATAGTGTTAATCCCGAATGGCAGCTCACTTCCCGCTCACTTCACCTAAGTTCTCACGGTGAGATTTTTACAGAATAGCACTGCTGCACTTATAACATCAGTCAGTAAGCTCTCATTGCAGAAAAAGCAAACGGTCCACTACTATAGGTACAATAATATGATTCTGAACAGAACCCAACCCCACAACGGCGTATTATAAAAGCGGCATCACAACGATAGATCTCACAATGATCTTGCAAAACTCCAATTCGATTGATAAAGTACGTTAGCACTTTATTCTACGGGGGTGGTCGAAAGTGTTCACCGAAATGACACGACATTTTGGCCTCAAATTTCTGGTAATGTGATTTGGGTGGAGACGCCTTTATTTCAAATGCAAATTTCTTAAAGACACGCTTAGTGCCTTTAGTCACGATCAGGGGTCCGACTGTATATTTTTTTCAATTTGGTGTTTGGAACTATACACAATGTAGTATGATTCACTGTGGATCAATGTATCATCATCTGCCTAGCCTTTTCCCAACTGTGGAAGTTCAAAAAAGTCATAGCATTTATTTCCAAACCGCCCTTACAGGCACTTTTGAATTATCAAGGGGTCGGTCAGTCAGAAAGATGAAGTTATTTGCCCATTCCAAAGCATAGTAGGTACCTGTGGAGAAGAACACACTCGTTTGAATAAAAATAACATGGTTACAAAATATTGGTTACATCATTCATGTTGAAATTATTCATGTGAGAAAGATGCAGAACTTTAGAAGCGTACGTAATAAAAATATTTTAAGAAAATCGATTCAATTAACAAATTAAATTAAAATAAGCCATGGCAGCTAAGACATGACCAATCCCTACTGACGGTGCCCGTTCACGAACATATGGGTCAGCTTACATTCTAACCGGATGCAGCTGAATTTTATTTTGTATGGAGCGACTGCCTATCTGACCTTACCGATCGATTTACCTGACCGATCGACCCATGCTGCTGATATAACTTAGCTACGAGCACTTATTACCTAATATTGTTTATGTAAAAAAAATTACATTTTCTTCCAAACAAGTAAAATGTGGTGTCATATCGCATAACTGTCATTAAATTATTAGTGATGAATAATACCCTCTCGTTTCAGATATGGTGAAAACTATAGCACGTTTGCAAAAAATCTTTCAAACAAACACACTTGTTTATTTTTTTTTTAAGACAACTATCGAAATGAAAAAAAAACACTACAAAGTGAAAGATAACTTTAATATCAGGAGTCGTTGTCGTTGGTTCCGTATTTTTCGTTTTTTGACACCAACTTCCGAAATTAAGTCTTTTTTGAAGTCATTTGTTTTTTTTTTTTTAAACAGTTTTTACTTCTCACATTTTAGGTGTACCTACCCCACACAAATTCAATTAACACTACTTGCTATGTAAATATCAGTGTCAGGAAGTTATAAAACATCATCAATATAAACAAACTTGAAAAAAATCGTATTATTGAAGCTATTCAAAAACTACCCAAGCAAAGTTTATCAAATTTATATGAGACCACCTCTGAGGCATACCTTATCCATTAAAAATAATACATAGATTTACAATTACAGCCAAGCGGTGCCAAGCTAAGGTGCATTGAAGAATTGAAGACACCAACTAGAAGAATCATCAAAATTCGCATAGAAATGCCGGAGATGCAGTACATTTATGCATATAACTTCGTACATAAGTATAATTACCTAATCTATTATATACTAAAACCTTCCTGAAATTACGTGAATCGCGTTAATGAAAGAAACACTAAAATTGGTTCATTACTTTTTGAGATAGTGGAAGACATACATACGGGTCGAATACAGAACCTCCTTTTTTGAAGTCGGTTAAAAAAATGGAGCATTTAGCACAATTTGAACAAAAATACTCACAGAAAATGGATATTTTAAAATAAATAAAAACGTTCCATTTTCACGAAACGAAACAATGTTTCATCCGTTCGAATAAACAAGTGGAATTTAATTGAAACAACTTTTGTTTTTGATTGTTGTTACGTTTCAATCAAATGTGTGCAGATATTCAAAGAATGTTTCAATGTTTAATATTGTACAACATTGTCAATCGAATGAACACCAAAAAAAGCGTTATTTTTCAACACAAAACAATTAGAAGCATTCCTGGCAAAGATACTTCTGAGCTAACTGATCTTGATTTCTGGTCGAAAAAATAACATAACGTAAATAGGTTTAAGGTTTTCTATTAATAGGTTATGCCGCTTTAGTATTTAGGCGGATTTTCTCTTTTCACCTTGTAAAAAATGAAGGCATGTTGTTAGTACATAACTTCATTACGTTTAAAAAATATAAAACTGAAATAAGATAAACAAGTTACTAACAAATTCTTGGAATCTCCTTAAGATTTCACTTTGAACATAATTTTAATACCCAGAGTATTTAAACGTCTACTATGCATAAAAAGTCGCCGAAAACAAACTTTAAAACTATTAATAATATCTTTGATAAGTCAACAGTGCTGTCTGAAAACGAAACACTAACAAGATTTTACAAGCACTTTGAAATCATGTATTTGAAGTCTGTGAAAACTATTTTAAAGATAAGTGAAATTAAAACTGATTTAAATATTTGTACGTTGGAGATTCATTCAAATTCAAATTTATTTATTTGCTAGAATGTAGGTACAAATATAGAACTTAAGACTATCGTGGCCCAATTACATTCTACCATTACATGATGTGCAAATATGTCATAATGATTCAATTCAAATTAAATTACCCAGGAACATATACAACCTGTAACGTTAAATGCGCAAAACCTCAGATACTCCAACTGATTTTTAATTCAATTGACCTATTTCACAGACAAAATAAGTCATTAAAAAAATTGTAAAGGTTGTATGTGCTGTTTTAGTTGTACTGGCCATTCTGATCATTTCTTGCGTATGCGACGACGCTTTATCGAGGGAGGAGTCGTCACCGGGCCGCTGAGCCGCGCTGACATTGGCTTGCTTGACCTATTAATAAATAGACACGGCAACGTTTTTAATGAAGATTTTTTGAAAAATGTGACCTATATCAAAAAGTGGTTCAATTAATTCTGCTCGTTATTCTGATCAAACTATTTTCAGGTTTTGCGCATTTAACGTTACACGTTGTATTAATTAACGTCAAAAAAAAAAAATGTCAAATTACGAATAGGTATATTGCAAAGTCCATAACTCCTTATAATGTCACAATTCATTAATCTTAAATATAATTAATTATTATAATGGTGTCTACTGTACAATATTGTTAGATTGACCTTCTGCATTGCGCTGACTACGTTTTAACTTTTACTAAATGAGTGTCAATCAACTGCGTGAATAAATTTTTAATTTCGGATAATTTGATTCTAGCTAAAGAAACTTTAGCCAAACGACTTTGTGGAATAAAAGTGTCACGTAGAGAATAGGTGCGATTTTCGCAAATGAGCTGCTCAATATTCAAGAGGCAAACGCCTTACCGTAACAACAGAACAAATTCGAAAGACGAAGTATCGGCAACGGACGGCCCTTAATGTAATTATCATAATGGCGACCAATAAAAGAGAGGTTCGGAATTCGTGACACAGCTTTAAAAAGTACTATCAAAGGTGCCCGAGGCGGAAAACGTCGCATCTTATTTAGCGCCCTCCCAAAATAGGGTACCCGATTGGGGCCTTTCCTAATCACATTACGACAATGAAAGAGCTCTAGATAAAAAGGACTGAAACAGATTTGCATGAAAAGTCAGAGTTGATTACGACTAGTCGATCGTCCATAAAATATGCAGATGTCAATAAATCATCATCGACGCTTGTTTCAGACAAGTTGATAAAATTATGTCAAAATCTGAGTCTGTTTTTAATATAGAAACTGGTGCATCTGTGCTTATAATCCTTGATGCTCCGAATCACCCTCCTAATATTACACAATAAGGGCAATTCCATTCACATCTATATCGGTGAGTTGATCAGGCGTGAAGTCTTTTATGTTTGGAGTCACGTGTCGACCAACGTCCAGGAAACCGACAGTGCCGAATGTGTTTGAGCGAATCTAATGCACTCAAAACCATGCGACGTTGGTTCGTAGGGGAACTGGGGTGATATTGGAAACAATGAAGACCGAGACGAAATTTGGAGACTGTATTATTTGCGGAAAAATCAATGGTGAAACGTTTCCGATGGTGGCAGTCGCAGCGGCGACAGGAACTCTGATCATTATTATTACTGTCAATACTATGAATAGGAGCGTGCCGTGCCTGCTTCCGTGTATAACGTTTCCTTTATTGCGACTGATGGCTTTATAAAAGCGGTTATTTCGTCGTTAGTCCGTCAGCCCCCTTAATTTCTGTTGTTCGTGTAAATTACTAATCATGACACAAAAGCATTTTCATTATGTGAATATGGTTTGCTTACTTCTTCATCCTCTATATTTAGCGATTTTTTCTGATGACAGTATATTTGCCGTTGTTTTTCGAAGTGAATCTTAATAATTCATATATTTTCAACACTCCCAACTATTGAGTGATGAAGATATTCAAAACATGTAAAGATACTTAACGATATTACATTGACGTGGATGGATGTAGAAAAGTTGTAATGTTTGGAAAACTCTATTATTTATTCCATAGCATCTTTGCATAAACTTTCTTGGTTTTAAGCACTGTGGATTTACAATTTACAACATGGAATTTCAATTTCACATAATTTAATCTTAATAGCTTTTAGTATTGCTTGAGTTTTTTTCCAAAGAGGTTTTCTTTGAGATGTCTAATGCATATTCTATTTCTTTTATTGTTGAATTGAAAAAAATAAAGTAACAACAGATGTTGAAATGAAATGTTAGAGGTTAAGCTTTTTGTGGTCTGACTGCAATCAAACAACTTTTTCACAGATGAACAACTTTAAGTAATTTTAGGCAAAACTTTCTTAAAGTTTTAATTATTCGCAATTTTGTTCATTTTATTCATCTGCCACACGTATTCTGTTATCAAGTTTCCAGTCTGAATCTAATGAATTTAACCTGTGTCAATATCTTACTGTCATACTTGTACATGTAGATAGTATATCAATTTTAGTATTAGATTGTATATTGTAGGTATTTAAAATGTCTTAATAAACATATAAATAGGAGAAAATATTTTATTTTTTGTATGTTTGTTTGTATTGGTCCCGGCTGTCATTCGTGGATCTTTGACAGTCGTTACGGGTAGTTTGACAACCAGTCTTACCTAGAGGTATCGTATTACCCGGTAACTGGGTTGTGGAGGTCAGATAGACAGTCGCTCCATATAAAATACTGGAATTCAGATTTTGACGGGACTTTCACTGGCAGATAGCTGACGTTATAAGGAGTAACTGAAACTACTAAATTACTTTAATTTTAGAAAAATAATTATTATAATAATTATCTCTTGCAATATTGGCATACTGGTTTATTTCGCCAATGCAATGTTTCCCATATTTGAATTTTGAATTTGTTCCGAGTCTGGGTGTTTTTCTATCTATAATATGTATGTATTTACAAAAAAAAAAAAATTGTATATAAGTAGTTTATCAGCCATCTTGTTACCATAACACAAGCATTAGGTTGCTTAGCTTGGGACAAATGGTGCTGTGTGAAATGTCCAGGGATTTATTTATTTATTTATTTAATTCAACTGTCAACTATCGAAACAACATCGGAACAAACTTTCGTTCCGTTACTCCCAATCATGAACTACCCATATGCACTTGAATCAAATCAAAAAGTTTTATAGTGATAAATTAAAAAAAAAAATGCTCAAATTTTTTACCGAATACTCTCAATGGGGAAAACAAAGATCGGGACCCCCTCTTTATATTATTGACGCGTCGCGATCTAAATTGTTGCTCGAGGGGAGAAAAAATCTTGTTCCATTTGACATATTAGGGGTACTTCGTAAGGCACGCACCTTATGTATGGGGGACAGGTGTGTTGTTTGGTTTAAACTCCCCCGTTTAGTCTATAGTCTTCTTTATATTGACAAGTAAAGGGAAGGTGCAATAATAAAAAGCTCTTTAATACAGTGAAGTTTTGGTTTGAAAATAATAGTAGAGAATCGATAAGGTTCACTTAAAATAAAATAAAAATGTTTACAGAATATTCGATTGACTATACAATACGACAGAAATATGATAGACTATTTGCACCCCGCGGTCACACACGCATAAGTCTGGATCCCGTGGGAATATCGGGATTCTATGTACCTACTAATCCAGGTCGTGGTATACCCATGTGCCAAATTTCATCGAAGTCGGTTTCAGTCCTTTTAGCGTGAAATCGTAATAAACAAATATACAACAAATCAAATCTTTTCTCTTTATAATATTATTTTACATATTTATAACTATTATGAAAGAAACAACCCATATCATGGGCCTGAAAGTGTGTAAAGAGTTTCAAAACTACGCATCAATTCAATTTCAATTGTTAATTGTTCCAAAACGAATTGTGCGATTGTACATACTGTCTAGTACGAGACTTTAGTGCGAATGGAGTCTGAAAAGTTTCTTAAACATAAGAGAAATTCACAGACAGACACCTTATTCTGATGTTCTAAAA
This sequence comes from Eremobia ochroleuca, assembly GCA_949629135.1. Taxonomy (NCBI): domain Eukaryota; kingdom Metazoa; phylum Arthropoda; class Insecta; order Lepidoptera; family Noctuidae; genus Eremobia; species Eremobia ochroleuca. Next base: position 13,737,448 of record OX451394.1, read on the forward strand.
CTTGTTAAAGACACAGTGCCAACAATAAACTAGATACCTGTACTGAGACAATAGCGAAACTTTGTAGCAACCCTGTTTCTGAATATATTACCAGTCATGTGTGTCGCTCTACTTAAATGCCATTCACACACGCTCGCTTTATGTGCCATGTACCAATAATCTTAGCTATATGTACATAACTGCCTTTGACATCCATTCCGCGGATCGTTAGCCCTTTGACAAACCCCATTAGCTTCTGCATATAATCATGGAATAATTACTTTGGTTTAATAATTATTATCTCTAGTTTATTCCCCTCGCTTTAAGCCGGTGAAGCCAATATTGCGTAGCGATAATAACAGACTGATGGAGCAAAATGTATTGCTTGAGATAACTTGATGTTATTTTGAGTTGGTCAGTGATGTTATTACGTGATTGGATGAAAACTGTGGCTGGTGGCTTTTGGTATGGTCAATTTAGTTCTTGACAAAAAAGATGTTCTTCAGTCCTAAAATAAGTTCGCACACAGAGCGTTGCAATAAAGGTTTGGGTTACTCTTTATCATGACGAAAAACGTGGATATTTGCAAAAAAAAAAACGTTCGAGCATTTTACTATTCCATTATTATTATATCATGGCGCATTTAACTACCTATTTCTATTTTTTTTTAATAAACAAATAGTGTGGCATAATACCCGGATTTTAAAATCAAGGAATATTTTAAAAAGCATGAGTCTGTAAACTAGCACAACGGAGGTTGCTGATTTTTTACTTAGATAGTTCCTGGATCAACCGTCACCTACGTGAGTTCCGTGAACACAAAGTCTATTGCCAATAGTATACATAATAAGAAATGGCAATACCACCCCTGAATGTGTGATAGCGACTGCAGATAATGTTTGAGTGTGCCCGCATGTCACAACCCCGCTATATTTTGATTATTTCTTTGTAGAATATTGTTCGATGTGCTGAAATGAAGTACGCTATCTGCATTGTGGCAATATGAATGAATTAAGCAAGGCGTGTTGACCGTGATAAAGACGGTACTTGTTCGTGTATTAATTCGTTTTATGTTCAATCTCATAATTTTGAGGGGACTCGTTACAGGAATTATTACATTAGGTTTAAGTGTCTCATAAAAATATTATTATGGAGATAGCATCGTGGGTTTAATTCACAAATATCTAGTTGAATTTTCAACATAATTTGCTCACTTGATGTAGTGTTATGAAGAACTTATAATGTATTACTAGAAATGTAGGGACTCATGTCATAAAACGGCTCCAAATTAGGAGTTGTAGGTCGCAAGTTCGAACTCAGGCAGGCGCGTTTTTGTGTAATTTATTTAATCGCCGCTGCTCTCAAAACGGTGAAGGAAGACAACGTGAGGAAACCGACATGTCCTAGGATCAGATTTTTTTTTCTTTTCCAAAATACTCTTATGCATTAGCATTACGAGCGTTTTCATTTATTGTCGTATTATTGTCTCCACATTGTGTATGGTTACTTTTCCTAAACTATTATCATATGTAAATAAGTTCCATTCAGTTCTACCTCCCCATATACAAAGTCATATAGCCAAAATTAGCACCGCTAAAAGCAACACGCTGAACAGTACAAATCCGTTCAATCGATCCGTCACTGGCCCACCCCTACGTTAAAGCACCATTACTAGATAAATATATGCAATTTATTACATTTACCAATTTACATATTCTTTGAGAAGACATGTCTGTAGAGTTAAATGTCGTTAGGGATACTAAGGGTGTCAGGAAGAATGAAGATGTGACAATTTCTAAAGCATACGACGGGTAATGGGGAAGGAAAATGTTGTGTTGTTGGTGGAGGGTATTTCTAAAGTGAAAAACTGCATTTGAGGTAAATAACATGAACATTTCGTTGTTAACAGACAAATTAGGGACCTTCTAATTATTTACTATGATTGATTTACTGCTGCCTAATCTTTTTCCTACTATGTTAGGGTCGGTTTCCAGTTTAACTAGATGAAGCTCAATACCAGTATTTTATATGGAGTGACGTCCACAGCCCCTTTACTGGGTAATACGTTACCCCTTGGTGAGAATGGTTTTTCTTTCGGGCTTCTGACGACCCATAAGGACTGTCAAAGATCTACGAATGACAGCCGGGACCAAATGGTCTTGGTTTGTAAAGATGGTCACCCATCCATTGACCAACCGCGGCAAGAGTAACTTAACCTGTGTGGCTGTTATCACTTATCCAAAAGTCATAGTGAAATTGTAAAAGCAGAGTCGTGAAACTTTTTGTGAAAGTATTAGGATGGTAGAGCTGGACTCTTAATCCTTTGTAGGTTTGGACAGAGAGAGGTGGAAGGAATGTATCAAGGAATTCGCCCAGCAGTGGGACAAAACACGCATGTAAAAAATAAGATATTAAATTTGACAACTTTCTGAAACCAACTTGAAAATGATACATTTTAAAATAGAAGGTAATGACAGTAATATCAGCATGACGATTCTATACAGTTTTTTTATGATTTATTTATTTATATATAGGTATTTTGTATTGTATTTTTTGTTTTGCAAAAAACTTTGCAATTTTTTTTTTGTTTAACAAAAATTAGTTACAATTCAATTAGCACTACAAAACGTACAAAGATTAATTGTAGATTTCAAATAACACTTTGCAGACGAAAATATTTTTATTCCTGAACCTTAAAAAGTCACAGTCAAGGCTTCTTAGGCTTCTTAATTAGTGTATTATAATATTAGCATAGATATCAGACATCGTGGACGACCCGAAACTTTCCAAAAAAGAAAGAAATATAACTGAGAAAGCCGTAGTCTCCTGAATTCAATTAGAACTTTCGTCGTCCGTTTCATAATTAGTCAAAAAGATAATGAAGCTGCTTTCTGATGTGTATAGTAAGACCGGTATTTTTATTAAATTATTTTCTTCTTTCATTAGCAGTCGGCTCCTGTACAAAATTTTGTCTCGAGGGAACGGAAGAAAATAACTTTCTCGTTAACGAAGAAAGGTGAAATTGGTATTATTTATTCGTTTTTATGCTTGGTGCCTATTTGTTAAGTTGTTAGTTTGCCTTAAATCTCTATCATGAATAGCGAGAGAATAATCTCATTCAAGTATAATAGTCATAATAATGTAGAAAGTATCGTGGAATCAAGCTATATGGTTGGTAATGATGGTTGAAACCAGGTGCATCCAGCAAAAGCGCTTTGTTAGTTTTATAGGTACAGTCCGGCCGTCGAGAGAATGCGTTCCTGATACCTATCAATGCAACAATTCTAGTAGATAATAAAGATGAAACTCGCAAAACACGTATTCGTTTGTATGAAACTGACAGGTGTCAAGAAGGCGCATTCTCTCATCGGCAGAACTGTACTTATATTATTTTTTTTACTGTCTACAGAATATAAGAGCTTTTTAAAGTAAATCAACATTACAGCGTACCTCGTGACGAAATCGAGTTGGTTTGATCCCTAAGAGCAAACAATTCCCACATAAACTCAATTCGGAACATTAAAAATGTACAATAAACTCACTCCCCCGGGGCATAAAATGTAAGTTTTTAAATGGAATTTCTCTATTAGTTGGGACGTTCGACAAATGGACAGACGGGAGTTGTGCATTAAAGGACTTTCGGAGTATCGCCTGAGGCAGCGCGTGGCTCAGGCAGAACGAATCCAATGCCGTTATTGATCGAAATAAAAAATAATTCGATTGTGGAGCGAGTGTCTGACTTTTCGGCTATACCCTAAGGCTAACTCGTTACAGATGTTAGTGAAGAATGAATGTGGAATTTTGGATTGTTCTCGTTTAGAAATGAAGTTTATTACGTTTTGGGGTGTGCTGTGCATTTACAAGGCAATTTTGAGAAGATATACACAATAACATCATTCTCTTATTCCAAATGATATATTCTTATCCATCCACAAACTCTTTCTACTATTTTTCTTTCTAATCTTTTTACTATTTTTTTACCTGTTTTTCGCCAAAGGTAAATATATAAATTTAAGTGGGTACACGTGATGTCCTTTGAATTTTTCAATATTTTAGCAGCTGGTTTATCTCTGACTAGAATGATTTCTGTATAACTGGGACCACAATAACTAAACTATCTACTGGATATAGCAAAAAAAGAGAAATGCATCATTGAACAAAGAAATGCACAGCTTTTAATACCCCTAAGCGTCCAAGCACAAAAACAGACTCACCAATTAAAGTCCTAAAAAATCCTAGAAATAAAGTTGGCGAGCTTCGGAGGAATAAGTTGATAAATTATATGGCTCTCATGTTCTACTTACCAGAACTTCTAATACGGTTAGGGTCACCGCGACGAGTACAGAATCAGTCGTGCAATCTTTATCACCAGAATCGCTACCAGGAAGAAAGATAGTCAAATGTTTAATCGAGATAAACTTTGCCATTGTCGTCGTGAGCAAGTGACATGGTTTATTAGAAAAAATTGTTAGAATATTATTAGTTTTAGCAGGCTTTTGTTCGTAGAATATAGATTTTATAGGAGCTACCAAACTAAAGAGCCGGCTAATTAATAACAGTCGCACGAGTCGATCGATCATGTTAAGCCATGCTTGTCGTAGTGGATGGGTGACCATCTTTACATACCAAATAAACCCTTTCGTGCCTCAAAAAGCACGTTCAGCCGATGCCAGCTGACAGTTTTTACGGGGCGTCAGAAGCCCGAAAGTCTGACAACCAGTCTTACAAAAGGGTATCGTAATGCCCAGTAACTGGGCTGTGGAGGTCAGATAAGCAGTCGCTCCATGTAAAATACTGGTATAACCGCATGAAACTGCATGCGGTTTGACTGGAAGCCAACCTCAACCATGTTGGGAAAAGGCTTGGCAGATTGATAGGTGCTATCAAACGTAAGCTGTCACTAACATCAACTTCTATTCTTTATTAATAACTTTTGTGGGCGAAACACCATAATTTTACCAATATCACTTAAGTACCTAATATCCTTGAGATTGTTTGCAAAATGTATATTTAACCCGTGAGAAGGCGCGCTATGAGCAATTTGCTCACACAAAAATCTAATTCAAAAATTTTTTGTCTTTCCCATGCCACACCAATTCAAGCACTTAAGTACCTTCCTAAATATTCACCCCCTCTCCCCTGACGCAATTCTCGATCCGCTCAGTGGCGTTGCGACCGCGCAGCAAGGCGTTTGTGGAGGCCGTGTACCAACGTGCGGCAATTTGCTCATCACGCGCCCAGCAATTACTTTGCACCGAACATGTAAAATACATGTGTTCAGTGTGTTTCGAGAGGCACATTAGTGTAGATTTAATGGATGAATAACACTTTTTAGTTTTTGTTATGGAACAGTTTTTATTGTGATTTTTATGAAACGTGCCAAAAAATTAATTAATACTAGGTTGTTTTGTTATTTGCGTTAGAAGTTGCTATTATGTTTAATAGTTTTGATTAAAATACTTGTTTTCTTACTTACTAAACTTTGTGTTATTTATTTAAATACATTATAAGCCAATAAATATAGAAACACTAAAAATATAAACATTTATGATAGTGTGAGCAATTTGCTCGCACGCGCCTACTCGTGTAAGAAAATTAGGCGCGCCTTCTCACGGGTTAAATAATTCTTTTTCGAAATCGGATCAAACGAAAGCCTATTTATTATAAATATCAAAGGGCCAACTCCTTTTTTGTAACTTCTCCTAAATTTCCTCCTATTTTGTATCACGAATACGCGTAAGTGGCTTATATATTTCGCAAAATTCAATTGGAAAGAAAATTATTAACACAATCATAGGCAAGAAACAATTTTTCTGGCGCCACTCTTTTATTCTAAATTTATTAAGGGTCACACTGACGCCCTACCCAGCCACTGTAAGTAACCGTTAGGAAAACGGGACGTTTAAATTCCGGGAGAAGTGTCGTCATATATCACCCGACCATAATTTCTCGTCCCCCTATAAAAAGTGAACTTTCGGTGTCCGTAGTGCAACGCGTCTGTTTCTTATTTCGAAAACTGATTGTTTTTATAGTGTGAAGGGGTGGCCTAAGAACTTTGAATCCATGAAACACGTGTAGGAAACAACTTAGGTATTAGACGGGGCGGGTGCCACGAGGGAAAACGTTGTTTAGTTTGGTCATCCAATAATAGAAACAATATGTGTTTCATGTGTGTTTTGTTTAGTTCGCACTTTGAGAATAGGGAAAAACTGCGTTATAGGGAAAAAATACTAAATAGTTATTTGAAAATTCAACTAAGAGGAATTATTTTGTGTACCTTTGAATTAATAACTACGTTTACTTGTTCCCGGAAAATGGCCCAAGTATTATTAAATCATTTGCCCAAGATACAGACTGTGCCTATTTTGGGACCAACGATACCTTCATATTGTAATTTTGAATGTTGAAATAAACGATTTTTACTTTTACTTCATTTAAGCTTAAGGTTCCATACTTACGATCTATAAGAGTTACATGAATAGTAAATTTCATCACTGCACCATTTCAGTAGTCGTATATTGAAATGAGAATGTGTCAAACTAAATTGGATCCTTACAATGGCTTCGATTCACCCTTTCCATCGAAGAGCTCGAATAAAACGTCAGTGCTCCATCAAACAATTTGCTAAATCTATAAGAACCGATCCATTGAGGGTCAACACTCTCAAAATATTGATGAAACCTGATACCACTCGAATGTCTGACAGCGACTGTAATATAAATCCCAGAATAATCTCGACCACAATTCGTCGCAGAACCCCTCTCATTTCACCCTAAATCAGAGAGTTCGCGTCACAACTCAACAATAAAATAGGGAATATTTATTCGTTATTTGTTGTCGGTTCGTATTAAAATAAAACGACTATCTAGGCCTCAGCACCCTCCTTCTGCCTTATCTAAGATCAGGATTGCATAAAATTCACATATCTCTCTCGAATGTGACAGGCGCCGGCCGGGGACTACGCATCTCATTTCGGCGACCTCCCGTTATGTCTAGCAAGCTATATTTGTGTAATGAACCACATTAGACCACGTATTAGTTCGACATTAGGTGGCAACCGTAGGAAATAAGGAAGACTTTTATGGTGACAAAAAAGAAAAGTAAATAAGTTGAGAAATAGGTTGATTATCACTACATAGTATAAAACAAAGTCGCTTCCCTGTCTGTCTGTCCCTATATATGCTTAGATCTTTAAAACTACGCAACGGATTTTGATGCGGTTTTTTTTAATAGATAGAGTGATTCAAGAGGAAGGTTATATGTATAATACATGCATAATATAGTAGAGAAACACTGGTAATTTTAGAGGTTTCTAATGTAATGTCGTAAATAAACACATTTTTTTGCGCTTACATTGTAAACGCTGGCTGAACCCGTCGAGATAGATCAAAATAATGTACTACAGTATTGTACACCTTAAAAAGGTCTACAAAAAAGTCCGCGATAGTATATGTCTATCTCTTAGGGATAACCCACAATAACCATTTTTTATCTTATACTTTTTACGAGAAATAATGGCTTTAAAATTATCAGTGTTTCTCCATTGCACCCGTGCGAAGCCGGGGCGGGTCGCTAGTGCCATATAATCCCGTTGTTCCCACTGCTGAGACACAGGCTTCCTCTCTGAGAAAGGGAGCGTGCCGTGAGCCATCACGCGGGCCCAGTGCGGGTTGCTAGATGTCACAAGTCTTAGAATGTATGGTTTCATAAAAAGATTTGCACACTGTCTGATGCTGTAACATCAAACAGTGCCCCAATCTTTTTAAAAGCCTGTGAGCACAACCTCGTTGGTGTCTTTAATGGCTACTAAAGCATTATTTATTTATTTATCTACACTAATATTATAAAGAGGAAAGATTTGATTGTTTATTTGTATTGAATAGGCTCCGAAACTACAGGCACTGATTTGAAAAATTGTTTCACCATTAGAAGCCGACATCATCTCTGATGAAAATAGGCTACTTTTTACCGCGGAAAAATGCTTCATTCTTACGGGAAAACGAGTAATAGGACAACGGGTAGTATGAATTATCCTTCCGTACTTATCTTTTTCACGTAACTTCTAAGCGGGTGAGCCGATTGGGTTGAAATTTTATATGGGAATTTGATGGTTTCCTGGATTATTTTAAAAAGACAATTGGTGGCGCTGCTGTCGGTATGTCAACTACTAAACGGCTTGACCGATTTCAACGGCGGGAATTCCGAATTCTACGCAAACGAAGTTGCGGGCGGATGCTAGTTTATAATAAGCACACCAACAGCACAGTCACTTACAATTCAAAGATCAAAATTCAAAAAAAAAAATTCCACCAAGAGGTCTCACACGAAGGCAAAAAGGTTATAACCGAGTGGCTAAGAACCTTAACATACGAAGAAACAGAGCAAGTTTTGCTTAGACTTCGTTAAACCATTTACCTATATCTCGTTACTATATTAGTATTGTTTTAATTTACTTATAGATCAATAATGCAAGTAATTGCGCGTCGAACACATCGGCACTTCAAAGAAGACATACTCTCTCACACACTCAAACACATACACACACAAACACATACACAGAAACAAACACATATACACAAACGAACGCATACAGACACAAAGCCTTTTTAAAAAACAGGCGCACATACAGTTTCACATACGCATGCAACTACAGTTACACAAAGAGCTGCTAAATTGATTATCTTCTTTATACTTTATTTTTTTTTTATTTTTTTTATAAGTCATTTTCTGATAAGTGTTTTTCCTAAATTTAATTTAATTTTTAAGCACCCATTGTCATATATTTTATTTTATTGTTAAGTCATTCAATAGTCTCAATATTGTTAATACTTAAGGGTAAGAGCGAGATAGCCCCAACACAAGTATTATCTATTACTTACTGGGGTTGTCTCATTTATAATCCATGTAACTGTTTTGAGACGAATAAACATTTTTCATTTTTCATTTTTCATTTCAAAGTAAATATCATCTAAAATTAGCATTTCAGTAACTATGCAAATAACAGGTATGTATGACATTTAACTTAAAAATATTAGAGACAAAAGAGAATAGTAAAAAGTATGTCCAGTAGATCTTAATCTAGAACACTACAAAACAAACCGATTCGAGCTACATGACGTGCACTCTTCATACTGTCTATACCAGCTTATTTTTGTCCCACTGCAGGACAAAGGCATTCTCTCATGGGAAGGCAAAACCAACCCTCAAGCGTGGTGATCAATGCAGTGGCATTAATCACCACGTTTTTGGGTTGGTTTCATTGTTTGAACGCGCTAATCTCTGGAACTACCTGACGTATTTCAAAAATTATATGAGCAAGTTATTAGGCTGTAACATCACGCTAGGTCTCCTAAGAGCCGAGCAAAAGAATAAAAGTCAGACAGCACAATAAGTGAAAATGAAGTAATAGCGGGTGCAGGCGATGCGATGCAATGGGGCGGGTTGTGGGAATAAGAAATTTCACGACGCGTCGCGGGAAGAAGCTAGTGTTTAATATAAGTCTGAAATCACCAACCCGTCTGGAGCGAGGAATTTTCTACCACTGTTTTTAAGTTTCGAGATTCATCTTGTTTCAGACAATATTACAAACCCTAGCCAATCAGCATTATATTTAAAGATCATATAAACTAAGTGCAGTATAACCGTGCGATCATACAGCGAATAATTTAATAGAGGTCATTGATTATTATGATAGAAAATTTATAGCTACTTGTGTGGTATTGTTGATTTGATTCCATATATTACGGCCCTAATGATCTTTTAAATTTTGCGATTAATATTATATTAGCTGGTTTATTAAATGATTGTTTAATGCTGGTCTCTGGTGCCTACCTCCACGCAATGTTTTCTCTGGGGAATATATATAAAAAGGGGATCATTTACAATGAATATTTTAACAATTAAAATAGCGCACAGTTGCTAATTTGCCTGAACTAGGTTGAACCTGTGCTTCAGGCTAGAAAGTGCATAAATAATTAATGTAATAAATATTAATAAAAGTAAAATAGCATGTTACCAGTTCTATTTGCAGATAGTAAGTAGGTCTTCTGTCTGTGCATAGACGATGGTTAGTAAATATTTAAGTACATTTTTTTACAGCTATAGAAATTTAGTTTATAGATACTTAATTTTTTATTTAATCTATAGTACAAGAATGGGCCTAAGAATCTTAAAAGTCGTTCAACAAAGACATGTCTTGTGACTGCATTAGATATACTTACTAGATCATTCCGTCTCTAGTTAGTGTTGTCGGCATTGTAGGCAAGCATGGTGTGCGATTTTAATACTAAGTGCATAATGAAAAGTTGGCGAACGGTTAGTACATTGCAGTATTTATATAGCAGATCTGAAGTTTGTTACCTTTAATGCTCTCTGAGCTCTTTCGAGAGGAAGCAAATTAATTAGTTTTTGGTGCGCCACCCCAAGAAGTGATGGAGTATTGAATTATAGATTGACATAGGGCTAAATGAACGTGTGTTTAATTTTGAATCTGCTAATTTTTACAATTTGTTAAAAACAATATTAAAAGTAAGTATAATATCTGTCTTCTGCGTATACAGTCTCTTCAAGCACTGCCAGGTTTCATTAAAATGTGTTCTATAGTTTAGCAGTAAAAGAAAACGAAAGTAGCAGTTTTACATCGCATTGGTTTAGAAAATAGAAAAAGCTTTTGAGATCTTTTGTTACAGGTATCTCTATATTTAAAATAAGGCCCTTAAAATGTATTTATTAAAACCTGTTCTTTATACAAGCTGTAACTTAAATAACGCACAACCTCTTAAGGTGTCATTGTACTCATCATTGTGAACAACTTTTACTATGGGACCAAACCTGAAATCGCGAAATAAAAATCAGCTGTTCCCTACATTTTGACGAGTTATGCGAACATAAATGTAGGTAACAGCTGATTTTTTTTCACGTTTTCAGGTTTGGTCCAGTTCAAGGTCAAGACCAAGGAAAAGTTGTTCATAATGATGAGTACAATGACCCCTTAAGAGGTTGTGCGTCATTTAAGTTACACCTTGTATAACAAATAAATTTATAAAATCGTATCTACTCGTAGTGACGAGATTTATAGCGTCATGAACCTGTCTCGGTTTGAGCATTTCTCCAAAATATTTTTGATAACTTTCCGTTTATCACTTAATTATCATCTCCCAATCTAAGTTAATAATATAATAATATAATAAATCCCTGGACATTTCACACAGCACCATTTGTCCCAAGCTAAGCAACCTAATGCTTGTGTTATGGTAACAAGATGGCTGATAAACTACTTATATACATTTTTTTTTTGTAAATACATACATATTATAGATAGAAAAACACCCAGACTCGGAACAAATACATGTAGGTCATACAAATATTTGTTCCGTGCGGGAATCGAACCCGCGACACGCAGCGCAGCAGTCAATCGCTTAACCACTGCGCCAACCGTGCCGTCAATAAACCCTTAATGGAACAACACGAACAATAACCGAAACACATAATTCCACAACTATTAACTATGTAGGTTTCCTAACTTAGCAATTAATAAAGTTATGCTGCAGTTTGGTGCATCTACACTACACAGTAATGGTCCCATTTAGTCTTCGGCGTGCAATTACTTACAGCGATAGGCCAATTAATAAGGGAGGCTGTACTAACTGCCGACCATGGTATACGAATGTGATACCATAAGACAGTCCAGAGGAAATTACTTCAGAATTTGTGGGTGGTGTAATATTATGTTGAGATCGGGAAATCTGCAAATAACGTACTTAATATGCAAATATATTAATATAAACTATAAACGATGAAATCGAAATGGACTTACAAGTACTAGACCCTCTGATACGAATTTTCCTGTCTTTTTTATACAGCCTGGCAGCCTGACTGGTTATAAAAATAAAAAAAAAAACATAAACTGTTCCATACATTTTGATCGCGTAGGTATTGCAGTTTTTTGTGATTTTTTTGATAACGGATGAAACTTTCTACGATAGAGGTCTCATCATGTCCTGAATCCATGGTTCCAGTTATCGCGTGGTTGTCCCTGCCACCCGCAAGGACAACCACGCGACTGTTTACTTGTACATATTTATTTATTTATACTTTCTGCACAAAAGGTACAAAGGCGGACTTAATAAATAATATATTGTTTTTGTATGTATTGTTGTTGTTGTTATTGTTTTTATATATTGTTATATTTATTTAAGTATTTTTTTACATATTAAATACGTTTTCAACTATTTTTACGAAAAACATAAAAAAAACATTTTAAAATATTAATAAATCATGATCTGCCAATGTTGGGAGTAAGATAAGCTAGCGGTGGTTAGGACTCCAGAGACAGGAACATCCTTATGAAGCGAGCCGTATCGAGGAGTTACTGCCTTCTTAATTAGACCCTTGCTCCAACCGCCTAACAAGCCTCGAGAGATGTTGATCAAGGCTTTCTGCCATTGGTCGTTACAATATTTTAAGATTGTTTAGCTTTTAAACTAAGTAAATATTATCATGGACTTTTATTGCTTATAATACATTATTAAATTAAAATTACAAGTCTATCGTCACGATAACCATATTCGTATTGTTGTACCAAAACAGTGAGATAGGTAGGTAGTTCTACAATACGAACAAGAAATTAGAATTTCAACCACGCTTTGTAAACAAACACCTCTCTAATCCAATTCTTAATTCAATCCCCAGAAAACCAATTCACACGCACGAAACCCTCAATTTTTAAGCCTGCCACCGACACTCCCGCCCCAGGAAACGTCACAACCGTTACTAACATTGGAAATTTAATTGTATTGATAATTCACAAGCAGTCTGTGCTACGCATTAACTTAGTGTCGAACCCTGAGGCGAGCACGTGGCCCAAAACAAGCACCCTTTGCTTTTATTGCGTCTATTTGACGTTAAAAGTGTTTTCAGATAGAATGCACTTTCATTTAGTATTCTTGCGATGTTGTTTTGTTTTTCCCTCTCTAGTTTGTACCTTTTAGTTTGATGTTTCATAGTCGGAGTGTTGAGTGTTGCCGCTCAAACAGACTGACAAAACTTGGGCGTAGTTTTAAGGGTACCTAACTTTTTTATGGCGTCAAAGGAACGCGTTGAAAGTGCGCCTACGGAATAGTAAATCAGAAGACTTATTCCGCACAAAAACAACTAGCTTTTAACTGAGTGACCACACAAAATTCAGTACACACGATCAAACTCTTGAGTGGATCACGCAGCTTTAAAAAGTTCATGGAAAGCTGTGATGATTATAAGCAGTTTTCAGAAGTTACGCAAAACAAGCTAGTAATTAATTAAACCATAGTTGATGAAAGTCAGAGTAGGTATGTAAAGAGTAGTTACACTGGAAACGAAGCGTATATGATGAATTTAAAAAGTTATTAAGTGTCTTTTTTTTTTTAATATATCCTAAGAGGCGAGGCGTGTAAATAGCCTTCATCTTTTTTTTTTAATATAACCTAAGAGGTGAGGCGTGTAAATAGCCTTCATCTTTAGGAAGGTTTGAGAAAAAAGTTTAATGGCGGACCTCAAAATGAATCCAAAATTTCCTATTGATGAATCCTCGAGAAACCAATACCAAAAAATAATTAGCAGCAAAACATGCCCACGTACCTTGACAATCCAGAGATCCAACTCAGACCCAGGTAGATGGGAAAATACCTCGATCATGCGCACGTGATGGCTGCCGGCCGGCGAGCAAAATCTTCTTAAATCCACCGGTGGAATGGTTAAAACTCCAAAAATCAACCCTACATTATAAGTTCTCAATGAAGCAGAGATGCAGGTCCATTACTTTACGAGTTTATACTCATTAAAGTTTCACCAAAAAAGGAATTTTTAAAAGGCGGAGTGCAGCAGCACCCGACATAATTATGTCTCAGTACGAGGCAAAAAACACACTATCTTAATGCCATCTATCGGCCAGAGCGAGGAAACTCAAGAACATTCAGATACATGAGCGCTGCGGCAGCAAATATTGGTGCGAGGATTCATCAATTGAGAAGTTAAAATATTTAATTTGAAATACTAACATATTATATTATAGGAAAAAATCCTAAAATGTTATTATTTAATTTTTTACATTGAAAAGGGCATTGATGCTTCATAATAAAATTATGATATTTATTGATAAATGACAAATTAATGAAATTGACTCCTAAATCCTATGTTTGTCTACTTGTTTATATATATTTTATGACCATGATGGCCGTATCCGTGGAGTGTTCGTGGAGTTACTTGCCCGTTCTTCTCCATAGGTACCTACTATACTTTGGAATGAGCAACTAGCTTAATCTTTCTGACTGACCGATCTCTTGCCAATTCAAACGTGCCTGTAATTGGTATATTTAAAATAAATGCTTTAAGTTTGAGTTTGAGGTCGCTGCTGTTCTTATAAAATGTTTGTGTTGAATTCATACATAAATGGTAAGCATACCTTTACGCAACATCAGAACAATCAGCCAAAACCCTAAACGTAAACAATTCGCGTACCATCATAGAATGGGGACCTAATCATTGACTTGGGGCAAGTTTCATTAATTTTCCAATGAATACAAGCATTTGCCTCCAATTTGCTTGCATTGGTTGTCAACATTCGGTACACCCTCAAATAAATGAACGTGGTTCGATAGTTGTAGTTTAAGTTTGGATCAATTGCGACTACCTACCGATATTTAAGATACCTAAAATTATTACAGAAATATTGGTTTGAGTTCACAAGGACCTAAAAAAGAGACATAAGTTCGCCATTTATGTATTAACTTAATCCGTCCCTGCTTTGCACAGTACTTAGGACTTGACAAGACATTGATATTTCTTTGTTTTATGAAAGTTTAATAGCAACTAGTTTAGTCTAGTTTTTTAATATATATACATATTATAAGTACACATAAACCTTTCGGCATAAATCCTCTAAGTGACCGTGAAAACTGCTTCAAAATCCATTGCGTAGTTTAGAAGAACCACACAGTCACACATACAGACACGAAAAGCGACTTACATTTACAATATGCATAGAAATCGTGACACAGTGTACATTTAGTATCACCTTATTTTGATTTGTCTACGTCTAAATGGAGAAAACAATGTTTATATGAAAACAACGGTGTAATATCGCTGAAAGCTGACTTTCCGAATGTTCTGTACCCCTGAGTGGAGACAATCTCTAATCGCAACAAGTCGAGCCCGTTTACGTTACGGCCTCATAATTACATTAACTACGCAATGCATGTGTTACATCGTTGATACACAGGGTGTGCTCACGTTATATCGATAAAATGTTTTTTTTTTTTTCTTTCTCTTTTTGAAAATGATAAACCTTCTACATTTGAACTAACAGTTTCTAATATAACGGTCTAAAATGGTGTAAGAAATATTTATGCCTAATGTTATATAAAAAGTGATTCTCACCAGACTATTCTGTCTATCTCAGTGTTGTTGTTGATAGTCTAGTTAGTAGTTTGATTGCTCTGTAGGGTAAAGCCATGGTCTAACCTATGGTGTAAACCTAGGGCTTCAATTGCATACCATTGACGTTTGCACAATTGTCTTTAAAAGATGAAATATGAAGGGATGACCAGAGAAGTTTTTGCTATTTAACCCCTTACTAATAAACGTATTATATAGATTTCTCTCTGTCAGTCGTCAGTAACTTGACTTTCGAAAGAAGGAGAAAAAGCGTTGTGTAACTATACAGACAGGGGTTATAAGTTAAATTTCTTGAAATAAGTTTGTTTTTCTTTTTTAACTAAGACCAGACCGTCGCTTTTGTCGTTTTCAAATTAATCATATTCAAAAGATATAACACACCTCAGATCTGACAGTATATCAAAATGAATCTGCCTAGCCTTTTATCTAAATATGTTAGGGTTGGCTCACAGGTCTGGCAAGAATAAAATAAAATATGAATGATAAATGATTTTATTTCTGTAAGTAGGTTTCATATTTTTTAAACTAGATGAGGTCGGCGTTTTCTATCTTACTTTCTTGAAAAAAAGGTCGAAATATAACTATATTATATAACTTAGTGTCAAAATGTCCACATGATAAATAGGTCCTTGAAAATATTTATTTGCGAACACACTGTATACAACAGGCTACCCCTGCTAGCCGGTCCAGACAAATTGTCGCACCCCACGTTCGCATTATTGCCGATATTTAATTGTTTGCGTAATTTATTTCTCTAAAGCAGGGACCGTTGTATTATGTTCGGAGTAGGAGAACGGTTATGTGATGTTGTGTTGAATGTTTTTTTTTTTTTTTACTTTTATTCAAGAAAATTACACGCGAGGCCCGTGGCTAAATAATAACAGCCGCACAGGTCGATCGATCAGGTTAAGCTACACTTGCCGTGGTTGGTCTGTGGATGGGTGACCGTCTTTACATACCGAGACCCCTCCGTGCCTCGGAAAACACGTTAAGCCGTTGGTCCCAGCTGTCATTCGTAGATCTTTGACAGTCGTTACGGGTAGTCAGAAGCCCGAAAGTCTGACAACCAGTCTTACCTAGGGGTATCGTATTACCCATTAACTGGGTTGTGTAGGTCAGATAGACAGTCGCCCCATATAAAATACTGGTATTCAACTGCATTCGTTTAGACTGGAAGTCGAACCCAACATAGTTGGGAAAACGAAAAGGCCAGGCAGATGATGATTCAAGAAAATTGCACGTGGACGAATAAAAAGGAGGTGTAGCATGTGATGTGAGGTGCGGTTTAGCATATTCGGCCTATAACGTTCCTACTGATGAGACACAGGCCTCCTCTCTTTGAGAGCTAGTGGGCCGTAATCCACCACGCGGGCCCAATGCGGGTTGGTGGATGTCTAATGATTTCGAGTTTTTGGTTCTAAGACATGCCGGTTTCCTCACACGGTTTCATTCATTTTCGGTTTAAGGAGTTGTTTCCATTAAGACAATCTTCACTTACGAGTACATGATAATAAATAAAATATTAGTAATACTGTCGTAGTTGAGGCAGAATTAGGTCGCATTAACTATCATATACTGGGATTATCTGAAGTCCGAAGACAGGTGGAGGACACGATAGCCCTGGAGTCAGGTCACCTATTCTACTTCCGCGAAGGTATCACCTCTCCCAAGGCGGTGTCGGCATTCTAGTCAAGAAGGAACTCACTAGTGGCGTTGTGGAAATCAGCAGTGTGCCGACACGGGTAGTCTACCTTGTACCTACTGAAATTCACCGGCAGGTACTACCTGAAAGTGATATAGGTATATGCACCAACTTCAACATGCTCTGACGAGACAGCTGTCAGGGACAGGCAATCTTTGCACCCTTACGCCCCTAGTCGCCGCAGGAGACGCCCTGGGCGGCGGGAGTGAAGTGCTAACTCCCAGCCACCGTAGGCGCGGGCTTGCGGACGGCCTCAAAGAGATGTCAGTAGTAACTGACGGGGTCCGCTAGGGCCGATGCCTGCCAGGGTCGCGGATTGTTCGAGAGAGTTACTGTGGCTCTTGGCACAGGCAACTGAAGGAACACGGGTGGGTTTTAGTCAGTAAAAATCTGACACACCCTACTGCTCCGCCCAGAGCAGAAGTAATTTGATAATTTACCACCCAAATAAAAAAGGCCATGTATGAAGATATTGCCACGGCAATGCACAGTACGACAAAGGCCCACTAGAACGTTGTTATGGGGGACTACAATGCCAAAGTGGGATTACAAGAACCTGGCGAACCGAAAGTCAGACTGTTCGGTTTGGGGCGCAGAAATCAATAGAAAATAGAGCGGAAGCTCACAGTTACAGTTAGCTAAGTACTACAATACATACAACGACGCTCACAACCAGTGGAAACCAAGCATCACTAAACGGTTGCAACAATTTAAACTGCCATCACATCGCGACAGATGCATATTTCAATGTTAGTCACGCGCGCTCGTAGGGTTAGATTTTAATTGTTAACACTAAATTTTATGTGTACAGTTTAGTTCTCTGGTGTTGAATTGTGAAGGATTCTTGATTATATCAGTATGCCTACCAGTGCCTGTAGTGTGTGTGTGTGCATAGTGTGTGACTATCAGTGTACCTATATTCAGTGCGGTAAATGCGTGACACACTAACAGTAGCAATAGCTTTCGTTTCGACAGTTCCATAACATTCATGGCGTTATTAACGTTTTTGAGCAGACAAGTTTTTTGAACATATGAAGCAATGGATTAGCAATATCCTTCGAAATGATTCAGATTGTGGGTAAAAGTGTGTTCCGCAATTAGGGTGTTGGGTTAAAAAGTTTTGGTTACATTCCCTCAAATATTTCAACCAAATATTGACTTTTCTTGTTTTAATTTTAACTTTATTGCCTTAAATTCTTGACAAATGTATCTTCTTTACAAATATATATCTTCCAGCACCGACAGATACCTACTGCCAAACTACAATAATTCAATATGACCACTTCGACACTTGAGAAATTTTTTACAGTTCGGCCTACGAAGAATTCGTTCTTGACACCTGTCAGTTTCATACAATCGAACACGTGTTTTGCGAATTTGATCTTTATTAGCTACTAGAATGGTCACACTGACAGGTGTCAGAAACGTATTCTCTCACCGGTCGGACTGTAGTTCATGTATTATCTACCTGTGGCTATGTAAGTCCGTGAGCATTTGTAAACATTTTTGGTAGCTATGGGCAAAATTACATTCTGAAGTAATTCAGCAGAACGAAATGTTCCTTTATTTGAAGCTGTCGTCACATTCAGATGCATATTTCAACGTTAGTCACGCGAGTAACTGTAGGGTTAGATTTGATTGTCCTTTCTAACATTTCATTAAAGCCGATTTTACGATGGGGCTGATTGAACGTACTAAAGGCAACCCTTATTTTGGAATGTTTTTATTTCATGGTCCCTAAATGTAACATTTCGTGTGGTCCTTGGCTACCGTTACGCACTATTTATTTACGATGTAATGTTTTACATTCGGACTGCAAATTTCGAAAGGGTACCAACAAGACATGGTCAGCAGTATTCCCTTAGGAGGCAATAACATCATAGCGCGAACGCCAATCTGCGTGATTATGGAAATATCCCCTCAGGACTTTTTATTGTAGATGTCTATGGGGAACTGAAATACGTGCATGTCATCATAAACTAGAATGGGGTTGGCTGGTACCAAAATGCTTGTAACCATCAAAAGAGCCAACCAATATCAGCAAATTGCCTTTTTGAAATTCGTAGGGTCAAATACCCGTAAAATATGAAACAGGCACCTAATTAGTTACCACATCCATTTCTAGCCAACTATTACAACTTAGTAGTACAAACAATAGTGGGGTGTAGTCTTCGTAATAGGACACAATAATTAGCAGTTCATTAATTCCATCTTTAATATATTGCAAGTTATAAATTTTACTAATACCAGTAGCAGCCTAGAATGAATTTGACTAATAGATATATTTACGAAAAGTTTTTGAGGTAGTTAAAAGAAACTGACCTAAAGTACTAAGTCCCATCTTCTTGGAATACCAACCCATACGAACCACAAAGACACGATCGCACCTCAAAACCCGCGTGTAGACAGTAGGCAAAGATTTAAATCGTTATATTCGCGCTACCGCGTCTACAGATAGTTTCGTTTCTGTGGGTCTACAACCTAAGCACGAACTCCGTAGTTGTGGCCAAAAAAACGATTGTTTCCTACTCCGTATTACTTATACAGTACATATGAATAATTTGGGGCCCGAACTAAGAATGAATGTAAACACGATTTGACAGTGGTCCCTACTCCCAATATGTAACCGCAGGTCCCAAAAATTGAATTCGACATCTGTTTTGACTGACCAACTTCTTTCGGGCGGGCCCGTATCTTTGTTGACGGACTTAAAGAATAGACCCCCGTTTCGCTTCGACGCCTCTGTCAATGACGAACTGACTTAACCTGCTTGTTATGAAACCGCTGTTTTAATAATGTGAGAGCTCACTCTTTTCAATAATAAGGACACTTATTGCCTGACTACGGTGAGGGCAAATCTAGCGATTTAAATCTTTGGCAGTAGGAACAACACAACACAGTACTACAGCCTAATTCCGTTAACAGGATTACTCATAATCTAAGGCTGTCCATCACTCGTATCGATAACACGGGTAATTTATCCATTTGTAGCTGTAGGAAAAATGAACTCTATCCGTGACCGGCTTATCTTAATAAGTTCCCGAAGATAATTGTGCGTGAGCGTTATCTCGATTCGTAATGGATGTGTTCGGTGCAATTATGGTAGAGTTAATTCATTTCGTGTGCGTTTTGTTTATACGTGTGTCTATATATATATAAGGTCCCATTAAAATAGGTGGACAAACTTTTACAAATCATTCAGACCACCAAAATAAGGACAATGGTAAAAAAAAAAATAAGAAAAATGCATTAGATACTTTAAAAAAAAAAAAAACAGTTAGCGAAAATGCACTAAACATTTTGGTTACCCAATGCATAAACACATCCATGTCTGCTATCTCATAAATTCTGATTCTACGAAATAATGGTCCAGGCGCACGTGGCCATGTCACCACCCGCCGGTTTCATTGTTCAACTCATGCCATCTCACTCTAACATAGCCCTTCACCGCGGGGATGCCCGGGGCGAAGGGCCGCTGACGTAAAATATGACAAATTGACAATGAAGCCATTTCAGTTTTCGTCGCGCAACCGAGCCAACAGAACATGTTACATGAAAGTCTGCGTGTGTGTTGTTACGTAGTTATCACAATCGACAACAATGCCTTATTACGCGTACAGCAACCAAGAATACTTGGAAATGGTCCTGTGTTATCGTGAGTGCAACGAAAGCTTACGACAAGCCCAAATCCTTTATCAAGAAAGATTTGGAAGGCGGCCGAGCCTCACCATAATCCTGAGAGCAGTACAGCGCCATCGTGAATGTGGCACCTTCATGCCACCAGCGGTTGACGCAGGAAGACCGCGCTATCCGGTGCGCCTTGAAGAAGACGTTTTAGATTTCTTTAGAATACACCCCACGGCGAGCACTGCCGATGCCGGTCGTGTATTCAACGTCAGCGATTTTTACGTGTGGAAGAAGCTCCTTCGTGATAAAGGCCACCACCCATATCATTGCACTCGTGTGCAAGAACTGAATTTTGTAGGTGGCTACTGCAACAACCCCAACGTCACATTCTCTGGACTGATGAATGTACTTTTACACGTGTTGGGTTATTTAACATACATAATTCCCATTACTGGACAACTATTAACCCAAATAAAGTGAGACCGGACTATTACCAAACACGGTTTAGTGTAAATGTGTGGGTAGGAGTGCTAGACAATAAAGTTTTAGGGCCTGTTTCTTAACCGTTTAAACAATAATACGTACATAGACTTGTTACATAACGATGTTGAAACAATGTTAGAAGATGTACCCCTGGTAGTCTGGCGTGACCTCTACTTCCAGCATGATGGCGCGCCAGCACACTTCGCTAGAAACGTAAGAGACTATCTCAATTCTCGGTTCGGCGGGGTGGTCCTGTCCCGTGGCCTGCTAGGAGCCTGGACTTGACTCCGCTTGATTTTTATTTCTGGGGTCGTGCTAAAGATTTATTGTACGGTGAAAATGGACACTTAATAGCCAGCGTGAATGAGCTATGTACGCGAATCACCCTCGCATTTGAAACAATAAAAAGTGAAAGTGACACTCTTTTAATAGTGCAAAGAAATTAAACGCGCTCGCAAGTGCATCGCTCAAAACGGTAGGCACGTTCAACAATGAATGTAATTACGTACCTATCCACCTATCGTCGTAGAGTAAGTAGTATTTATATTCATTATTGTAAATAGGGCTGATTCTAATTTTTAACCATGACTGATTCAGTGTTTTACTGTTATCGAACTTTAAATAAATAAAAAAGATTCATAACACTACATTGTATCCACTGCGCGCTTGTTTGTTTACAACTTTCTGCATTTGCTTTGCTTTAATACTTTGATAACAGTTCAGCACGCAATTAGACAGTCCAAAGCCTGGTAAAGTGTGATGGGAAATTAGAATCTTTTCTTTTCGTACCTAGACGGTTCATAATCATGTGTTCAAGGAAAGTTTATTCAACCCCAATATTAGCCTGTTTTCAAATTGCGCGTCTTAGGTTATTTATTTTCGACTTTATTTTAAGGCTCACAATGTTGATTTTTGTTTGACACTGACAACCGCGCTGCGCAGGACCTCGCCATATGTGTCGGCCCTAACAGTACTGGCCGCCCGAGTGCAAGTAAGGATGGGTTTATTCTAGAGTGCCGGCTGTGGTGCCGAACAATTTATTATTTTCGATCAAAATAAAATCACTTTAATCATTGTTTTTTTTGCTTGGATATCTTTGGTTAGACGTACTGAACGCTGTATTAAAATTTGTCCAACTATTTTAATGGGACCTTATATATATGCCCTTTTCCCCCAATTGCGTGATCAGAATATCACATCGCTTCAAATCTATGAGACTAAGCAACGTTGTACTACTGAAGTACAGTTATCGGAAACGTTTGATTGATACCTTTACTCCTGTTCTGAGAATCATGACTGTCTTATGGGAGTATCTATTGAGGCAGTAGTTGTAAGTTCTAGATTGTAACCTGCTGTATTAAACATACGTTGATGGCGTACAGGTTATAGATGGTCACTCCATTTGCCATTTGCATTTGTCATTTGTGGCTGGGGTAGACTGGATGCGGAAGGCGGAGGACAGGGTGTTGTGGCGCAGTCTGGTAGAGGCCTATGTCCAGCAGTGGTATGCTATAGGCTGAGTTGATTGACTCCATTTAATCTAAGGTTCGAAGTGGTTAATTAAATAAATAAAGTCCTCCAGACCGAATTTCGACCACGGTGGGCCACCAGCCTTCGGTGCGCGAGATATTATAGTGCACAAGTGTGTGTGCCAACACAGATGCACTCTCTATTCCCTCACTCTTATTTTCTAATGGGACCGTAATCCCACACAACGTCAGGCACAGGAAGGACAGCTTTATGTGATTTCCGAGGCACGGGGTCTCGGGCTGTAATGTAACTAACGAATTCCCAATGGAAAAACCCAGAAACACTTTGCCCGACTCCGGAATCGAACTCAGAACCCCAAGCTCAGCAGTCGAGCTTGTCATCACGAGACCAAGGAGGCAGTCGACGGGGTAGCGCTGCTTATCTAATTCAAGAAACTTGCACTTGTAACCAAGTTTAATATATCGTCAAAACTAATTTTACTAGGGTAATAACATTATTAGTATTGTCATAAAGCAGCACCAAACTCGACACGAATGTGACAGATCTCATACCCAAGCCTATACCAATTTTTCACACACATGTAAGACCATTTTTTTACCTAGGTTTGCTAACCCTAAAAACCCACATTAGTCATCGGTTTGAATATCTTCAGACTTACCTAACGTTCAGCCAACCCAGATTCACAAATATTTCCATATTACCTCAGATCCCTCTAAAAACGTTTTACGCAAACAAGATGGCAAAGATAAGCGAGTTTGACAGCTGGTGTAACTAGGTCCAACTAGGTCGGTTCCAAGCGTCGCGGATAAAAAGGGATATCGAAACTTCGGAATTCCCGACAGCACACTACAGCGGGTAATGCGAGGACTTTTTGTACTCAGCAAAATCTAAACAGAGTCAACCCTATTTCAATTGGAGTTCGCGATATTTTTGTATTGTTTTTTTTTTTGCCGGAAAGTCGGATATTTCGGTAATACGTAGTCGCCGTTCGCTGTTTTATGAACAACGTCAGCTTTTAGTGGAAAACTTCTAAATGGGGGACGTAATTGCTTGATTCGTGTCAGTCGTGTTAAAATGAATAGTCAAAGTATATTGATACCGACCTTTTCTGTATTTAATTTTTTTTGAAATCTGGTGTCACAAGCGTAATATAATATTGGGTGTACCGGAAAGTTCTGTCGGTTTTGGTAGTACATAGAAATTTTTCGAATTTTTCTCTATAGCAATACGTTAAAAGTATTGAATAATATTGCGTCATAATTTCTGGGTTACGGACTATAAATACACGTATTGCTCAATAATTTGTCATTCACTTAGTAGCCGCATCGTCAAAATGAGTGCCAACGATAAAGTTCATTTGAGGCATTGTATACTTTATGAGTTCCAGAAGGGAAATAACGCTGCTACAGCCTGTAGAAATTTGTGTAGTTTTTTTGGACTTGAGTGTGTATCTGAACGTGTAGTAGAAAATCAGGGACAATATGTAATTGATTAAAATATAAATAATAGCTTTAAGAACTAACCACGAGTTTTATTTACAAAAACCGACAGAACTTTCCGGTACACCCAATAGAATAATAATTCATGCATAGTGCATATTAGAATAATCATTGGTTAGTGCTTCCTCATCATTTAAAATGGTCTATGGGGCCTCTGCGAGTTGATTTTGGCCCTTGTACGCCTTCCAAAGGTCCGGGACCCGAGGGTCCTGAGATGTGTCAAAGAAAATAATAATTAAACCCGCAGGGCAGCATGTGGCGAGCTGTTGGGCAGTAGCGACCCCATGGACCCAATCTCCCGGGAGAAGTCTTGTTCCTCACCTCTGGCATGCCTTATTAGCCAGTTGGAGTGAACACTGACGAGAAATAGAACTCCCACCGCCATCTTGCCTTTATTGGCCGGCTTGAGTGGGAATTCGCAAGAGCAAACGTGCTCGGGGAAAGGAAGTATTCCAGTAAGTGCTCGTAGGGATCTTGACCATCTTCCGGGCTCTGGGATTGTTCTAAAAGCCGTGTAATACCTCTCCACTCCTCAAGCACCTCAGGACATGTTGCCCCTTTAACGCTACGTCACTATGTGCTAGCGACGGTTTCCCGGGGCTCATTATTAAGTGTGCAAGTCACCCCTGCCATTTTATCCATGTATATAATAAAACATTGATCAGGCAGGGGCCATAGTTCTTCCATAGTTCTCGGTTACCAGTCCACTTTAGCTACCCAAACCCATAATCCAATATCTTTGTTTCCATATCCTGCAATAGTCCTACACCAACCGTGGATTGTCCTTGGGTGCACTCGCATAGTGCGAACAGTCAGTTGGTGCCGTATTTCATTAAAAAAATATCTAACGTGCCTCTGCGAGTTGGCTTCGGCCACTCGTATGCCTTTCAAAGATACAGAACCCAGGGTCCCGAGAAATGACAAAAGATGTAATAATATTAAAAATAATACTTCTAATATAAATATTTATAAAAATAATTTTATTGCTCGTGATACGTATTATTAGTCTGTAAAACAGCCATCATGTTTTTCAGGAATCATTTCACTGGGTCCACAAAAACGAGTACAAAAATCACCGATTTCAGATTGTAGACCAAAGCCAAATAGGTAAAATGAATGACGTTTGACAAACTATGCATATTTGTACGAACAAATCCAACGAACCATGCCGACCAATGCAGCGATGACTGATTTGCCGCAAATCGTATTATGCCGCGCCAAATATGTGAAGTGTTTACAAGTTTCAGTGT
The DNA here is from genome assembly GCA_949629135.1 of Eremobia ochroleuca. NCBI lineage: Eukaryota > Metazoa > Arthropoda > Insecta > Lepidoptera > Noctuidae > Eremobia > Eremobia ochroleuca. The sequence continues at coordinate 13,762,908 of OX451394.1, forward strand.
TAAACTCAATTAATTGTAGTCTTTAACCCTTTGTAATACGGCGCATGTTGATTCCGCATTAATCTGTGGCGGGATTCCGAATTGCGAGTATTGCGAGTTGTCGCCCAAAAGCAATTTTAATTCGAGTCCAAGCTTTAGGCAAATTGTTCTTTCACGCAAACTGGAATGTGGCCCGTCGAGCTTTGACAGCGGTACAAACGTACATATTTCATCATGTCTGAGAATAAAGGTGAACCCGACCGTGTAAGTAGAAATTTATTTAGTGTCTTATTTCTTTTTATGCGGGCCCGGTAGCTCGGGAAGAAATGAGATGTTTTATGAAATTGTTTTTCCGGGACATTAGCCGGTCCTAATTATGGCTGTGCTCACTTGAACCGGGGGCCAATTTCCCTGGACGTTTTCACGTTGACGGTGACAAAGTGTGTACGGCGGGAGAGAATACAATTTCACTTAGACGCCCAGCTTATTAGACAGCTGGATGTAATGTAAATTTAGTACTCCTTGTTATGTGTATTATTGTAAGAATTAATTAACAGGAATAAGCCCTCTTAGGCCTCAAACAAACGCAGGCGGCGTTCAACAAAATTCTGCGTGAACTGACAAACAGTCTGAATTAATTTGGGTAGAATAACATTTTAAAATGTTTGGAAATGTTTCAGCTGTGAGTGAATTAGAGTACTATCCTTTGTTTAGAAATTAAATGAATGATGGTTGGTCTGTTACCTGAGCGAATTCTTTGTTTATCTGAGGAGGGCGATGCAATATCGAATTTTGCAAGTTTATTTATTTATTTATAATTACCTTTAGAACTATCATAACAGGATTAACCTAATGCGAAGGTGGTATTTATACTTACAATATTAAATTAACCTAATAAGGAACTTCTATATATACATACTACCTATACTCGTACTTAATTAAATAAATCTCAGTTATTTTCTTAGTTAATTCGTTCAATCCAGCATCGGGTGGAATGACAGATTACTTCACCTAAATTTTCACGACAGATTTTTACAGAATAGCACTTCTGTTCTTATTCAAAGAATAATTTTCATTTTTCATATACCAGACTTCCATACTAAAGTTTTTCATACAGTATTTACCAGGCTTTTTCATCTGAATTGATTTTAATTTGATTAATGTATGCTATTAATTATTCAGAACTCCATTAAAGATGTAGGTATCAACTGACATAGTATATGAAATATCTACTTACGTCTTAAGAAAAACAAAGCAGCGGGCTTCATTTTCCTTTGGCTTGCTACACAAAATAAAAACCACTTATCAAGCACGCGCAAACTTTGATATTCTGCCAAACAAACCCTAAAACAATATTTTTACTCGTATTAAAATACATTTGTTCCGATAAACCATTCTATTTATGTTCGCATTTTAGGGTTGTATGCAAATAAGGGTCGGTTAGGCATTTTCTTTTAACTTTATTATTTTCTACGTAGTATTTTCCACTTTTCCCCTTTCCCGTACACAAATTCCCTGGTGAAAAGTCCCTCGTGATTGACTGACGGGCCCAAATTTCATATAATATTTGGACATTAGGGGGTTAGATATTTCGTGACCGTAGTCTGTTTGTAGTTAGAGATTGTTATAAAACAATATTTCGAAACTATTTGCGTGAAATGGAAATCGTCTTTTGATTAGTTTTGTTAATTTAGATTTTATATTTATAGGGACTGTCTGGTGGATATCTAATAGTAAACTTTATCCTTTATGTTTTCTATGTATCGATTTCTCTTAACAAGGAGAAATTAAAAACTTAAACTAAAACCCAACTACGACTAAAATGCCATCAAAAAAGATATAAACAAGACATCACAGACAGACAAATTTAAAATAATATCAGTTTTCGTATAACCGGAGTCACACGTTTAATGCCTAAATTACATATATAAAGTCATCTTGACGATGAAGACGTAGATAAAATCCGCAATATAGACTTTAGTACAAAAATTCTACAGACTCGGGGTTCAAAAAACAACCCACCTTAAAAAAGCACAGTTGTGAAAAACGTTAACCATTCCAAACCATTAACTAACTCAAACACTAAAAGCATAAAGTAGTGCTTTAAAACCGCCATCTTATTACCATCGTTACATTAAATCGACGTACATCTCTCATACATTTGACGGAAGCATGCAGTCACGTCCCTAGTCCCTTGGTCGGGGAAATGAAATAATTTGTCTTAGTAAGGGTGCATTTCATATTTATACGGGACACGAAGGGTGAACGAACCAACGGTTTATGCCTACCACGTGTGTGTGTGACAAATAAGGATGGCACGCTTAAAGTATCAAAGTAGTCTTAAACATTAAATATAGGCTTGTTGCGCTTAGGAGTGACTCTTATCCTGTAGGGGTAGAAGCGTTTTATTTTTTTTTTTTAGTTTTAAAATAAATATATGTCTATGGAGTTTTGAGCTAGGGCGAACTAGGGCGATCCTTTTCTTAAAAAATAAATAAATAAATAATAAATACCTTTTCCTGAGATCACAGACTTGTCTGTGATGATCTCAGGAAAAGGTATTTATTTATTTATTCATTTTTTTTTTATTTATTTATTTATTTATTAGTGTTCAAAAATGACTTCATTATTTTCATGTGAATAAATCATGTTTTTTTTGTTCATCTTGGCGGATACCTTGCTACCCAGTGTTTACTTTTGTCACATTTTCTATAGATAAGTAAGTTTAAATATGATTTCCCGATTACTCTAAAGACAGCCAAGATTAAATAGAGAGGTAGGTACTGATCGAATGTATGAACGTAAACGAAGCAAAAGTAGTATGCAAGGATCGTAGCAGGTGGCGTTCTGAAGTTTCTGCCTACCCCATAGAATGAAAGCGTGAGTTTGTGTTGATAGATGTGATTCAAGTACTTGTATGAACCATTTATTTTCAACTATTGTGTAAGGCTAATGTAGGAAAATTTCTTGCTCTTCATTCCTTATTTCACTTTCCTGCGTAAAGCCTCACATGAAACAGTCATAAAAACTGAGCACGATTCTGATTTGCGTGGTAATTTATTACCTACTCTAAAAATGTAGATACATAGCAAGTTTATTGTGAATAAGCCGACATGTAGGGGTAACACGCGTAGTTTTTAGAAGGGTGCTTATTTCAATAGCATTTGGATTTTTTTCTTTTCATTAATATATATTATATATTATATTTTATTATATTATATTATTATTATTATATTATTTATTATATTATATTAATATATATTAATATTTATAGTAATAAACTACTAGCTAGTATTATTATTACCTAAATTATTCTTTAATTATTCTTCGACCTAAAGAAGGTGGCTGGGGTAGACTGGATGCGGAAGGCGGAGGAGTAACTAAGCTGTAGACCAAACCAACCAACCTCGACCAAATGGGTTAAACCTAACCCATTTGGTCGAGGTACCTACAGCTTGGTTACTACCAATGTAACATGGTTGGTCACAGTTCTAACCTCTGTTCTAACCGGGTTAGAACTGTGACCAACCACGTTAGTCATCCTACACCTACATTCATGTTGGTCGCAGTTACTCGACTATTTAATATTTTTTGGACCTCAAAATGATAATCTGAGGAATTATTTGAGGTTCACAGAAAAGAGCAAATCATTATATTAGGGAGTTCATTAATAACTTTAGGAAAACAAATTGGCAATCATTTGAGGTTCGATTTGAGGTTCACAAAAAGATGCGCAATCATTATATAAAATTGACAATAATATTTTTAGGATAGCAAAACGGTAATTATCTGAGGTTCGATTAAAGACATGCATTATTGCGAGTGCACCGAGAAATCTTCTAAAGCTTCTGAAGTTATCAATAATTATCCTGAAAAATGTAAACCAGCCGGTCGATTGCGTAAAAATCTCACCGTGAAATCATAAGTGAAGTGAGCAGTGTCAATAGTGTTAATCCCTAATGGCAGCTTACTTCCCGCTCACTTCACCTAAGTTCTCATGGTGATATTTTTACAGAATAGCACTGCAGGAAGACAGTTTGCTCTTCACAAAAACGACCGTTCCAATTTAAAAAGTAATGGTGGAATTTTCCGCTTAGACGATACGCACAAATGAAAAGAGCCTCCTGATTTATAACTCAATCTTGTGACGACATAAAAAAGACACACACATGAAAATTGCCAATTTCTCATAATAAGGTCGGTTGCGAATTGTGCCATATTATTTCGAGGACAAATTATTTGATTTTCCGGCCTTGTTTCAAAGCGTCATATTATTCAAGAGGTTGAGTGTGAAAGTATCATTACGGATATATCCCATTTATAAGTAGCATTATTCTCTATTACCGTACTTGGGGCAGTTGTTTGAAAACTGACATTTCTTACTTTTTATACTTTCCCCGCGGAGCAAGCAACAACGACACTTTGTAGAGGGTACTTTCATAATCACCACACTTGGTAGGTGGGTTGATTATCGTAGTTCACAGAGTATCTTCCTGACATTACTCACGCGTCTAATTTCTTCTCATAACTCCCCTCTACGGTAACTATGAGAAGAAATAGGGTAATATTTCTAAATAGTAGACGTCATAGAACCCTATGAAGACTACTGCTCATATTAACAGAAAACTTTTAGGATTATACAAAGTTTTATGTTTTTGGAAAATCCATTTCTTTTTTACGTGACTTAAATAGAGCTGAAGACGTAGGTTTGTCTCGAGCAAATTCTAAAACATTAGTTTAATCCTATTAAGGCCTGATTTTTCAATAGTCAGATAACTGTTATCTGAGGAATAAATATTGCGGTTTGACAGCTTTTGTATACCTACGAGTAGAAACTATGTCAAACTGTCATATTTATTCTTTGGATATAAGTTGTCTGACTATTGAAAAACCCCTTATTATTATGTAGTTGGTAAGACAAACTTTCATATTTAAAACATTCAAACTTTGTATGCTTGTAATTAATCATGCAAAAACGGCTGAACGAATTTGAACACAGATATTTTATAACTAGAATTAACTAATAGAAAAACGTTTTATCCCTATAAGTCAATCTACGCGGACAAAGCCGCAAGCAAAGCATCAAGTCATGAATTCCTACTAAAACACAAACAAAAAAAAACTCGTAAAAAAAAACAACAAACCAACTAACCAACCTCGTACCTCGTACCTCGTATGGGAATTGATTCCTTTCGACCCTTGCATAATAATCTACTGTTTAATATCAATAATAGAAAAAATTAGATGCTCTTTGAACAATTCAAACCGCACACCACACAGATCGTTCGCCAATAACATAAATCTCCGCATACTTCCAGTTATTGTCAATATTTCCCCACCATTTGTTTTACTATATTATTCAATATTTATGTAGTTTAAATGCGTGGACAAACAACATAATAAATCACTTTATCGACTAAAATTTCATTTCGAAAACCCCTTACTGAGCAATATTCCGTTTAATTTTATTGATTGCTACCGCGACTTTTCAGTTCACCGAATTACAAATACAATGGAGTTATAACTTTACTCGTCTGTTAATGAAATATTTCTGAGATAGAATAGTTTTGATAAATTGGTACCAATTTGTGAGATGAAACCTATTTCTGCTTGAAAAGGTAAAGATCTCCGAAATGATAAAGTCAAATCTGAGATTGGACATCACGGGCAAACCGTTATAAAGATATCATAATAATATAAGTTAAATTATACCCAAAATAAAACTATTCTTTTCATAAATCGGTTGATATTCGTCTTACTCTCCCACGTATTGCTAGGCTATTCGTATTTTGTAACAACTTCTTAGAAAATTCCGAAGAAAGACAATCGAATAGAATAAATCCATCACTACTCGATTCGAATAACATTGCTCATATATCTCAAAGGAATCTAAGAGAACTTTCGAGGTTTCCATCTTTAGATCTACTCCTAGATGCGATCATAAACTTGCTTTTAACCCGATACCTGTTCAGCTGAATATAAAGCGCTCCGAAGAAATCCCAGGCAGATTGAATTCAGTGAAAGTTTTCTCCTAGTGCGTCAAAAACTTATAATTCCGTTTGGTGCTCGTCTATTGAATTCACTCCTTATTTATTGTTAGCGATAAAATAATATTAATCTCGCGGGGATTACACTTGGATTTTATTCTTCTCCTCAACTCGGAACTTGGAGAATAACCCCAGATTATTCGCCAGCGTATATAATAACGTGGATGGGCAATCCACTAATGAAAGTATAACGATTGTTTTATGGATGAACATTTGGCTTTAACGGGTGTAAAAGTTGCACGATAAAACGTGATCTGCTTAAAGCTTTTTACTTACAGTGGCCTGGAAATTAGGTACTAAACACTTTGCGATGGTCGCGGCCTGGTTTGAATATAATATTTACTTTACAGTGGCACTTGTAAGATTTTACATAAATATTTATTTATCTCCTCGTTGAATTCGTAACCAGGATGGATCTAGAGTTGCTGTTCTTGTAACTACTTTTCATATGAATAACTTTCAAGCAACATTTGCAAAACAAAGCAATTAAATGTTCCATGAGAAATGCCTGTTTGAAACTGATCACTTTCATTCATAATACTGTTGTAGCTTTATACCGGCTGACTTTTACCGTCTGGACAAAAACAGGATACGAAAGGTAAACAGATTAGAAGAAGCCTGTGGCACAGATTTTATATTTTTCACACAAAAAAAATTCGACAAATAATATCAAAAATTCAATTTAAAGGCACCCTTCTCTACTCTCAAAAATGATCAATGAATTGTTTGTTGAATTTAATTAAAGCCATCGGCCGGCTTCAATCAAAGGATTGTACGCAAAAAAAGAGATTCTTTATATTATGTTTGTGAAAAAAAAAATAGCTGTACCGTAGGCTTTTCACTCCGTTTACCTTTTGTAACCTGCTTTTGTCCAGACGGTAAAAAAAGTCAGTCGGTATAACGCATCGGAATTCGGTGGAGTATCCACAATAACATTGCTGAACGTTATCAGGGCCAAGTAGTAATCAGCTGTGGAAGTTTCCGTGCGTAAGAGGGATTATATTTTCGATAACTTAGCTTAGGGTGGAGGGCAATAAATAGAGAAAAAGAGAGATAGTGAGGGGACTATCCTGAACGTAAGTAATCTGGGAATTTGTTATGGTTTTAAGAGAAAAATGGGAGGAATCCCGCGGGAACGATTCAATATTTTGGAAAACTTACGGGGTCCAATAATTCTTGGGTGAAGGCACGCGCGCTATTTATTAATCGGTTTTTTTTTATTCTTGCAGTTAAGCAATTTTTGTGGATATACTTTATCAAGAACAATTTCTGAGCTGTCGCTTGTTTGTAACAGATTATACCTTATAATGGAGGAAGACAGTGCTATGTAGAGGAGAATGATAATAATGTTGTAGGAGAATGATATAATTTGACAGGACTAAATTAATATTTATCTTCTGTCCTTTTCTTAATTAAATAGAAAGAAAAAGATGCACTGAACTTAAATTTAGTTTAGTTTGTGAACAACAAAATCGGCACCACCATTGTTATAAGACGAAAAACGAACAAAAAAAAAAACTTTCGAGTATGTATGTACATTCAAATAAACACAAAAACCGACCACTCGTGCACTTCGCTAAAAACACAACACAAAAAAAAGTCAACCTGCTTTCCCGACACACATTTTATTTTCCTTAACATTTTTACACGTAAAACATTTTCGTGACGACATAAAGCGATAGCTCCACATACTTACGTGGTCCGCCCCCTTCACTGCGGTTTAGAAAAAAACGCAATATCGCATGAGTTTCAAGGGAGGTAAGTGTGCCCTGTGGATTTACAGCATTAAATTGGTTCAGGCAGGGCTGTCAACTTGCTAAAAGTTTTTAAGTCGCCCGCTCGCGTGACGAACGTTATAAAACTTTGAGTGGGTGAGTAACTTTTATGTGAGAAAACTACCAAGTTGGTTATTCAGTGCGCTTTAAATTTGTAGACTTGTTTGTATTATCGCCGACAGGGGTGTGTCCGTACGGGGATTAGGCAGGTACGGTTTAAATCCTCTTACTTCTGCTAGGTCCTTTTCCTGTTGAAACTTTCGTAAGCCGTCATCCTAAAGCATAATTTTTCCTAAGTAATATTTAATAACACACTAGTATTTATAGCAAGTAGATAAAGGTAGAACCATCAAAAACTTATTGATTCTTCTAAAAAAAATCAGTCATCTTCGTCTATTGTTAAAGCAAAGTTAATGGCTCTGGAAATGCACAAATGTTTACTAAACGAGATGTTTCTCACGCGATCAACTGTCGGTACGTCGCTCGCTCCTGCGTCACCAGTTCTGACTTTCTTCATTTTTGGCTATGGAGACCAAAACTACAAATGAAAATACACAGGGACATTTTATAAAAATTTGGCTGTTGTATTGGTAAATTGTGTTGTCTTACGACTTCCACTAGAACGAAGTCACGGGCAGAAACTAAGTACTAAATAAAATCAATTTTACATTGGACGTACGGAACATAATTAATACGCCTCCTACCAACCCTAGTGCAGTTCCTCGTTGCCCAGTAGAAATCCTTTGTCCCATGACAGCGCACAGACTCGCCTAAGTTTATCACCGTTGCGACTTCCAGCGGTTATTGCGTTTTCGGACTTGCGACTTTGACATAAACGCACCCCTAGTAATAATTGCCTTGAAGACATGAAACCCCGAATCGTAGACGCGTAATAATTTATTACCTACAGTAAGGATAAGTTAATAAGTTCTACCGCTTATAAAAACGCTACATAAACTTTGTTACTTTGTTGATCTTCGGGGGAAAGGAATTATTTATCAATGTTCTTCTATTTCTGTTTGACGACGGTGTTGTCTTAGGAACATTTTGTTAGTTATAAAGAGAGAAATAAGTAAATCGTAAATGAAGGAATTACTTTTAGGTGAATAAAGATTTCGATAGAAGACGCTAAATGAGCGTACGGAAAAAAAAAGAAATAAGAGTACTTAAACATACTTGTCGGAACAATGATTGAAACTGTAGGTGAATCCAATGCAAGTGCATGTAGTACTTTAGGTATAGCTTCAAATGCTTGCTTGTTATCTTATAGTCTTTATTAGACAGCTGTTAATTTTTCTTTAATATGTGAAGATTAATTTATCTGGAAAATATATCAAATCTCCCCTCCATTTTCCAGTAACATTAATACAAATCAGTCTATTATACTCGAAAAATCCTCTGTTATCATCAAAAACTTCAGCAATTCGTAATCTGACTGAATGACCCACACGTCACATCAAAGTTTCTATGCCGTGTCTCAAGACGGGACGCGCGTGCATCATCCCAGCTTGAGGGAATCCCCAGAGGCCTTATGTGTTTGCCCAGAGATTGCAAACTCAGCTACTAACATGCGGCCTTGTTTGATAATGGGGTTAATATCTTTGTATCGTTAATTTTGTTTGCCATCTTGTTTTATTGGTGCTTTAAATTAGATTGTGTTTATTTAATGGGGGAGTTACTCACTTTGCCTTTTTCCATTATAATCATCATCATTATTTCGAAATTGTTATCTGATTATAAGGGTTTCATTAAGAATGTTGAGTCTGTCCAAATTTTGTTTGGGTTCATGTCAGTATATCTAAATTATAGGTACCTACAGATAAACACGATTCTATCAATATAGAATCTAGAATATATCAAAATATTTCAAAATTGCAATATCTGATTTCGAAATACATGCATCACTGGAAAACAAGTTCTGAATTTCAAACTTGCTCTGGAAGGAATTAAAATACGAAAAACAAAATTATAATTTCTCTTTGCTGGAGCAAAGCACGCAAAACATTCTTAGCACATTTCCAGAGAATTTTATCTTAAACCTGAAATGTGTTTTCAAACCAAGCTCGGCTTAAATTCATTATGTTCAAATATTTAAGACGTCCCAAGCGTAGCAGTGCTCGAGGCTCTCAAGGAACTCACTCAAGATATGTTCCTAATTTGCCTTTCAAATACTTTGAAACACAGAAGTATTCTGGAGAGCGGCTTTGACTGTGAAAATACGCAAAGAGGCTAGTGTTACGTGCAAACTATCTCGCCAAGAAGGCAACTTACTGTTGAGAAATTCCGTCCGCGTAATCGCCGAAACACACTCCCCTAGGGACCCGGCGGTATTACCCTCCCTATCTCCAACATTCTTACAGTTTAATGTATGCAAACGCATTTTGTTTCAAAGCATAGCTCCCTCAAGGATGGTGTTACTTGAGAGCCCTCCAGCGTTGTTCACCTCACCACCGCCGACCGAAGTTTTTTCCTGCCCGTGTGTCACAACATGCTCTTTGATCTTCACAAATGCGAATATAATGTCGGAACCAGTTAAGAATATTCCTTTTATTCCCTTTATCTCCCTGTACATTCGCGAGTTTTTTCTCCCTCTATTCCCTAGTATTTTCGCATATATCCCTCTAGGGCTTCTTTGTGAATGCAAACAATATAAAAACTGTTCTGTCTTTTCCTATTCTGACTATTGAATATATTTGTTTGTGGAATGAAAAACAGATTGAGGCGTTATAATTTCAAATTCGTCCCCCTACGCCTGTAACAATAAAGTTTGTAAAGTGAAATATGAAAGACGTTTCATAAAGTCTGGTAGAAGGAATATTTCATAAAAGGAATTCGTTTCAATGTGTCAGGTCTGTAACGAGGTTCAATATATCACGGGCATATTAAAGTCAAGTTAAAGCTCTCAAAGTTGGCGTCATCAATCGGGGTAGTGGTAAAAATAGATGTATATCCCCAATGATGAGGGATTATTTGACGACAAAGTATCAACAGTAACATGTGGGTGTCAGCTCAGAAATAGAATGCGTCACCATCTCAACGATGTCACACGTGGCGTTCTCAAAAACAGATCGTTTCCTTTAAAAAGTTAATTTGGCACTTTTTGTCGCGAGACAGTTACAAAAAAGCGTCATTTTTTAGAAGTCGTTAAGGGGCATATGTTTCTCTAATAATGTCGAGGTGTAGCCGGCCAGTAATGTGACTCTTATTTTCCGATATGGGAGCTTTTTGTGGTAAAGTATTATCGGAAATAAGGGATACTTTTTTAAATGTTTAGTATTCATATTCCAACGTTTTTATACTCGTACTTTAAAATTTTAATATTAAAAAACATGTATGCTTTTAATTAGAACGACATACGAAACTTCGTACTGGTCTTTGTCATTTCTTTTTGCTGCTTTAACTACATTTTTACTAAGAAACGTCAATATTAAAGTAGTAGATGACGAAAAAATCACTGTATTTCAAGCTTTTCTAAAAAAAGAAGCATTCTTTCGAAGACAATGTTTATTTGTCCGAGACCAAATAAGTTTTTACCAATATTTCTCTTATTTACTTACGTTTCTCTTAATAACCAAAATGTTTTCCAAGAATGGCAAGAGTATATTAAAGTAAATAAGCATCAAGCTATTACAGTGTCGTTGTGTAGCTAACTCTCATCCCAATTCGTCTTCCTCCAGTTGATGGATGAGACCTCGCCACTTCCCTAATAAATGTAAACAAAACACTTATTTTTTGCCCAACAAACGTTATTAATGAATCGCCCCCGATGATAAGTTTAATTGTTTTGAATGCTTCCACTTTGATCTTGATAAAAGGTTCTTGGTAGAACAGTTTTTTGTAGCAAAAATGTCGCGTTATTGACACTCGAGATCTTGTGATGTCACTCTATCCATTATACACCTTTAGAAGAGCCGCAAACTAAATTCTACCTTATCTTATAGACGTTAGAAGTCACAATCATCTGGCATGGTGCTTCGAATACCAGTGACATATGATCCAAAATCTTTTTTTATTACACAAAAGTCAGTCACCGTAAAAAAGGAAACGTCCAAGGAATTCCACGTAATAGGAGAAATATTTTAATGAGGATTTTTTAAATAATTAATGCTAATGTGTGAACGGTTGCGTGTTTTCAGGTGAACTGCTGACGAATGCTCGTGTTTCGATATTAAGTAGCAAACGGAAGTATTGTTAAAATTCTTTTGATAAGAATGTTGATTGTGACTTTTGTGGTGGAGAAATTATGCGTAAATGGGATTACGAATTCGTTGAAGTATATCGAACTACGGGTATGTTGTTTATGGTACGAGTAAGGCAGAGGTATTACCGGATCGAGGACAGAAGCGAACCAGAAGCTGATAATTATAATGACTACTTATACGAGATTCTGGAAAAAATGTAAAGAATGAGCAACGAGCTCTTGTATGCCGACAATAACATACCTAGGTATTAACTGGAAAGAACAATGCATGATTTGGTGAGCTTGATAGCAAGGGAAAAAACTTAAAATTAATTTTATTAGGGACCTACATATGCTTAACCGTGGGTTTCTGGTAAATATGATGGCGACAGCAAGTAAGATTTTTAAAAAGCTAACGATACTTCTAAAGTTAATTCCAGAGATAGGAAAACATCCTTTAAATAATATTGTAGATATTACTTTTTGAGCTGAAGTTACAGTTTAAAGAACTCTTTCGATTTTTTAAGCTCGCTCCCGCTATCGCCTATCAATATAATTACACCTCCACTAGCACGACATCTGAGGGGTCGGTGAATCACACGACGATATATAATCTTAATCAGTATCATTATGTGGGACTAAACACTAATTGGACAAAATGTCCTTTTATGGGCCTCATCAAAATATTAACCGGATCGAATCGACCACTGAATTGATTCTAAGGAGATGAAGTGAGTAATACTTTATCGTGAATCATCTGTGCTCTTTTCCTGTAGGATCATTTAGTTAAGTGCATTTGGGTAAGCATCTATTTGTGGGGCTTCTGTCAAAAGATAAGCTCACACCATTCTTCTTGTAAGTCTCAAAAAGGTCCAGGCAACAGATTTTATATTAAAATTTTCACTATAAACCCACTTCCCATCTGTAACATTATTGCAGTTTGGATAATTGCAGTTTTATTTTTGCGAAATGACATCTTTACTCTCTCTTGATTATAAAGTTCTCTTGATATTTCCTGGTCATTCTTTGTTAGGAATCCAACCTGCCGTCACATTTACAACAATTACCTAGACACCGTGATTCCTGTAATAAACATATATGACAGTTATATTCGGAACCATAAACGCAGGACTTAATACTTCCAAATTACGACAATTACACCCGGATGTCGCGACCAGATAAACAGATATTGGACCCTAAAAATGCAGCTTATGACGACATTGGCATTTACGATGTACTCACAACTTCAAATTAGGATATCCTGCTATAATGTTCATGGTAATGCATTCGTGATGAGTAGGAGGTAAGCCGTAGTGCATCTCAAATTGCGCATAATGAATTAAATTATTGTATGTGGTGATAATTGTAGAAGCTTTTCATAGCTTTCATGGAACCTCAGTTAAGTAATACGCCAGGAGCGTATTACTTAACTTAGGTTCCATTTCCTTAGGTTTCATTTCTACTCGTACACCTACATACATAAACTCACGTCTTCTTTCTATGGGAATAGGCAGAAACTACAGAAGATCATCTACTACAAATCTTACATATTCCTTTTCGTTTACTTTTATACACGCACACCGGTTGCAAGTACTACGCCCCTTACCTTTCTGAAGAATATCACCAATAAGGTCACTATAATTATGTCCTTCTAAGGTGTCCCCTCTCGGAGTTATCACTCACATCCGCCTTTTAAATACCTTTTGCTAGTCGCCTTTCACTCATCTTCTCATCAAGACCAAACCTTCTAAGCATTCTCTCTCTCTGTCTTCTCTTTTCTTCTTCTTCTATTATGGATTTCTACCAAGCTCGTTTACCTTGAATAAGTACAACACATATTTTCATAGAATCAACAAAACGAGGAAAAAACACGCCGAGGTCACAGGACCACATCAATTATCGTAACAAATCATGTACAAAACGATACACGCTTTTCCTTGGTATATATAAAGCTGCTTATTCACTAGGCGACCGATTATTTGGCAACAGGTCGACCGCAACGTCGCGCCACAGTTGGGTATCGACTTATGGTGCAAACTTATCTTCTAGAGACTCACTTTTCTTCTTATTATCTTCTAGATGAACATTAAAAATGATCATTCTATTCTTAATCGTTTTTTTTTTTCTGTCGATTTTGAGGGAAGGATTTTGGGGGCTCTTGACAGTAAGGATACGTACAGAGTTTCAACGTTTAAAAGTTGTTTCAAAAAGTATATTAAAGTTTATTTAAGGCACCTAAATGTAACCTTCAATCGAAGTTCGATATTTTTTTTTATGGACAGCTTACAGTTTTTTATCTTTCAAAATATGTACCATGTTTATCTTATTAGTTTTATCTTTAGTTTATTCACCAAGGGCTGATTTTTCAATAGACAGATAATTTTTATTCGTGGAATAAAATTGACGTTTCTCAGATTTTGTATGGAAGAACTGTAAAAAATTCAAAATTATTCCTCTGACAAAATTATCTGGCGTTGGAAAAATCAGCCCTAAGATATCTAACACTACATAAAATATTTATTATAATACACAATTATCAACATTTAATCTGATTACCGTGAGTATGATATTATTTACTATCCTCAAGATTTCCTTCTCGCATTCATCCATCCTACCGAAACTTATCCCACACACTGCAGTGCCTCAATACGAAATTCTTTGATCAGTGCGTGTTGACAGCGATGACCCGTGGCACTGAAACGTGGTCGTTCACAATGGGCCTCATTAGAAGGCTAAAAGTTACCCAAAGAGCAATGGAGTGCTATGCTTGGAGTTTCCCTGCGTGTTAGAATCAGAAATGAAGAGAACCAAGGTAGCCGACATAGCCCGAAGAATTGTCAAACTTAAGTAGAAGTGGGCAGACTACATTGCTCGTAAAACAAATGACCGATGGGGCCGAATGGTTTTGAACTGGCAACCGCGTACCGGAAGACGTAGCGTTGGAAGGCCACCCACAAGGTGGTCCGATTACCTTCTGAAGGCAGCAGGAATCCGCTGGATGCGAAAAGCCCAGAATCGACCGAAGTAGTGGTGCTTAGATGAGGCCTATATCCAGCAGTTGACGTCTTTTGGCTGAAACGATGATGATGATGACCGAATAAAATGGACGAGGTCCAATCACCAATGTAGGTCACATTGGACTTCGTGTCATTTTCTTATCATTTCCATGCAGATTGACAACATTGTTAAGAGGAGGCTTTTTAACATTCGTTCCTCGTTTTCCCATCAACATATTGTTGCTCAACTATCGCCCACTGTACAAGCAGCATTACATCCACACACTAACATCGTCTCAATCATTGATAAGGGAACAAGCAGTTTACGGTTGATGTATTCTGTTTTACGATCTCCTTTGTTTTCGTTATACGCATGAAGTGAGGACAATCAAAGATGTGAGGAAACAATTGATTTTCTATTTATGATGAAACAGACAATTCAGTTATCTATTATGTCTTTTTTTTAATTATTTTTATGACTCGTTACTGGAAGGACTTAAAATTTCCTAACAGTGATTATTGAAAACTGTCCCGTCGACGCCTGTCGTCAATACGTCTACGGTTGCAGCGATAACGTGCTGTTCGAGAATATGAATACGTTGGCGTTGCTCAAATACAATGCGGCACGTTGTCGTAGCTGCAGCTGCCTCTGTCATTGACGCGTGCCACTCTTGTGTATGAACACTAAGGCGACTAAAGCGCTGGACGTGAGATGCGAAAAACACGAAAACCGTTTGATGGCGCGACAACACGTTCGCGTGACTGCCGCTTATGATAAGGTCGGCCTTGATGATTAGGAAGCCAAGCTATTCGCGACATTTGAATACCTCCAATACAAGTTAGTTGATACACTCGGGCGCATATCGTCCCGCGTCCCGCACGGGATTCACCTCAGTTTGACCAGAACTTTACTCTGCATTCTCACATGTTGTCAGTCAAAAATGGTTTAACTCTATATTGTGGCGAATTTTGTGACTTACACCTTCCTGTGTCAATGCCTAAGCTACGTTCAGTGCACTCTTAGGGGGGAATTCACCAATGAAATTGAACATGGGCAGCACATCAAAACTGCTTTCAAGAGCTCTCAGTGTCAATATTCCACAATAATAATGACACTGACACTCTTTAGCACTTAGCAGTCAGCCGCTCCCAACTGTTCCGGTTAATCTTTCGACCACAGATGCCAAAAGGAATGAAGAACGTCTTTCTTTATGACAAAATTTTACTAACTATAACGTTAAGTAAGGTAATAAACCCGCGCGTTAAATAATTCACAGTTGTACCTGCACATCTACTTTAATATTCCCTTAAAAAGAGCCATACTAAAATACACCTAATAAAATAAGCGCGATAATACAAATGAGTCCGTCTCCTTATAAAGAAGAAAACTTACCGTCTCAAGACAGTGCAAAGCAAACACGACTTTAGCAACCAAAAAATACAGTTCAGATTTAGCAGGCCGTTGGCTGGCTCAGCAAAATTTGCATATCATAAATGTAATATTTAGCTCCCAACTTGCTAATTAGAAGTCGTCTTTTGGTACCGTCGGCAGAAAGAGACTTGTAAAAAAGTTTTTCTTTTTTGTACACCTTAAGCCTATTTATGCGGTCAGTTTGGGACAGGGTATAAAGTTAGGATGTTTTCACGACAGTTATTTTTTACTAATGTAATAAGACTTAATAATTAGCTACTTAATAAAAAAAACAACAAGCCTCTCTAATAAGCCTTCTTCCGTAGCATTTCAAGTACTTGTACGTACTTGAGTAAGTACTTGAAATGCTTGGAGTGCAATGAGGCTCGCGCACATTTGGAGAGACCGTGCTGCATCGCAACGAATTGCAAAAATCCTCCTACATCACTTTCGTACATTTTGTATAAACCATCGCTGCACACTTCAGGCGGGCCGTACCGAGGGGCCGCAGCGCAACGCACTGGCGGATCGCTTGCCAGGTGTATTTTTGCGGCTGCTATTTAGCGTTCAGTGGAGTGGAAACAGTTCAAACTGTTATTCGAATTCTCACTCTGTCTTAAACAATTACTGGGTTGCGGTGCGGCCCGCCGCAGCTCCTAATGTGCTTTGGCACATTTTTCCCGCGGCTATAATGTGTTTAAAAACACATAATATATTTGAAAAAAAATAATAATATTTGAGAAAATGTCACAAACTGTGTATATCCAAGTGTTTTTTTTTTTCATTTTTGTTAGTCAGTCATGTTTTCAGTTCGACAAACCTTCCCAAAATGAACATAAATAAAAGCACTTAATTTAGGTACATTTATTTGCCAACACACAATAATATTGCTTAAAAAAAATCAAGAATGAAGTGTGAAAATAATTATCACACATAATTTTGTAATTTTTATTAAAGTCATGTTTTCAATTCTATGATGAAACATTCATACCGCAATTTGACAAACCTTCCCGGAAAAGCATACAATAGAAAACCCCAAAATATTTCCTTACGTATAGAGTTTTTTGCAAACGTCACTTTATCAAGGTAAGGAAGACTCCACCAGTTCGTGTCTCGGTTTTAATTAGTAGCGAGCTGTTATTATTGTTACGGCAAATGTACCCATAAAAATTTCTCAGCACCTTATCACGTGGAACGAATTTCAGTGCTTGGAGTTTGAACTGTTTCGTAGTAAAGCCACTCGGAAGTAATTTTAATATGAGTAGGTTGACTTTTGAGAATGTGGAAATAAAATTTGCATTACGACTGCATTTCCCGATAATGTAGGCTAGGTATGCGGACATCTTAGGTCGACTTTAGAGATTGTACACACGCAGGGGAAGTTACCCTCAAAAAGATGTATACGAGGGCTGCATTTTAAGTCGTGTCGTTTGCAAACCTCCCGCAATTATTAAAAAGAAAAAAAAATGTTTTTTTCATCTTTTTGAATTTAGAATTCGAAAACAAAAGAACGTTTTTTGATCGGTCGAATAGTGATATTGTAGCGTCTATTCAAAGGTGACAATTCGGTAGTAAAAATGGAGATATCAAAGGAAAATATGCGTGCGATAATTTTCTACAACTTTCAAAGGGGATTAACGCGACTTCAGTGCTTTGAGGAGATCACTTCTATGTTTAGAGATGCAGCACCATGTCTTAAGACTGTAGAAAGCTGGTATTTAGAATGTCAACGTGGGCACTCTAGCTTCAGTGACAAGCCACGTGAAGGTTGTCCAAAAACCGCCATGACGCAAGAGAATACGAAAAAATCCTGCTCGAAGAACTCGGCGTAAGAAAGTTGATCTCTCGTTGGATACCACATTTACTTAGCGACGACCAAAAAGCAGACCGTGTTAGATGGTGTCGCAAAACTCTGCAGCGATTCAACCGATGAGAGTCAAAACACGTTTATGTTATGGTTAGTGGTGACGAGTCTTGGATATATGCTTACGATCCAGATTTCAAGCAGCAATAAATTGTCTGGGTCTTCCAAAATGAGCCAAAACCGACCAAATTCATACGCTCACGGAGCACTTCAAAAAAAATGGTTGCCTTGTTTGCGGCAGTGGTAAACTGGTTCGAACGCATGCAAAAGTATATTAAATATCGCGGAAAATTCTTTGAAAAACAATAAATGGTATAATATATTAGATCGTCTATACTTATTTCAAACGACACAACTTAAAAGGCAGACCTCGTATACATATGTCGATGGCTATGCGACGGATGGCATAAGCTAAATCAATTGGTAAGATGGATTGTTGAATTCGCTGTTATACAAAGCCGTGAGTTGCTTTACGAAACTCTACTGTTATGTAAAACAGCTGAACAACGTTCACCAGGATTGCCATTGCGCTACGTCTAACAAAAGTTCTAACAAAGTTTAGACGTATGTAGAACGGCTTATCGGCAGTCACAATAAGCGTTTAGTGTTACTTCTAATACTAAATTGGACGCAGTAACTAAGCTAGAGTACCCTGACCAATTAGTTTAGGTTAGGTTAGAATTATGACTAACCGGCCTACCCAGTGGGTTGTTTGTTTGGAGGCTACACATTGATAAAATATTATAGAACATAGTTTGACGACAATTACCTACCTTGTATTCTTGCCGATCCTTGTACAATCTCTGAAGTCGACCAGTAGACCAACGAGGAAGTCGTGAAGGGAAGGGGACAATCCGACCACTATAATGGTACACGTTAATATTATATAGGTATATAATGTCTTGAATAACACGATTAATACCTGTTGGGCCTATGTTTCTAATAGTGTTAATACACCTACTACTCAGATAGGTTTAATAAACATTAATGTATAGAACGATAGACACACACACACACACACACATACACGCACACGCACACGCACACGCACACGCACACGCACACGGACGCGCACACGCACACGCACACGTACACGGACACGCACATGCACACGCACACGCACATGCACACGCACACGCCAGTGGCTCTGAACGTGCTTAAAATTACGGGAATTGCCCCTCAGATCTTGCAGATTTCGTTTAAAAAACGCATGTCAGTAGCTACTTTATGCTGTCCAGTAGGCCTTATGACTAAATACACAAGGTCTGACAATAAACGCAAGGAGTCATGTGAAGAGCACCAACGCTCCTAGCTAGTAGCTAGCTACCTTCTATCTCTACGGGTTTCCATTCCAGGAACTACCCTCTCGGAAGAGAAAATATTCTGTACGCTACTAAGTATGCATGTAAACAGGTTTAATTCCGTCATATTTACATAGAAGACTAGTGTAAACGGAGCTCAGTGCTATTTATGTAAAAGTCCTCAGAATATGTGGCAGCTTCACAAACTTACGTTTTCAACGCCCGTTTTTGTTAGAAAGTTTGTTTTATGTCGTGTTTTGAGCTCAATAGAATCTTATTACTTCCACTTACTTACACGGCTTCATTTCACTTTCAATTTTTTTTTTAAAGTGATTGAATATCGATACTAAAACATCAAACACACAAGCACAGCATCATGCTCAGTGGAAGCCTTGTCAAAGACACGACTTGCAGCTGCCGTCTTTTCCTGATCTGTGTTCGTTATTATATCTTTGTTTTGTTTTAGGTAGCTAAGTATCGTTTATTCGAGTTAACTTTTTAAATTGTTTTGTTTTTGTTAAAATAAACAATTTCAACTTTTTTTTTCAAAAAATTATGCAACTAAACACACTTTGAACACTAAGCTAGGTAGGTATTGTCTGGTTGATATAATGGTAGGTAAATTACTTTGTACGTGCAATCACGCAAAGCAGCAACGGGCTCAAATTTCATGGCCCATAGCGGGCATCCCTCAAAAGCCTCAAATATCATAACCCCAACACATACAACCCAAAACTATCTTATAGTGACATTAACAATTCTCGTCTAAAAACCTCAAGGGGTAACCGTCTTGGTCTAAGCCTTATGTGGGTAGGTAAACTATTAATTAATCAAAAGTATATCCGGGGTCCCGTCACGTTCCAATGAGGTCCAAAGTTTTGGACCCTTTGAGGTCTGCCCTAATGTTGTTTACATTGTCGTTAATTAAATGTGGCCCGGATGTGTAATTACCTCTTTAGAGGAGCTGACAAACAAAGATTCTATGAAAGATAAGTGTTGTTCTTGGAACAGTAAAGTTTTAGTTCTTGTTGCAATGAAGGGTATGGTTTGCAGGGGGATTTTATTCGTAGGTCTAGTAAGATAAGACTTTACTAAAAATCTAAAAACAAATCGCGGTTAAATATTATATTTCCGACAAAAGTCAAAGCCGGAGCTGTCTAATATAATTGAGTAGGTACAGACGCCAGCACATCACGGTAAACTCTATACATATCTATAACTACAACGCGCCATATAGTGTTAGAAAGAAAGTATCCTGTGCATGATTGGTGGAGTTTTCAACGTTTCTAAAATTGACCAATGGTTGCACAGACAGAATTGAGAGCCAATGAGCGCCGCCGCGGATCCGCCACCGCTTCCGAGTTTATCCGATCCTTCACGAACTTAAACGAATACGTCAGTTGCGTCACAGCCACAGTGGTGTCAATCAGTTGGACTTTGGAGTCGTAGTACTGTGTTTTCGAGAAAATTTAAAGTTCGGTAACAATAGAAAAAGTAATTGTGTCTCATTAGTTACTGTTGTTGTGTTTTAATTTATAATACGTGCGGTTCTTATAATATTACGGCGCCTTAGTTGACGCAAATTCAAAGGCAGCGCTTCGATTGATATCGAGATGACAGATGATATAACCGGTGAGTACTTAATATTTATTGTAAATACAATTTTTAAATTAAAAAAACAAAGGCTAATAAGTATTGAAAAAATGTGTCAATGGTGTTTTTCTATAGAATTTTCGAATTAAGCTAACAGTAAGTATCGTAAATGAAAGTTCAAATTCAGGGTTATACTTAAGTAAACAGAATTCGATGAATTATTGTTTTTGATTCCATTTTGTCATGAAACATTCTAAACAAAAGTTAATCCAGTAGTGAATGATTGGATTTTAAAGTAAATGATGTGGGAGTCAATACGGACTATTACTGTTTTATTAAGATTTGAATATCTAATCAAAGTGTTTTGTATTGTTCTAATTAGTTTAATTTATTATTAGTTTTCGTATTCGTATGAATCTGATATATTAACGTAGAATATTTGAGAATTTTAATGTTCAAGAATAATCTACACTAATATTATAAAGAGGACAGATTTGATTGTTTGTTTGTATTGAATAGGCTCCGAAACTACTGGAACGATTTGAAAATTTGTTTTACTATTAGAATCCGAAATTATCCCTGATGAACATAGGCTACTTTTTATTGCGGGAAAATCCTTCATTCTTATGGGAAAACGGGTAATAGGACAACGGGTAGTGTGAATTATCCTTCCATAATTATCTTTTTCACATAAATTCTAAACGACTGAACCGATTGGGTTCAAATTTTATATGGGTATGTATTTCGATGGTTTCCTGGATTATTTTAAAAATACAATTGGATCCGGAAGGTGGTGCTGCTGTGGTATGTCAACTACTAAACGGCTTGACCGATTGGGTTGAAATTTTGTATGTGTATTTCCATGGTTTCACAGACATGAATGTATTAAGCCTACCTAATCTGTCTTTCTATACATATATAAATAAACCAATTACAGTAGCTACATTATTACAGGGCCATAGCTAGACTTGAATTTAAGGTAGGGCAGCTGGTGTTACAGGTAGGGCGGAAGTAAAAATGATACTTGATCTGTTCTAGTTTGCACCGCACCAAACTTGTAATAGCAGTTCGATCACGGTGGTGGCGGAAGTAACTGGTGCTTATAGCACAGGAGTCCTCCTAGTTTTTAAGCCCAGTTGCATTTTGTCTTGTATCTTGCCATAGAACTACAATAGCTTAATTTAATAAGGTTCAAAACTTGTTTAAGTCTAGAACAAATAAATATTGTTTATTCAATCGATTTTTGGCTTTCTTAACTTTTGTCAGTTAATACTTAATTGTCGGCGATGATATACAGGCTGACTTTAAAATTTAAGGGGGTGTTCTACCCATCAATATTAACAACTTTTACTATGGGACCAACATAGTCCTTAGGATTTTAGAGGCTAAGTGATTCCCGTTCCATAGACTGTAATACGAACAAATCTTGCACACATATTTCAAATGCCATCTATGAGCAGAATAAAGAATTTAAGTATATTATGATTGTAAAATGCCGTGGTTAATTCGGAATAATTTAGGAGTAATTCCACTTTGCCCCACCAAGCCCGCCACCCTGGTGTGGCAAAGTGGACTGCCTAAAATTTTGCAGTGGAATATGCCCCACTATTCTGATTTGATGGGGCGGATAACACTAGCATAAACACTTTGTGGATTCTGCCCCACTAGGGTTGGCACCTCAGGATTTGTGTATGAAGGTTAACATGTATTTTTACATTTGTTTGTAAAAAAAATAAATGTATACCTATATCTGTAAGTAAAACGTTATTAGTGCTGGAAGCTTAGATTTAATACGTAGCGAAGTGGTTTAAATAAAAGTAAAAAATAAATAAATAATTTTAATGTACTATTTATTTCTGGAAGGAATCGGTTTATAAATCACAGATTAATTACCTTTTACAAATCAAATTTTACTAACTAAGATAAATCTTGATAATCACAAATTAAACAATGATTTGTTCTTATGATATGTTCTTAAAACGAAACATATTTACTACATAACTATTCAAAATCACAGATTCTTCATCATTTGGTATACCTTTTACAAATAAAATCTTACTAACTAAGATAAATCTTGATAATCACAAATTAAACAATGATTTGTTCTTATGATATGTTCTTAAAACGAAACATATTTACTACATAACTATTCAAAATCACAGATTCGTCATCATTTTGTATGGTTTGTGTAGATATAGGTATTTTCTTACTGATTACGTTATAAATAAAAAAAATAAATTTAAACTATATACATACAAACAGCCACTAAATTACTTGTTACAAAAAATAGAATCACAGATTATAGAGTCACAGATTATAGAATCACACATTGATCGACATGGTATAAAACAGTCTTATGTATTACCTTATGAATAAAAACAATTTATATGCAAAAAAAAAACAGCCACGAAATTACTTCCGGCTAAAAAACAAAAACTAAAATTATAGAATGATAAAATTTTACATAGCAAAAAGTCTTATTAATACAAATAAGAAACATCCTAACGAAAGTAGGTAAATACTGACTGTTGACAAAATAATTATCATAACAAACAGCCACTATATTAGTTTGAGTACTGACTATTTATAAGAATTAAAATCATCTAAAATCATAGATTTTGTATTTGTTTAGTTCACATTTTTTGGAAAAACTAAAATAGATTTCTTGGAAAAACTATCTTAGTTTTTCCAAAAAATGTCCAACCGTAATGTCGCCGTTTATGAGCTCCATTTGGGCATCTTGTATATTCTGATCGTTTTGTATATATTTATCAAGGCGTAGCTTGGAAGGTTGGTTCTGCATAGATTTAACTATTGAAAGCGTTATGTCTTCGTATAAGACATTAAGAAGTCTTAATAAACTGGGGCTTTTTTTAAGAATTTTTTTGTTAAGTTTATTATGCCAACTTTCGAGGGCATTAGTTTTGCGGTGTTTTGCCCCAAATACGCACCACACTTTTAAAAAGTTATCTTTCAGCCAATTGCGCAGCATATATAAGGTCCCATTAAAATAGTTGGACAAATTTTAATACAGCGTTCAGTACGTCTAACCAAAGATATCCAAGCAAAAAAAACAATGATTAAAGTGATTTTATTTTGATCGAAAATAATAAATTGTTCGGCACCACAGCCGGCACTCTAGAATAAACCCATCCTTATGGGTAAGTACTTGCACTCGGGCGGCCAGTACTGTTAGGGCCGACACATATGGCGAGGTGTCAAACAAAAATCAACATTGTGAGCCTTAAAATAAAGTCGAAAATAAATAACCTAAGACGCGCAATTTGAAAACAGGCTAATATTGGGGGTGAATAAACTTTCCTTGAACACATGATTATGAACCGTCTAGGTACGAAAAGAAAAGATTCTAATTTCCCATCACACTTTACCAGGCTTTGGACTGTCTAATTGCGTGCTGAACTGTTATCAAAGTATTAAAGCAAATGCAGAAAGTTGTAAACAAACAAGCGCGCAGTGGATACAATGTAGTGTTATGAATCTTTTTTATTTATTTAAAGTTCGATAACAGTAAAACACTGAATCAGTCATGGTTAAAAATTAGAATCAGCCCTATTTACAATAATTAATATAAATACTACTTACTCTACGACGATAGGTGGATAGGTACGTAATTACATTCATTGTTGAACGTGCCTACCGTTTTGAGCGATGCACTTGCGAGCGCGTTTAATTTCTTTGCACTATTAAAAGAGTGTCAGTTTCACTTTTTATTGTTTCAAATGCGAGGGTGATTCGAGTACATAGCTCATTCACGCTGGCTATTAAGTGTCCATTTTCACCGTACAATAAATCTTTAGCACGACCCCAGAAATAAAAATCAAGCGGAGTCAAGTCCAGGCTCCTAGCAGGCCACGGGACAGGACCACCCCGACCAATCCACCGGTCTCCGAACCGAGAATTGAGATAGTCTCTTACGTTTCCAGCGAAGTGTGCTGGCGCGCCATCATGCTGGAAGTAGAGGTCACGCCAGACTACCAGGGGTACATCTTCTAACATTGTTTCAACATCGTTACGTAACAAGTCTATGTACGTATTATTGTTTAAACGGTTAAGAAACAGGCCCTAAAACTTTATTGTCTAGCACTCCTACCCACACATTTACACTAAACCGTGTTTGGTAATAATCCGGTCTCACTTTATTTGGGTTAATAGTTGTCCAGTAATGGGAATTATGTATGTTAAATAACCCAACACGTGTAAAAGTACATTCATCAGTCCAGAGAATGTGACGTTGGGGTTGTTGCAGTAGCCACCTACAAAATGTTAATTTGTTCAGTTCTTGCACACGAGTGCAATGATATGGGTGGTGGCCTTTATCACGAAGGAGCTTCTTCCACACGTAAAAATCGCTGACGTTGAATACACGACCGGCATCGGCAGTGCTCGCCGTGGGGTGTATTCTAAAGAAATCTAAAACGTCTTCTTCAAGGCGCACCGGATAGCGCGGTCTTCCTGCGTCAACCGCTGGTGGCATGAAGGTGCCACATTCACGATGGCGCTGTACTGCTCTCAGGATTATGGTGAGGCTCGGCCGCCTTCCAAATCTTTCTTGATAAAGGATTTGGGCTTGTCGTAAGCTTTCGTTGCACTCACGATAACACAGGACCATTTCCAAGTATTCTTGGTTGCTGTACGCGTAATAAGGCATTGTTGTCGATTGTGATAACTACGTAACAACACACACGCAGACTTTCATGTAACATGTTCTGTTGGCTCGGTTGCGCGACGAAAACTGAAATGGCTTCATTG
This sequence comes from Eremobia ochroleuca, assembly GCA_949629135.1. Classification (NCBI taxonomy): domain Eukaryota; kingdom Metazoa; phylum Arthropoda; class Insecta; order Lepidoptera; family Noctuidae; genus Eremobia; species Eremobia ochroleuca. The sequence continues at coordinate 13,788,824 of OX451394.1, forward strand.
TCAATTTGTCATATTTTACGTCAGCGGCCCTTCGCCCCGGGCATCCCCGCGGTGAAGGGCTATGTTAGAGTGAGATGGCATGAGTTGAACAATGAAACCGGCGGGTGGTGACATGGCCACGTGCGCCTGGACCATTATTTCGTAGAATCAGAATTTATGAGATAGCAGACATGGATGTGTTTATGCATTGGGTGACCAAAATGTTTAGTGCATTTTCGCTAACTGATTTTTTTTTTTTTAAAGTATCTAATGCATTTTTCTTATTTTTTTTTTTACCATTGTCCTTATTTTGGTGGTCTGAATGATTTGTAAAAGTTTGTCCACCTATTTTAATGGGACCTTATATTTTCTAAATTCTTTACTTTTTTCGTCATCTGGGCTTTGTGCGGCTATGTAAAACCAACCTTCAAAAATCTTTTCTTCTGGTAATAAGGGTAAGACTGCGCTAAGCGCTACTTGTTTTCGCAAATATTTAGATTTTGTCAACCCTAACCCTTTCCCCTTTTTCCAAATTGCTTTACAAAAATGAAAAAAGCACCCTTTGATTGATGCTGATTTAAAGACATTTTTAAAACCAGTCATAGCCGCTGCCTCAAAATCCGACTGAAAACTATGTGGTTGGCAATCCGGAATCTGTGATTTTATTACAGAAAAGAGAGCGGTGTAAGCTTTGGTTGATTTAGTACTCATAAGAGCATATACTAATGGCACAATATTTGTTGTTTGTTGGGAGCTACCCAAATCAGCATGCAACGAATACAATTGTATGAACGGTTGTGGGCAACTTTTAAAAGTGCCATCGCCAAAAAAATGTTTGCAGGTTTTCATCAAATTCTTAGCATGCTCTGAACAAAATATTAAAATAGAAATATCTTCGTCAATATACTTGGCAAGTAAAAAAGAATGAAATTTTTCAGAAACTTCTATTTCTGATAATGTATTGTAATATATTTTTTTTACATTAGCATTTTTGTTTCTGTATTTATACAATGCAGACTTTACTTTACAAAATGGAGGAATTTTACTCACAATATTGCTGTTGCTACTTTCTAAATGTAAGGAAGCTACATTTTTGTCGTATGTTGCTGGAATGCTTGGTACGTCTGCTGAAGTGATTTCTCTCTTTATTTTCTGCATTAATTTTGTCACTTTGTTTCGGTCAAAATCAGGTTGACATTGGTGAGGTTTTTCGTTTAAAAGTATATTTCCCTGAACACAAAAAAATGTAGGTATTAGAAAATATTTATAACATAGCACAACTTCAAGTAATATTATATGTATATGTATTATTATTATTTTAAATTGTATTAGACCCGTATTACTAAAAGTGAGTCAGTAAAAAGAATTACTAATAAGTAGGGACTTACTTTCACTACAATCGACCCATTGCACTTTTGTCTCCTTCTGTTTTTGCATTCCCAAATTTCAGATGCATTTTTGTACTTTCTTTTGAAATAGTATTGATGCCCAGCTCTAATAATACATTTTCCATCATTTATAAATTCAAGGCCAGTTTGCCCACTAGAACTTCCTGCTACAGAGTCTTCTGCCATTTTTGTAAAGCTGAAAAACACAAAAAATATCTTATTAAAAAAAATCTACACAAATCATCAGCATCCATGAAAAATAAATACGAAAATACTTACAATAAACTCAATACCACTCACCACCACTCCACAAATGCAAATGTCCGTCTATTTTGTAAACAAACAGAATGAAACAAAAAATGTCAGACAAGGACAACCGATAAGTCGCGGTGGGCGAGGCAGTGGTGAACCATAACCGGTTTAGTCATTTTTACTCCAACAGCATGTTTTAATCTCAGATTAAATAAAAAAATACTAACAAACAAATGAAGCCATGATGTTTGTACGTAAAGGACCTCAAAATAATAGACCTATTTTGACATTTGTGTTCGCGGCGTAATTAGTGATGTAACCATACGACTCGTAGCTAATTTTATGAGCTTATAATTACAAGTATTTATTTACTTTTTCGAAGCCGGGATAAAATGATATAGATTTTTTTTTAAACTTAAATCCTTCCGATATTTTTATTACTTTCGAATGCATTTCAACGCATTTTTTTATTATTTAATAAGTATTTGATTTATTTAAAGATAAAAAATAATAATATGACAATAATACAAGTACATATCACAAGACTTAATAACTAGACTTAATAAATTAACATAAAACTATAACTCTCATAAAGCGTTTCTGAACGCATTCTTTCACAATCTGTGGTTACGTTACGTTTCGATACTAGTAATATAGTATTTACGATTTCTTTTAATAATTATTAATTTAATTATCCCTTTAGTAATAGTGTTCTCGTACATTATTCTTCGTTTTTTGTTATTTAATAGTTATCAACAGTGATAATGTATCAATTTCTGGGCAAACATCTAAATATATTTTTAAATCATTTAATGTTTGCAACGGATGGATCGGAACGTAAATGGAATACAAATAGCAAATGTCACAGCTATGTCAGACTAAATTGAATAAATACAGCAAAACTATATAATGTATTTAATTAAATCCAGGAAGATTTAATATGTGACAGTTTTTTACAAAAGTAGAACCTTAATACACTGTTTAAATAACCATTTTGATGTATTTAGATTTACGTTTGCTTGTCTCAGACTTGTCAAATCCTAACGTCAGTGGTTACATTTATTTTTTTTACAAACAAATGTAAAAATACATGTTAACCTTCATACACAAATCCTGAGGTGCCAACCCTAGTGGGGCAGAATCCACAAAGTGTTTATGCTAGTGTTATCCGCCCCATCAAATCAGAATAGTGGGGCATATTCCACTGCAAAATTTTAGGCAGTCCACTTTGCCACACCAGGGTGGCGGGCTTGGTGGGGCAAAGTGGAATTACTCTAATTTAGATGTCATTATAAGCTAGTATTTTTTTCCGTCATAACTTAGTTCATGGTGTTTTCTTAAGGTAGGGCATTAGTGTTTGAAGGTAGGGCATTGCCCCACAATGCAGGATACGGCCCTGCATTATTAGCAACATATGTTTAACACATTGAACGCCGTGGTGGTCACCGGTGACCACCACTGACCACCACTGAACTTTCCATATGGACTGACGCTGATTCGCGATTTCGGCAAATTTTACACGTTATATTTTATTGGCTCATACGGTTCAAAATAGTCAAAAACCCCTCTCCAAATAATTATTTCTTATTACTATTCAAAGAATTAACTAAAATAATTGCTGTCGCTCACCGGTGACCACCACATGGCGTTCAATGTGTTAAACGCCGGGAATTCCGAATTCTACGCAATCGAAGTTGCGGGCGGATGCTAGTTGTAAATAATTACGTAACTTGAAAACGAGGTTTTTTTTTGTTTATAGGAATATTTGCGAGATTTTAGTCAAATGACAGGATTATGTTCAAAACTGAGATTCCCGTTTGAATTATGTAAATCGGTCCACGGCTTTAAGAAATAGAAAGAATCTTCTTATTTTTATTGAAGTTGACAAAATTTTCTTTGTTTTAGGGTCTCAGGGGCACGGACACCTGCTGGAACATGGTGGCCGGCATGAAGGACAGGCTGGACGCTGTTTTACACGCGCAAGGTGGTCCGACCAAATATTAAATATATTTACATATATATTATATATCTATTGTTAAGTATACAACGTGACGCTACAATAGTGACATTAATTTAACACACGGGTAGGGCTAGTGCCCATTAATTATATCAATTATGATAGGTTAAAATAATTCGTAAATTGGAAAAAAAATGTTTTCAAAGTAACTAAAGTAACTAAACTTGGGATTACCCATATCAAACACTCATTCATGAAGTTATTGTTCTATGCCAGCTAGTAAACTTTAACAGATTCATCATTTTCATGCATACTTTAGCCAGGCCCCGAACATTGGACGATGACTTGCCAGGCGCGTCACGGGCCTATACATCAAGGATGACGCACCCTGGACCCCTGTGATGTTTTATGCGTATTTCGCCGTGAGAAAAAGTTTTCTGTGTGCTTCGATTCACATTCGTTGGTATTCTACGCAAATATGGCATCACAAGGTAGGATTTATTCATTTTAGTAAAAATGTTCGGGAGTCGTCAACATTTTTGTAAATTTACTTGTATTAGGTAATTTCGTCGGGGATAGTGCAAATCCGCGTATCTACCATGCGTAAAGACCGCGTATCTGCAATAGATCCAGTTTTACAGGGGAAGGTTAAAACTTAATAACTTTATTAATTCAATGAATTTTAAGCTCATTTTTACATAGAAAGTAATTCTTAATGTGTTCTATCTCTTGTTAGAAAAATATATCAATTTATGTAAATAATTAAGGCCCTACGACAATTACGCGGATTTGCTTTAACCATAAACTTATAACATTGGAACTTAAGAGGAAGGTACGCGGTTTTGAAATTAAACAAATATTATCATTTTAACAACAATATTATTTAATGTTGAAAATAAAACTATACAAAATTAATGTAGAATCTTTGCCTCTTACAAAAGTTAGATACGTAGGTTGTCTCATAAATTATTGCCAGTTAAAAACAAATTATTATTAATAAAAAACACCTTTAATCAATTATATAGTCTCCCTCGTTATCTACAACAGTCAGCCATCTACTGGGCCAAATTTGAATACCCTTCTCCCAAAATGAGGCAGGCTGGGACTCGAAAAAATGTTGAAGTTCCATTTTAATACTTCCAGAATTTTCGAATTTTTTTCCTAGTAAATGAAATTTAAGAGCTCGAAATAAATGAAAGTCTGAAGGCGCAAGATCCGGGCTATACGGTGGATGTGGAACAGTCAGCCATCCTAGCTCCTCCAGCTGTTTATGTGTTAACTTGGCGCAATGAGGTCGTGCGTTGTCATGCAAAAGTTGGACTCCAAGTCGTTTTAGCCGCTTAATTTTTAACATCTCTGCTAGTTTGCGAAGCTGCTGCATATACAGATTGGGGTTAATAGTCTGATGAGATTCGAGGAGTTCCCAGAAAATCATTTCTTGCTAATCCCAGAAAACAGACAACATAATCTTACGACCGTGTTCATTAAGTTTAGGCTGGGCTGGTGGGTTTTCCCCGCGAGGAATCCAATAGGCATGACGCGTGTTAGTTTCATAATGTATCCAGCTCCTGTCACATGTAATAATGTCCTTGAAAATGTCTCGTCTGTGCGGCCGAAGTAACAACAACAAACAAACTTTGAGAAATGGCCACACGAACGGCCCGGTCATGGTCCATTAACGCATGAGGTATCCAACGTGACATCACTTTGCGATATCCCATCCATTTGAGATAACGATCTATAGTCGCGTGGGATTGTCCAAGCGCCTTCTCTAAATCGCGCGTACTATAGTCTGGATATAGCTCAAGTTCGTGACGCAAAGCATCTTCATCGAAGCTGGTGGGTCGGCCTGGGCGAGGTTGATCTTCGCAGCTTATATCACCGGTGTCAAAACGCTTGTACCAGAAACGAACAGTCCGATTGCTAGTAGTACCCGGTCCAAATGCAGTGTTAATCTTTTTAGCCGTTTCTGTTGAAGAGACTTTCAAGTCTATGCTCATATAGCATAATAGCTCGCAGTTGACGCTGATCCATTTTCACTAAAGACTAATTATTGCTTTTTTTTTTAATGGCATCTCGCAGTTCAACCCATGAGGTTGTCGACTGCTTAACCGGGCTTGCTTGTGGATGCCTCAATAAATTAAGGCCTCCAGCCAGGACTTAAAAAACTTAAAAAGTAAGCGACTACACGCTAAGGGCACCTCCTGTGGGGTACGGACCTCGGCTTAGGGCGTCGCTGGGAGAGGGCAGCAAGGGACAGGCTGGATCGGAATTATTTAGGGGCGAATTTGGAACTACAGGCTCAGTGGCGTGGGCTGGCTCGAGAAAGGGTCGGGGCGGACATGGTATGAGGGGTCGCGACGGGCCTCGACGGCGAGGATGGAAGGACGGCTGTCGGGACTTGTATTTTGTGAGAGTGCTGGTGGCTTTACTGCTCTCCTGTAGGAGGGTCGTAGCGTCGTCGGGGATAGTGAGAGTATGCCTTGGACGGCGAATCTTACTTATGCGAGAGGGAGTGTATCGGGCGGCCGCCGCAATCAGGGGATTGGGGTGCTTTATAGCAGTATCAAAAAAGCGCTTGGAAAGGCGTCTCATGAACTGCTGGATGGTGGGTATTCTGAGATCTAAGTGTAGACTCTCATTGCGGACATAGAAGGGGGCTCCCGTGACATTTCTGAGGAAACGGTTCTGGAGGGTCTGCATTCTATGCAGGTGGTAAGCTTGTGCGAAGACTACGCAAGCATAGGTCATGATGGGGCGGATGACCGCGGTGTAGAGGCGCAATTTGCACTTGAGTGACAATTTGCTGCGGGCGGTCAGTAAGAAGTGGAGCTTACTGAGAGCGAAAGAGGCGCGAATGAGCCGTCTTTATGTGCTCTCTGAAAGTGAGGTGGTGGTCGAGGATAACACCTAAGTATTTGGCTGGTTCCCCCAGGGGATCGGCTTGCCATACATAGTAATCGGACTGGACTAATTATTGCGTTGCGTCCGCGCCTATTTATACCCTCACCATAAAAGATACTCATCCTTACTAGAAATATCTAGAACTTTCTTGAATTCGCTTTAGTTTAAATTTAAAAATAATTCGAGAAAAAAAAATATGGCAAGAACTTATGAGACAACCTAATATTTAAGGGATTTATAATAACGGGGTAACATACACTTGCACAATTTAAATAATTTAATGTATTTTGAAAAAAAAATAGATATTAAGAAGTTAGAATGGTAAAAAGAACTAAACTTGTCTTCAATACCGATTTTAATTTAAAATATACGAAACAAACATTACATTTACACTTACCTGATGTTGGCACTGATAATTTTTAAGTAAATACACGGTTTTATTGCAAAATTAAATCACCAGATCACTTACGCGGTGTTGACACTTGCTCGCGAAAGATACGCGGTATTGTTACTGGGCGATTCCTGGCTTCCGATTGGTCGAAATGAACTCGTGTCAAGGCGGTGGCAGCCTATCAAGATTTTGCGGGATTTGCCCGCGAAAACATGAATTAGCTACATTTGTCAGATACGCGGAATTGTCCAATGCTAGTTACGCGGATTTGCACTATCCCCGACGATTTGTTTGTATTAATAAATATATTATTTGATGATGGATGGAGAGGGAGAGGAAGGCCAAAGAAAAGATGGAGGGATGGTGTGAAGAATGATATAAAAGACAAAGGAGTAAATGATGCCATAACGTCTAACAGGGAAGAATGGAAAAAGACATGTTGCGCCGACCCCAAATAAAATGGGACAAGGGCAGGAAGATGATGATGAATAAACGTATTATTTGTAAATAATAAGCAAGGAGACGATTTTTTTTCTGAACGTAGTCAGGCATTATTACCAGAATAAGAATATCAGGAAGATAAGAATAAACATTTTTTTTTTTCGAATGGAGTCAATCGATTTTACATATTTCAAAGAAGCGTAAATTCGTGAGACCTTGTAATAGTCGAGATAAAAATTATAATTCAGACACTAGCATTGAAGAAATTATGGATGCTGAATAAGAGGAGTGTGAGAAAAAGAAAACAGAGTTAAAAGTAAGAATATCTAAGGATGAACCTAAGTCGCCCATTAAAAATAAGTCAGACCCTGGTTGTTGTGCCGCAAAAAAATATTTTAAAACATCATCTGCCTATCCTTTTCCCAAAACAAAGCATTGTTCTCAAAAGATTTAAAAACGTAACTGAATACACTATACGAACTGCCAGTTAAATTTTACTGAAACTAATTTACTATTGTGTTTTTATTTTTTATTACTGTGATTTTATATTACTATCACGTCTATTTTTGAAAATAGTATAATACGAGTAAAAGAGAGTACGCTTACAAATGTAGCATACTAGTGGTGAAAATATTAACCCTTATCCACCTACCACCGCGGTCCTGGAGACCGCAACGTATTTTTTTTTTTCATTCAAATATTTCGATGTGTAACGGTTTACGGCAAGATCCCGTTTTTTGCAGGTACGGTTTTTTTTACAGAATCCCGTTTAATAGTGTACGTGTTTAATTAAGGATAGGTAGTATGTATGTATAGAAGTTCCTTATTAGGTTAATTTAATATTGTAAGTATATAAATACCACACCATCGCATTAGGTTAATCCTGTTAGGATAGTTGTAAGGGTAATTATAAATAAATAAATAAATAAATAAAATAAATAATATTTCACACAAGCATCCTGTTTATAGTATCCGGAAAACAAGATGTTTGTGTGAATATGTATATATTTAAACACGTACACTACTAAACGGGATCCTGCAAAAAACCGTATCTGCAAAGGACTGCACGTCTATATAGGGTGACTGGTAATTAATGACCGATACTTAAACTTAAACACATGATTGTACTCATCATTACACACAACTTTTACTATCGGACCAAATCCGAAATCGCGAAAAAAAATCAGCTGTTCCCTACATTTATGTTCGTACGAGTCGTCAAAATGTAGGGAACAGCTGATTTTTTTTCGTCATTTCACTTTTTGTCCCATTATAAAACTTGTTTGTTGTCATGAGTAGAATCATGTGTTTATGTATCGTTCACTAATTACCAGTCATCCTATATACCTTTTCTACACATGCTTTATTTAGGAAAAAAGAGTAGTCACAAAATGCGTGTGTGTAATGAAAGTAAACTTACCTTATACCTTACCTTATTTGCTAGTTGCTGTTGCAGTCTCAGGGACCGGTGGTAGGTGGAAACGGGTTAAAAATATATACAACGTGTAACGTTAAACGCGCAAAATCTAAAAATAGTTTGATCAGAATAACGAGCAGAATTAAACCACTTTTTAATATAGGTTACATTTTCCAAAAAATCTTCATTAAAAACGTTGCCGTGTCTATTTATTAATAGGTCAAGCAACCCAATGTCAGCACGGCAAAGCGGCCCGGTGACGACTCCTCCCGCGATAAAGCGTCGTCGTAGACGCAAGAAACGATCAGAATGGCCAGTAAAACTAAAACAGCAAATAAAACCTATACAATTTTTTTAATGACTTGTTTTCTCTCTGAAATATGTCAATTCAATTAAAAATCAGTTGAGGGGTCTGAGGTTTTGCGCATTTAACGTTACACGTTGTATATCTTAGTTTATCTGTTACAAACAATCGTCTTTTTATTATATTAGTTTATAAATTAGTAGATAATATGCAAAATAAAGAAATAAAAGTATGTATATTAAAATTTTACATTATCTATAGCTATTAGAGTTTAAGTTATGTAAGTAACTTTTTATTTATCGTTTATTCCCGTTCGTCCCCACCCGGTCGTCCCCACTGGGTACGAGCGGGGAAAAAAAAAGTTTCGTTCCTCCCCAGTGGTGACGATTGGAACTTTTTATTTCCCACTCGTTCCGCTATAGACCGAGATTCAAAATGCAGTAATGGAGATTTCAACAATAGATTTCATGGATTGTTAAAATGTTTTAATTACGACTTTCTGAGCAAGAGTGAACAATGTTTTTGATTAAAAATAATTTAGGCAATTGGTGTCCTTCCCCAGGCTTCAAACTATCTCCATATTTTTCATAACAATTGCCCAGCGGTTAGGCCTCGAAGGCGTAACAGACAGACAAAGTTACTTTCGCATTTATAATATTAGTGTGGATAATTCTTCTAATTATAAATACGGGATAAAGATAATATAATAATTAATACTGTTAATCAAAATTGTATACTTCTTTTCGCACCATTGTTGTTTGTTTTATTATTGTTATTGATTTTTTCCTTTACTGTTCTTAGTGATAATTTAAGGTAGGGCTGTCACCTACTGGCGGCGGGTGTGTAACGGTTGATATAATAACAAAAAATCTAACGTTCACTTGACCTAATTTCAGTTAATATACTTTTGTTTAATATAACGATCAGTTGAGTTAATGAATTGTTGATATAATTTCATTTTATCTAATTTCTTATGATATAATAAACATTTCCTATAATGCACATTTGACATAATATTCATGTAGTATATTATTCATTTACTATAATATTCATAATCTCTAATAACTTTTAATATAATTTAGAAACTCTGATTTTGATCTGGCTTTGGCCTTTAACTTAAAACTGAAATAAGATGTAATATTTATGTGATGCTATGTTATGATTAAAAAAATATTGTACTGTTTTTTTTTCTTCGCTTTATACCCTATACACCTACCACCCTCAACTATTGTAACCAGTAGAAATTGGATGCAAACTGGACTTTAGGGCACCCCGACTCGGACAGGTTAGGTTAGAATGGGATGGCGGGGTCGTGTGAGCGAGCGAAGCGAGCGAATAGACCCCGCCATCCCCTTCGTGGTTATTTTTTTATAAACCATCCAGAAGTAGGAGCCCCGCGAAGCGGGGCTCCGTCGACCAAGCCCACCCTCGACCATGCATTGAATATTTTAAGATTTGGTTAGGTGCCATTTGAGTTAGGTTAGAACTGTGACCATTAAACATGAAAATTAGGTCAAAAGAACATTAGGTCAAATGAATGTTATATAAAAAGAATATTATACATATTGAAAATTATATAAAATGAACGTTATACTAAATGTTTTATATTAAATGAAAATTATATCATATGAAACATTAGGTCATATGAAATTAGGTTATATGATTTTATAGCATATGAAAATTATATTATATGAACGTTATTTCAAGTGAAATTAGAGCATTTGTTATTATATCATACATTACACACCCACTGGCGGCATAGCACGACAAGGGATTTTAGCAGTGGTCTCGAACCTACCTTACAGTGATAATTTAGTATATTATTCATTTTTATAATAAATAAAAAGTAAGAATTAAAGTAAATAAATAAATTAAAAAAAAAATCAATATGGTAGACTCGAACTCGAGCGAGCGAGAGCACGAGTCGGGAGCATTGCCACTTACGCCACGGAACGCTCGACCGGAGTTTAATACAAGTTATTCATAAAGTGCTAAGTAAACTTTAAGCGCGATTTTCTCAGTTGTTTCTTAGCGTTGCGTGTTACTATTTTGCTGATGGTATACCCACATGGTATACTAACACTATACAAAAAATGAAGCGAATCCGTTTCCCGAAGGTCGTGCCCTCCCCTTGTTAGGTAAAAGCATGCTTTTGTTTGGTGGCAGCCACAGAAATCTAAATAATAAGGCAGTAGAAGTCGTAAAGGTCTGTGACCTTGTCGCCGCACAAGTGACTCGTACGCCACAAGTGCGCGTGGAGCGTTGGTTTCGGACGCAAAGGCGTAAAAATGGTGTTTTGCAGCATATCCAACCGCGGAAATTCTTCCACAACATGTAACTTTTCAAATAAAGGGATTAGCATTTCATAAATAAATACCATTTTTTTTTTAATAATGTTTTTATAATGAAATATACTCAAATAAAATTATTCATCACCAGCCGGTCGATTCTGTAAAAATCTCACCGTGCAATCATAAGTGAAGTGAGCACTTAATAGTGTTAATCCCTAGCGAATGACAGCTCACTCCACGCTCACTTCACCCAAGCTTTCACGGTGAGATGGTTACAGAATCGCACGGCAGTACTACGATTGTCGCAGAAAATCGAATTGTTTTCTCATTTCAATAACCATTGATGCTTAAGCTTTTTCATATCTACGATTGCAACTGCTAAAAGCAGCAATGGAATTATAGGCATGCGCAATAAATAATTTCGCCACTCCGTAAATTTCCAGGAACACGGCCGCATGAGTTGAGCGCCAATTAGTGACGTGCCACTACTGTTTTGTATCGATAATTTATTATGTTTGGCTTACCTAGTTTTACCGAAATGGGAATGAATTGTGATTTTTCGTTTAATATTTATTTACTTATTACATCTTCTATATGTTTTATTTCTTACTAAAGTGTTAAAAAAAAAGAAGAAAAAAAAAAGTCATCCGCACCTACTTACATTTGTGCTTAATTACCAACTATATAAATAGATACAAAAACAAAAGGTAATTTAGGTAAATTAATTCAATTTAATTTTTAAATTTAACTAAAATTAGTTATCAATAGTTGCAAGTCTCCTGGGCGAACAACGACGCTCAACGGAAAGTTATCGATACGAGCGTTGCGCTGCACTATAAGTAAGTAAGTGTGCATTATTGGCCCGAGTGGCCACGACTCCTGAGATTTTGAGTTTTTATAAAATATTGCTTAACGCCATAGCTTAAAGTTTAATTTTCGTTGCATCAATGCTAGTGACACGTGTAGGCGTAATTGTGTATTTATTGTTTGTCTATGTGTTGGTAGCCGCGAACTGACGACATGCGTCCCGGTATTAAAAGATAGTAGATAGCATTTCTAGTGCCTTATTATTTAGATTTCTGTGGCGGCAGCATTTTTGATTTTGTTTAGCAGCCATTGGTAGATGTAACTATATAATTAATTTGTTACAAATATCTATAAAAATAAAAGCTATTAAAAAAAATATTATGTAAGTACTTGTTTTTAATCTATATAATAATAATAATAACGCCGTCCAAAGGTCCGGGGCCCGAAGGGTCCCGAGTTGCGTCAGAGACTTTAAAATAATATTAAGTAATAATTCTTTATTGACATAATACTTAGGTAACAGAAACTTTTTAATCTATTGTATAATTTGGTTTTATAAATTTTGTTGTAACCATATTTTAATTTAGAGTAGGCAGGTATTTGTTTTTAAGGTTTCAATTATATTAATGTTGAAAAATAAAAAGATTAAGATTGTTATTCCGCATTTTATTTTGATATTTTTCCCGCGGTTTCACATGCGTTCCCGTAGGAACCTATCCTATGTCCTTTTCTGATAGGTAGTTATGCAAAATTCCATGATGATCGGCTGTGTAGTTAAGGCACCAAAAGCAGGGGATATTTACTTACTTAAAAAAATAAAAACGAACGTCACCGTCCTTTTTGCAAAAGACCCCGCCAAGATATTTTGATATGGGGCCCCATTACGGTTAGCTACACCACTGCGTGAAAACTGAAAGCGTAACAAATAAACAAACTCACTTTTGCATTTTATGTGGCTTCACCCGATTTCCCATAGGAATAACAAACACGACGATTTGACGGCACGGTTGGCGCAGTGGTTAAGCTATTGACTGCTGCGCTGCGCGTCGCGGGTTCGATTCCCGCACGGAACATATATTTGTATGACCTACAAGTAGTTGTTCCGGGTCTGGCTGTTTGTGTATGTGAGTTCAAATGTTTGTAAACGCATACAATACAGGAGAAATTCCTAGTGTGCGGCAACCGTCTTAAAAAACAAAAAAAATAAACTCATATTATTATCATTTATAAAATATTTACGATGTAACAAAGTAACGATAATAATAGATGAGAATTTTATTTGAATATTCATAACCTTTGAAATCGTATCTTATTCCTAGCGGAATAAGGTTGAATTTGCATGTAACAGCAAACTCCGGTAGATAGGTAATTCCGTTAACTACATTTCCTCATTATAGACCATCGTAAAGAGATCTAGACACGTATGTATAGTTTATATTCATGTATTGTTGAAAATATTTGCACACGTAGTTATTCACTCTCAATGCGCTACTCAGAATATCACTAAGTATAACAAAACTCCGAAATGAACACACGCTTACCTACTAAAATATCTACTTAGCTAATATCTATAAACAAAAGGACTTTTGCTGCATGGGATTTCCAGCTACACCCGCCGCGCGAACAAAAGAGGTTACTGACCGCCAGCCCGCTAGTATTAGTAAGTAGGTAATTAACCAACCTGATTGAATTTAAAATAAAATTAAAGAAAAAAAAGCCTTTTTTAAAAACAAGCTTTTATTATTTGTTAGTAAAATGAACTAAAAAGTTAAAAAATAAATTAACTCTAAAAAGAAATATTAACACTTTATAAGTTCATTGTAACCTTTAACGATAATTAAGCTTCTTCGTCTACGACAAAATAATTCCATATCGTACCTAAGTATATATCTTTAACACTAAAACTTTACACCTTGATTATTAAATCTTCCCGTTTTTATCACAGTCCCGATTTTATAAATAAAAGCGTGTTACATTATGATAGCAAGAGGAAGAAGATGCTAAATGTTCTTAATTATACCATCAAAATGTAACACGCTTGGCAAGCGATGGGGATGCGTCGTTTAATTACGGAGTTCCTATGGCCACCTTCCAGCCCCATCATCAGACCCTGGTTACCATGTAGTATCAAAGTACTCGTCAAGACGAATTAAGCGAGCCCAAACTCGATGGGGTTGCGTCGTTTAATTACGGAGTTCCTTTAGCCACCTTCCAGCTCCATCATCAGATCCTAATTACCACATAGTATCAAAGTACTCGTCAAGAAGAATCAAACGAGCCCAAACTCGATGGGGTTGCGTCGTTTAATTACGGAGTTCCTATAGCCACCTTCCAGCTCCATCATCAGACCCTGGTTACCATGTAGTATCAAAGTACTCGTCAAGACGAATTAAGCGAGCCCAAACTCGATGGGGTTGCGTCGTTTAATTACGGAGTTCCTATAGCCACCTTCCAGCTCCATCATCAGACCCTGGTTACCATATAGTATCAAAGGGCTCGTCAAGAAGAATCAAACGAGCCCAAACTCGATGGGGTTGCGTCGTTTAATTACGGAGTTCCTATAGCCACCTTCCGGCTCCATCATCAGACCCTGGTTACCATATAGTATCAAAGTACTCGTCAAGAAGAATCAAACGAGCCCAAACTCGATGGGGTTGCGTCGTTTAATTACGGAGTTCCTATGGCCACCTTCCAGCTCCATCATCAGACCCTGTTTACCATGTGGTATCAAAGTACTCGTCAAGACAAATTAAACGAGCCTAAACTCGATGGGGTTGCGTCGTTTAATTACGGAGTTCCTATGGCCACCTTCCAGCTCCATGATCAGATCAGCTCTATGTCATAATAATATTGCATTCTCATCCGATTTATGCATGCATGCAAAATTTCAGCTCAATCGGACACCGGGAAGTGGATCAAATTTAACTTGCAAGATATGATTACAGACCGACAGACAGACAACGGGACAGGTGAAACTAAAGAAAAGCTTGTAATAATACAAAAGAATTTCTCATATCAGATTATACCTACCTGTCTGCTTAACAATAAGCGCGAAATTTCGCTACTTAATTTATTGTAATTTTCCAACAAATATGTAAGAACGACGGATTAAGTAAAAGATCATTTAAATAAAAAAATATTGATTAGTATAAGCTTTCATAAGTATTTTAGGCATTGCGCGGACCGTCTGTTATATTACCATAGCATTATTTCGATTGGATTCAAGCATTCAACCTGCTACGCTATTTCTTATCGCACAGTATCTTATTCTGTAGGATGTGACGGTGGTTGCGTAAGCGCGCATCGTTGTGTACACCACGCGCCGACGCACCGACGACACGGGCGTATTCAACCACGGTCACGTACGCACTGACAGGCTGCGCAGCGCTGCAGCACGAAACATTATAAGTAATAACAGACAAAAGCTATTTATCTCTTTCGCACGATTCTCGCGGTTCATGCTCATAACGGGTTCAAGGCCAAAGTGGGGTAACTTGATCTGCTGTCGTCTGTACCTGACTACATAATATAAAACAAAGTCGCTTTCCTGTCTGTCTGTCCCTATATATGCTTAGATCTTTAAAACTTCGCAATGGATTTTGATGGGGTTTAATACATGCATAATATAGTAGAGCAACACTGATAATTTTAGAGGTTTCTAATGTGATGTCGTAAATAAACACATTTTTTTGCGCTTACATTGTAAACGCTGGCTGAACCCGTGGAGATAGATCAAAATAATGTACTACAGTATTGTACACCTTAAAAAGGTCTACAAAAAAGTCCGCGATGGTATATGTAATCTATTGTAATCTCTTAGGGATAACCCACAATAACCATTTTTTATCCTATACTTTTTACGAGAAATAATGGCTCTAAAATTATCAGTGTTTCTCCATTGCACCCGTGCGAAGCCGGGGCGGGTCGCTAGTATATTATAAATATAAAACCAAACTGTCATAGGTTAATTTAACTAATTGTGGAGGAATATATCGACGCCATATTTTAGTTTGTAAATGGTTTTAGGGCTGATTTTTCAATAGTCAGATTTTTTTTCTGAGGATTAAATATTGCGATTTGGTAGTTTTTGTATGGAAAATAATTTCAAACTGTCATAATTATTCTTCAGATAAAAGTTATCTGACTATTAAAAAATCAGCCCTTACGATATTATATCTCTCTTTTAATAGTTTGATAGTTTATTTAGCATATTAGAAGTTTGTCCATTACCAAATTATTTTTTGCTGACTTTCAAACATGTAGTATTTCGTTCTAGTCTACGTACCTACTTAGGTAGTTAGTAAAAGCGCCCTCTGTCAATAGTAAAGAGCACCTCTGTGATTGCAAGCTACAGGTGCTGCCATCTCACACACTTTATGTGTAACAAGACGAACCAATACTGCCCTAGAAACGTCAGAGCAACAGCTGCAACTAAAACGTTCCACATGTTTACAATAGATGGCATGATTTCCAAGTCAAATATATAATTATTTTGTATCATTGTTAAAATCTTTTTCTAGTTATCTACTTATTTACCAGTCACTAAAACTGGAATTATAACATTAATTATTTTGTGATTTTACAATACTAGGCTCGGAAAATAACCGACTGGAAATGTTCGTATTATCTACTGTGATGAAAACGCAAAACAAAAAAATAGTCCGACATGTCACACGTAATATAAAAAAAAGATATTTGATGGTGTTCATATCATAAAAATGATTATGTTTTCACATAAGTAGGTACTAGCTATAAACTAATAGTTTCTGTAAAAGCTTTTAATAAAGCGCCATCTATTCAACGTACATAACAACTGAATTGTCATTGCCTACACGTAGCGACATCTTTCGTAACAGGCGTATATTAAAAAGAACCAAACTGGCAACAACGCCGGATTAGCTGCAGTTCTCATTTTGAAATGTGCGAAACTGCGCACAAAATGTAAAAGATACACATACAATTCAATAGATGTCACTTTCTCAAGTTTAAAAAATGTCACGACACCAAAATATTGTGCATAAGAGTAAGCACTGGAGTGAGTTTTAGTTATTTTGCCTTTGTTTTGTTAATGTGCTTGAAGTTTGAAAAATATAGATGTTACTACTACTTACTTATTTGTCTACGATTTAAGTAATAAGTATAAATTACCGGACACCTTTACCATGTCTTTTTAGGTATTAAAATTTTCTTCATTTCACTAATTAATGTACTTATAAATTTTCGCATTGGTCACTAAACATATTATTGTGGTATTCTGACTACATAATAAACTTATACAAAACCCCGACATAACAAAAGTTCACAACACAGCACAAACTTCATTGATCCCATAGTTCTGTGACGGATCGGCTTTTACCGTGAAGATATTTTGTTTGCAGACGACTAAACGATTGTCCGTAATGGGTATAATATAGCGCCCCTACCCCTTTGGGGGTCGGCAGTTAACGCTTCGCCAAAACGTCAGTGGCGATTCGTCATGGAGCACAGAGGCGTATTTAGAGCTTTGTCTACTTAAAAAAAAAAGTTAAGATGGTTGCTTTTGCGTATGAACTCAGGCAGGATTTTGAGGTCTGGTCAGGTTTATTTAGTATTCTAAAAACTATGCGAATGAACCCATTCATAGTCATTAATTCATCCATGAGTCTGCAGCTGTTTCCACTCTCAATAAGAAGCTTGCCAATAGTGGTGATAACGGTGTTTATCAGCTATCAGGTAGCTAGTAGGTACAAACCACTGTACCATCAGTGGTGCTGGACTTTCAAATGTAGATGCATGCAATTTTTATTTAATGATGTGAGAAAAGTACTTAACACAAACGACTCTGCTGCATATGATGCTCCTAAAAACGACTGTAATCGAGGTTGAAGGAAGTTTATTTTCTCGGTGGCCTTATTTTATGGTGGTGGATTGGTGCCACCATTCGTGAATGTAGGTACAGACGCCAACACATCAAGCTACTACAATCTGTCAGATTTCTTTAATAGATTTTCAACTTTATCGCTAAAGCATAAGGTTCAAAATTGATTGGGAAAATCTGACAGTTTCGGGTAGCTTGATGTGCTGGCGTCTGTACCTCGATAAGGGTAATGCTAAATATGAGCTTCCTAAAAAAGACATCGATCAACGATTGAGGTTCAACATTGATAGTAATAATTACCACCAAACTTCTTGGTGACCCAGTATCAGCTTCTCACTGACTGTGTGAAATTGCATTAAAATATTTTTAAATAAATCCTGCATTGTCAATGACTAGTTTTTGTAATGTTCGAACACAACATTAAATGTTTTTGGTATCACAGTGACAGCAGAGTACTGACTCCCAAGTCACAAGATCACCTAGTTTAGGAGTCAGGGTTTACCTTATCTATAAGATTTTTCTGACCAAACTATGTATCGTAGACTTAAGCTATGTCAAAGGTTTGTTTAAGAATAAAGATTTTTATTATTTATTAAATGGAAATTATAATTATGTCGTACCTACTTACCCTATATATTTTACTGTGTGTAGATAAATAATAAAATAAACAAATAGGTAACTAGACTGCATCATCTGGGGTTACCATTTCTAGATTCGAAAAGACTTGACAAAAAGCTGAACATTTGCAAAAAAGTCCGGACATTTTACTTTTCATTGGTTCTTTATTCAGAACACAGTCACTTAACGTTTTTATTTTCTTAAAAAAATCCCATTTAGTTGAAAGTCTGGGCAAATGACAAGGCCTGAGAAAGTTGAGAAAGTTTAATTTAATTTAATTTATTGTATGCCTAAGCGGCGGAACATAGCTGCTCATATTTGTTTTAACTAATACAACTGTAAACCTATGATCCACAATAAAGATTATGAATATGAATATACAAGGTGTAACTTAAATAACGCACAACCTTTTAAGGGGTCATTGTACTCATCATTATGAACAACTTTTACTATGAGACCAAACCTGAAATCGCGAAAAAAAAAATCAGCTGTTCCCTACATTTTGACGAGTTAAGTATGCGAACATAAATGCAGGGAACAGCTGATTTTTTTTTCGCGATTTCAGGTTTGGTCCCATAGTAAAAGTTGTTCTTAATGATGAGTACAATGACCCCTTAAGAGGTTGTGCGTTATTTAAGTTACACCTTGTATATGAATATGAAGTCTGGAAGGAAGGTAACCCTACCGGACTACCTTCTGGACCCTGAGTCCATACCTGTACCGTCTCGCGTACTGCCTACAGCCCTTTGTAATCTTATTACGTTAGTTAAAGGGTAAAGACCGATATATAGCCTGCATCAATACCACTTACGTTGGCATCCAGCCACCATGGAGGGTGATCTCTATGAGCTGGCATGCTTTGTCAACCCTATTGTAACGCGTGTAGGTATTAAACTGGAACTAATTGGAAATTTTGTCCCTTCTGTTTGGAATGAAAGTGTGATTATTCAACTATGAAACTCTTTTCAGTGAAGTAGTATTAGAAATAATGAAAAGATTTATTTCTCACCACAATATAAGTTACATTTACATAGTATAAACTATAAAGAAAGCAATACATAACTATAGTTTAAAAATAATTATAGGAAATGTACAGGTTTTGTAATTTTATAAAGTTCTATTGACATCCTAACTGCCTAACTAATGTTGTAAATGCGAAAGCGAGTTTGTTTGTTTGTTTGTTACGCTTTCATGCTAAAACTGCTCAATGGATTTGTATGAAATTTGGCACATGGTTAGACCGTGACCTGTGTCAGGACAAAGGACATACTTTTCATGCCGATACTCCCCCGGGGATTGAGACTTATGCGAGTGAAACCGCGGGGCGTAGCTAGTAGAAACTAAAGAGGGAGCACTAAGGGCCAATTTTTTAATCTTGTCTAAACTTGTAGTATGGAGTATCGACTAAATTAATATTTATCTTCTGTCCTGTTCTTAATGAAATAGGAAGAAAAAGATGCGCTGAACTTAAATTTAGTTTAGTTTGTGAACAACAAAATCGGCACCAATTTACGTCAGATGCTAACTAATTTGACAAGACTGAACTAATATTTATCTTCTGTCCTTTTCTTAAAGAAATAGAAAGAAAAAGATGCACTGAACTTTTTAGTTTAGTTTGTGAACTAGGGAATCGGCGCCTTTGTTTAGTGTTAAAACACGATCTCATAAAGGGAGTCTATTATTCTACCCTACACCACCTATACAGCGTGTAACGGAAGGGGGGTATCAACCCTGAAGGAGGTGAATGTGCTCATGAAACTCAACAACTTTCCCCAAAGAACATAGGTAAATATGAAAAAAAAAATTGGCCCTCCCATAGTAAATCAATCAGCTGGTAGTCAGTTTTGTAAGGGAGGGCCAAATTTTTTTTCATATTTCGACCTATGTTCTTTGGGGAAAGTTGTTGAGTTTCATGAGCACATTCACCTCCTTCAAGGTTGATACCCCCCTTCCGATACACGCTGTATAGAAGAATAGACAAAGATGATACTAAAACAAATCATTCCCCGAATCCTGTTGAATTAAAACGTCATAATAAACGTTACCGAAAAATAGAATTTCCGAGAAAACCTGCAGCTAATCACGCGCCCATCAAACAAAAGCATCTCACTCCCTTATTTACAATAAGAAAACAATCACAGTGAAATATTATTTTCGGAAGGGCCAAGTAGTTTTTACAGCGATTCCTCTCAATAGATAACACTAATATTTCACGGGAACGGACCGCGTAAATGAATGACAGTAACGATTGATGGGGCTACGCTTGTTATTTGAAAAAGCGAAGGGCCATTTCCACCATTCCGTCGAAGATATATATCATTGGAAACGTCAACAGAGTAGAAAATTAAAGTCAATAAGCGTCGGACGCTTCGTAATAAGCTCTCACCGTCAGACTGTTATGAAACGCCTTTATCACGTGAGGGTGCAGAAAAAATTGGCCAATTTGTCAACTGCTAAACTCGGATCGCTAAGTGCCGTTTCATCGGTTCCCACTGGTTCCCACCTTCATCTTTTGAAGATTTCTCTTACCTTTATTTTATTAAAATTGTCTCGGAAGGAATGAAATTGTTTATTTTTAGGACCCTAATCTGTATTCGAAGTAGAGTAGCGTCTGTGTGGGGCGTTTTGCTAACATACCTACTTACCTAGAGACAGCGGTGTTGGATACACTTCTGTTTTAAACAGACTTTTGAAAGGGACATATAAATAGCAAACATTTCGTAAAACTTCTGCGAAAGATGCTTCTAAAAAGGTGCTTTTCAAAGGACGACGTATCAATAGAAAATTTTGAAGTCGAGTCACTCTTCACATCTTTAGAACTTTTCTACGCCTGCCGTATCTTTAGATTGGAATGTTCTTGCTTTACATTAACTTTTTGGAAAGGTACCTACTTAATAAGAAGTTACATATTAATATCAATATACTGAAATGTATGAAACATTAATTGACCCTCAAAAACAAGGTTTTCTCTGACGAACTTGCTTAAAAACGAATTAACAGTGTTTAAACAATAAAACCACGCTAAAAAGCAACTATGCATATTTAGTTTATTTAGCTTCCAAGCTGTTTTCATTTTCATTTTTACAATGCTAGTGCAATAAAGGACTTAATATTTAAACAAGCTACGTGAATGTGCATAAAGTTGCCTAAACTATTATTTATAGACATCAGATAGCAATATCTCGGTACCACAAACTGGGATTGCAATAAACATCAGAGACGTTTTATGTTTTCGTTCGTTGTTTTTCCACTTTTTATCTGTTATTGCATCCTAGGGCGAAGTTATGGTGTGTCCATGACGGATGTTTATAGAGGAATATCATCGCACGTGCGATAAATGTTACTGTATTCTTTTTAGATACGCTTTTTCTGCTATTCACTTGCCCTTAGGCGCAAAGCTGCGACTGTGATAGACAGTAAATAATGAACTTTTTTTTTGTACTAAAGCTTTTCGCACAAGCTCCTTGTTTTATATTAGGGAGAATAATGCACTAGTCAAATAAACTTTTTAATAAAAAAACACTCACTACATTTCCTTAGCTACCCCTTGTTTAAAAAAAAACACGTGCCCTCTCTAAAAGTTTTTCATTTTAAAAATGGCAATATCTGCACCTCGTTTCAATTTTCGAACATGCCTGCACCTAATAAAAGAACATGAGTGGTGGAATTCTCGAGGCCCTTAAGCTCCCCAGACCTCAAAGAAAGAAGTATTGATAGGCAAAATGTTTTAACGAAATTAATCTAAAGGGAGGATGTTACCGTTGACAGGAGCCATTATGTTTGGGAACTATAAATACATACAAATGGCCCTTGGTTTTATAATAAAGCGGAGGGCTGAATATTAGTCTTAATATCAGGGAGTGCTAACCGATGTTGCCCTCACAGTATGCAGTCGGTGCATGGACGTTTTTTATGAAGTTACGGACAAATGACTGGCTGGAATAATATGGATACTTCTGTGGTTGGTTTTGATTTACATAAGTGCATAGCTGACGGTTACAAGATATGTTAATAGAGACGTTAAGGTTTATTTTGGTTACTTTAATGATTATCAGTAGGTAACATTTTCCTCTCAAAGCATCATTAAATTTTGTCAAGTATTAATAAACCAGCTGAAAAACTTAGTTACTTACTTAGTTCTGCAAACTGTTTGAAGTAATCAACACTTCTTCGTTAATATTAAACTGGTTTAATCTACAACGCATTAGTCCCTATTGAGCGGGCCACTGCTATTTATTTACAATTTAAATGTTGGCTCATTTATCTTATAAAACCGCACCTATACTAATCCTTACATTTATAAGAAAACCCGAGAATGCATACAGCTCCCCATGACACGGTTAATATTAAAATATTGCATGGAACCCATGCATTTTTTACGGAGGCGTATCGAGCCAAAACATTGGCTTTTCCTGCCCCTAAAAATCACCCCACAAAAATAATACAAGTATTTGTACTCACATTTTTTTATGCCGTAGGGTGAATGCTCATTTAAATACGTCATAATGCGCGTTATATGTTTTTTCTCTTGTCTCATAAAATATTATTATATGGCTTTTAAATATTATCTCATTTAATATTTTCTTTTATATCTTGTCCTATTGTTGTTCTTACTTTCTGGAGGAAAAAGCGTTCCGAAATAATCAGATAATAATCAATTCACTATTAACTCCTACAGTACTACATAGTCAACAGATTAAACAGCTGTTTAAATTTCTTTTTCTCTCGTGTAACAGTGCTATTACAAACCTAAACACGTCACGTCCATAAAATATATGGAAATACTTGTACGTTATAACGTGATAAGCGTCTCCATATACTTTACTTCCCTGTGTTATCGTAATGCCGTGAAGTGGACGAGGACGTCCACAATAATATCGTCACGTTAGAAATCATAAAAGCGCACATAAGCATAAAAAGTGACATTAAATTAGCCAAACAGTAGGTAAGGTACAGACGCCAGCACATCAAGCTACTACAATCTGTCAGATTTCTTTAATAGATTTTCAACTTTATCACTAAAGTATAAGGTTCAAAGTTGATTGGGAAAATCTGACAGTTTCGGGTAGCTTGACGTGCTGGCGTCTGTACATTAGAAGCAGACCTCAAAGTTACAAATGAACGAGCTTTGAAGGTCCCTGACCTAACCGTCAGCCAATTTGAATTAAAAAAAAA
This sequence comes from Eremobia ochroleuca, assembly GCA_949629135.1. NCBI lineage: Eukaryota > Metazoa > Arthropoda > Insecta > Lepidoptera > Noctuidae > Eremobia > Eremobia ochroleuca. The sequence goes on from OX451394.1 coordinate 13,812,605, forward strand.
AAAAACTAAATGGCGCTACAGTATGTATGGCTCCATATAAAAAACTTCAATCCCCTTTCTGTATTAGTATAGAGGTATGAGGAACAGGATGTAAAGTTCACTCTCCTCCTCCATAGAATAAGCAGAATCCTCCAACCAGACGGATGGTTCACGTGTCGGGCCGATGCTAGTTGCGCGGTAAACTCTGCTTGCGAGATGTAGGATTTTGCGTGACGTCAGTATGACGAGTTGTTCGCATGTGGCGTTGTACATAAATACCGTTACACGTTCATCAACAGGAGAACCAACGATATAAGTGCCAAAGTGACTTCTTCTGCTATTATTTCTTAGCATTTTTCTTAATAGTTACACTTAGTTAAAATTCACTATTATTTTATTAGTAGGTATCTCCTTTATTTCCCTGACCCCAAGACCGATAGGCTATTACTTTTTAAATTTTTAAACGTTTAGTTAAAATTTACCATTGATTCACTTTGTGCTTATCGTAGAAGGATAACAAAAAATCAAAGTCAGGGTTAAAATCTAATGATAATTTATTGAAATTGTTAAGTACCTTCATCAATTGACTTTTTATCTAAATGGAGAAAAAAACACGCCTCTAACTCCTTTCGAACGTTTTTTATGGTAATAAAAACCGTTCGAAAAGATTTATCCTTATGTTTTAGTTTTAAATTTACCTCTTTTACCAGACACTAGTAGATGTTGCTTGCGAATTCATCTGTGTGTATTTTGTATTTCATTCATCATCTTTGAATACAAATATCCAGGATAAAATGTAGCCTGCTTCAGGTTCCAGGCTACATATCTGTTAAACATTACAATGGGTTCAGTGGTTTAGGTGTAAAAAAGTAACAGACAGACTGAGTTACTTTCGCATTTATAATAAGTACTTATGGATTGATTAAAAAAAAAACTTGAAGTTCGTAAGTAAATCAATAGTCAAGGCTTATTATTACGGTTGGTATTATTTGGAATCCATTGCTTTATCTATTCGTTAACAAGAGGATTTCAAAATAATATGAATTGCTTCAATGGAATATAATAGTGAAGTTTTTTTTACTTTTCACAACGCATTTCCTTGCTAAATGTATGAATGAAATACCTTTCATTTATTTCTTTCAGTAAATTGTTGATTGTAATTAACACTGGCCGAGTTATGACCACCATTCAACTTTACCATTAGTTGATTGCCCCCTTTATGACGATGACAGGAGCATTTTATTACGGAACTAAAAATAAAAGCTATGAAGAGCGATGTTTGATCGCCGAATCTTGATGTTATCAATTGGTTTTGTGCTATTTTTATTGTTTTGTTTTGTAGACTTTATGTCCGCTTCAGACATCAAGCTGAGCTGTTGTATTCCCTGAAGGTTATGGCAGAGGTGTACCTATAGTACAGACACCAGCACATCAAGCTACCCGAAACTGTAAAATTTTCCCAGTCAATCTTGAACCTTATGCTTCAGCGATATAGTTGAAAATCTATTAAAATTGGACAGATTGTAGTGTCTTGGTGTACTGGCGTTTTATGATCACGATTTCCATACTTGGCTTTCTTTACTAGTTACGTATCTCGTCTTTCTATTACCATCCTTATGCTAAATGTTTTCAACCCTGCCGTCGTCTTACAGTTGACAATGAGGGTTGCGCTTTTCCAAAATGATGGCTCAATCAACTCAGCCTATCGCAGTCCACTGCTGGACATAAATGCTTCTCCCAGGCTGCGCCAAAATACCTTGAACTCCACCTTCCACATCCAGTCTGTCCCAGCCATCTTCTTTATGCCGTCGGTCCGGTGTCGTCGGTAGGGGGCGAACACTACTTACACTACTGATTATGTCTGTGTTGTAAAATTTTCCTGCAGTTATAAAGGTGACCACTATAAGAAAATACATAATTCAAAGCTTTCCTAGAATATTATGGAAAATAAAAATTCAAATTAAGACTGAAACGAAAAATCTTTACCATCCCATCACGAGAACATCGTAATACACACAATGTTTCCACCCCAATGATATTACTACAAAATCTCAGTGTGTTTCCCTCAGTGCAGATAAAAGGGCGCGATCGTATGACACATTATTCATATTGAGGGGCGTCACACTAAAGATATTGTGGAAAGGGCACTAAGATTGCCAACTGCAATACATTGTTCCCCTGCTCCTTGTTTTGACGTGGCAGAACAGCTCTAGACATTCGCAAACCACCTTACACTTACATCTACCGAATCAAACTGCACCCCAATTATCGTCTGTAACTCCTTACTATAAGGTTTGTTGATCATTTTCAGGACTGTAAGGATAAGTTTGCAGTTGGTAGCGTAATAAATGTTGCGTATCGATGCGTTTGAAGATAAGTAATGAAGAACTTATAGATTGCGTTTAGAATACGAATGTGTGTTGATAATTTTACAAAATGTGCGGTCGGTTTTTATTTATGACAGAAATTTTCAAGTTTTGATGTGATAAGCGGGTTTTCCGATGTATCGTATTTTTTAAACACTAAGATAATATTCTAAATTATTTGACTATCCTAACAACCCTCCTGAGGTATATTGGCGGAAGTAATGCATCATTTTCGGGAGTGAAGATGTCACACTACAAATTTAACAAAAACTGTTTCCATAATTTTTGATATATGTAATGGGATATCTGAAGGCAATCCCAGTAATTAAATACGCGCAAAATATAGTCGCAAACTCACCTCAGCGAGAATACCTGTCAAAAATGTAGAAAAATTAGAGGTATTTTTGACAGCTTCAGACTAAGTTAAGAATGTGAACGTTATAGGGAATTGCCCGACATGCTATAGGAATTTCTACCTACGTTGATGATTAATTAATCATATACATATAATTCCTATTCGGCTTCCAATTCTGCCTTGGGCAGGAATTTCCTGAGTCTCCCTTATAAGGTAACCAAAAACATAACATGCACCAAATAAACAATCTAATTTATTAACGTCCCCATATTGACGCCACTCATTTTCCTTCATCTCATACTCCGACATCTCTTACTTATGCACGAGTTTCAAGTGAGGGTCGGTCCCTCAATTGTGTTACTTCACTCACTCCTATTTGTGTTTTTCCCAAACTTATTGCTATAAGTAAGCCTCTGTGGTGTTTTCATGCCATTACCTGGCTGACAGACACCATAAATATGTCGATACTACGTCATAAATTTTGTGACTTTTGCTCTCTGAAATATTGCAATGTTTCGTCCAGTTGCTGTGGCTTTGTCACTGTTATGATGTTGGGGTCTGTTTACAGCATAGGTTCTCAACGTGGGCGATAACGCCCCCTTCTGGGCGTTTGAGACTTTCAGGGAGGCAGTAGAAGACCCAGAGAAAACTATATGACTATAACTAAATAATGCTACATAATTACCTATAACTCACACACTACACACCCTCACTCTTCGCGCTCTCACCAATACTCACACATATCACACGTGTACACGCGATTTGGCCCTTTTCTATGCATAACGCTCATTCATTTACGGAGCTGTTAATAATTACAATTTTAAATTATCCTTTTATTTTATTTTACTTTTTAGTTTTGCATGTTTACTTTGTCTACATATCAACTGCATAAGATAATGAAAAGTAGAAGCACGGAGTCTTCTAACACAAGCAATTCTTCGCCAATAAAATGTATCGAAATGCCCTTTGTAATTGTAAATTGTAATATTACACGTTTAAATAAAATCTTGGTAACAGTTGTTCCAGATTCGCGACAGATGGTAGGTATAAAAAGATGGGGGCTCTAGAAAAAAAAAAAAACTCAAAATGGGGGGTGAGCAATAAGATTGAGAACCTCTGGTTTAGACCATTATGTAACTTGTAAGTTAGTAAGTTACCCAACTTAAGTATAACTAAGTTACTTGTCTTAATTTAAAAGTTTCTAAGGAGTGGTAATTTAATCTCACGGTGAGTCCAAGGCCCTACGTGTTTCCTTTATCTTGAGACAACATATATTTGTGGCAGGCCTATTTGTCTAGTGGTCAGTGGCCCTGACTTACTATACGCAAGGTCGTGGGTTCGATTCCCACCCAGGACAAATGTTTGCGTGATGAGCACGATTTGTTCTTTGTCTGGGTGTAATCTATCTATAATATGTATGTATTTAGAAATATATATGTATGCTTATCAGTTGTCTAGTACTCATAGCACAAGCTCTGCTTAGTTTGGGACTAGATGGCGTTGTGTGAAAGTTGTGAATTATTATTATTATTTTTACATTGGATGCGTAGATCCAAGGTTGGCGGTTTCATGTAACATCTACCAACCCGCACTGGGCTCGCGTGGTGGATTACGGCCCACTCCATCTCACAGAGAGGAGGCATGTGTCCCAGCAATGGGAACAGTAAATGGAGCGCTAACAGCATGGTGGCCGCGCTCGCGGTAAGTCTCGATTGCTCCATCATCTCCCACTGTTGTAAGCGACATGTGGCAGGCTGATGCGACTAACAAACCTCATTTTTATTTTTAAGTTGATGTAAATTGTTAATTTAATTATGTTATTATTGTGGCTTATTGTAATAGATTTGTATGACTTACTTTAATAGATTTGAATTAAGTAATGGAATTGAATTAGTAGTGTTGTGTGTGTAATGTGACTGTATGAGTGTATTATTTCTATTATGAGTCAGTGATACTTGAATTAAAGTTATTTTATTTATTTTATTAAATGCTGATTATGCAGATTAATCTACGTGCTAAGGTTTAAAAAAATAACTGTTCACAGTTCATATTCGACTAACTTAGGTACAAGTTACATTGCAGTCACCAGTTGTATAGCTTATTTTTTATAGTTTAACAATAGGATAACAGCAGCATCTACCATAATTTAATTTTAAACCGTAATTTAAGAGCCGTATATTAAAAATTCTAAAGTTGACCACTGACCCGGTGTCCCCATTGGCCGAGGCGACAACTAATCAAATTAAACCAACCGTTCGATGACAAAGGATCGCCGAAATTTTTAGTGATGTGATTGAAGCCGAAAACGAGCCGATTAGCTTGTAGTCGATAAAATTCCTAGTATGCAAGCAAAAAACAGCCTAGTGTTATAATATTCGACTCATAAAAAAAAGTATATATCGCATGATACTATGCCTACCTACTGCTTTTATAGACATATTCCAAGACAGGTGATTCGTTCGAAATCGCGTGTGACGTCGTCTTAGGCAGAGAATGTTGCTACAGTCACCAAATAAAGGTCACGTTGTAGTATAAATACATACAAATTCGACACTGGCATAGTACAACTGACATTAGCACTGAAAAAGTAAGTTTTTCATAAGACATTTAGTTAGTTTTATTATTAATGTTATAGTTTTTTGTTCTATACAGCGTGTAACGGAAGGGGGGTATCAACCCTGAAGGAGGTGAATGTGCTCATGAAACTCAACAACTTTCCCCAAAGAACATAGGTCGAAATATGAAAAAAAAAATTTGGCCCTCCCTTACAAAACTGACTACCAGCTGATTGATTTACTATGGGAGGGTCAAATTTTTTTTTCATATTTCGACCTATGTTCTTTGGGGAAAGTTGTTGAGTTTCATGAGCACATTCACCTCCTTCAGGGTTGATACCCCCTCTCCGTTACACGCTGTATAAATGCTAGTTGCGCGCCAATCACTTTTAACAAACTGGCGTCTTTACATCAGCTACGACTCTACTGGATAAAATACCGTCCAATTTTATCCATCCAAGACAAACATCAAGTTGTCTTACTTAGACATATAAGAACAATTACCTAACGTAGATAGAAAATACAATGTGAGGAATGTCTCTTGAAAGAGATGGCTTAAATCATGACGAACGACTGACGTTACGACAAAATTCAGACAAACATTGTGTGCCAATGTGCACCCACACTAACTAAATAACTTCGTCATGCCTCATTGCGCAAAAACTGTCGAAAAAGCAACACATCCTCCTTGGTCAAAATGATTTGACGTGATAGTTCAGCCTAAAAGAGGCTTAAAAAAATGATCTTAGCATCAAACTTTTTTGACCCATCGGACGGTATTGAGCCAGAGGGAGGCAAAAGGGTAAGAGGTCAGGGTTCATCGAAAAACCTATCATAAGCCCACTCTCAAGAGGAAATATTCAAAAATCTACTCCGTTCCCATTAAACTCTAACACCTTGAAACATCAGTCAATACTGATTGAACCGTGCATCCTCTATCATAAGTTGAACCAAACACTTTGGGAAGTCAATGCCCCGACAGCGAAGCTGGTTTCAGATTAGGCTGAGTGTACCCATCCCTTTTAGAAAGGACCACAGTTTTGAAAACCAATTGCCTCTCCAAACTCGCATTATTATATTCTGGAGTAAGTTCATGTTGTCTGCCTCCAAACTCGCGGAGATTGCTCGTAAGCACTAAATAAGCTGACTCTACAGTACTTTCAACACTATACTTAGGGTAAAACCAGGAGAGATGGACCACATTTTTTCCAACTTTAATATCTTTTTTTATTGCTTAGTAACTAATACCAATTTAGTGTTGTTCTAACTAACTATCAATACTCAATAATTTTTTATTTTAATATGGCACGATCAGAACTTCTTTACGGAAATAATTGAAATCTTAAAAAAAGTACCCTCGGTCCATCTCTCCCATACTATACGGGTGAGTCGGACCACCAAGTAAGGACAGATGGTCCTAACAAAAATAAAATCATTAACACTTCTTAAACAAAAAATAAACATTCAAAATGAAAGTAACAATTAAGATAAACAATTAAATTAAAGGAACGTCTTCATTGCAATTTGTCACGGTATTTCCGCATCGGTCGCACATATTGGGATAATTGGTGCAGCCTTCATGTGATCAGCGTTCACAAATGATGCACAGCAGCCATTAATCATGACTCAGGGTATCCTCATAGTTTTCACCACAGCCTGCACATTCGTTGTCATCCCATTCTGTCAATTCAGGACTATCACGCAGACTCCATCTCACCCTTACATAGCATGGTCCATCTCTCCTAAATTGAGTTGAGAGACGGACTACTTTCTCATATTAAAAGCACAATAAATAAACAAAAGTTTTGAGGTTATTTTATCGTTTCATGAACATACTAATACAGAAACATCAATTCATAATCTACAAACACAATATCTTATACATACCTTCGTGTTTAAAAAACCTACATAAAAAAAATCACACTTCCGAAACCTTTTAATTCGTATTTTATTAATTTTACAAACAAAAATCTAACAGTCTCGCTTTCTACACGGAGCTAACAGGTTGATAAGTGCTCGTAAGTGTTGTGAGCTTAAATCAATTTCATACTTTGGTAGAAATTACGATGGTCCGTCTGACCCGCTGGTCCATCTCTCCTGGTTTTACCCTACCACATTTTTTTTTGTTTTTGTCTGCTTAACCGAGCTTGCCTGTGGATGCCTCAATAAATTAAGGCCTCCAAGCCAGGACTAAAAAAACTTTAAGCGAATATTCGCTAAGGGCACCCCCTGTAGGGTAGGTACGGACCTCGGCTTAGGGCGTCGCTGGGAGAGGGCACCAAGAGAAAAAAGCTCGATCGGAATTATTTAGGGACGAATTTGAAAACTACAGGCTCAGTTGGAACTAGAGGTGGTCGTTGAATCAATAAGTTGTTTTTTTAACGAGTTTTTATTCGTCACCGAGATAACTTTTAATCATCAATGAAAAAACAGGTTGAAATGTTTTTATGTTAATTTACGTCAACGCACAAGGCGCATTAGTTCAATACCTAGTCATTATTCTACTCTGTTAAAAAAAAAAAAACAGTTGAAAATAAAATGCTGATAATGCTGTTAATTTACGTCAACGACTCAACGGATTATTTCACTATACATTTATTTAGTAAACGTAAAAATCCAATGATTGAAAATGTTGACATACATTGACGCTAAACGCTATCAATTGAATATTCATAACCTATTGACCATTGAAGATAAACGGTTATTATACTACCCATACATATGTATACTACTAACTTACTTACTACATAATATTATACTACCCAAAAAACCGTCAATGACCCAATCTCTAGCTGAAACTATACCATTACCACAGACAGAGTATAGCCGAATAGCGATTATAATTAATATATAATAGATTCTGTGGGCGCTGACCAGACTGGCCAATCAGCTCCCTTTCAAGATAAATCTTATTTCTTAACCAGAGTTAATCAAAAACGTACCGTCTATATGGCGGCCTCGGATACTTATACTCCGCGCGGTAACGAAACCATAGCGACTTCTAATTTTTCCACTAACGCCATCTATCGAGCTTGTGGACAATGTTATGATCTGTCCGCGGCTTCGTCCACGTAAACTTTTTTAATTTTAGCATCCCGAAATTCCAGTACTTAGTTATTTCAATATTCAATACTACCTGTTTTTTTTTTCATTGTATAATATTATGGTAAAATGTCATTAATTGTTGCTCATCGTTTTCCTTGGCGTTATCACATGCAAGTGCAGCGTATTGCTGTTAGGGCTTGAAATACCTCTATTTTTGAGAACAGGTACCATTACCAGAGTAGTACCTATACTATTGGTACCGGTACCAGACGTAGTACTTGTATTATTGGTATGTATTTCTAATGAGTATCGGTACTGTACCGGTACAAAACAAATGTTTCCTTAAGTTAGAGTGAAAAACAGATAGGCATAGTATGTAATAAGGACAGAACTAATAGACATTAGAAAAAAAAAAAAACTTAAGGTTGCCAACACCGTACTAGGTTCTTCGTACAAATATGAGATTTGTGATACGCGCTGGGTACCTGAATTTGGTACCAGTACCCGTCTGGAACCGGTGCCCAGGTACCAAAATGGAAGAACCGCTAAGTACTGATTTATAATCTGTACTTTTGGTACCGGTTCCAAGTTCTGGTTGCAGTATAACAATATGCTTATTGAGATATTCAGATTATGATCGCGATACAATATTATGGTTAGGTACAGGTTTTTGGGTTCCATACGTAATTCTTGGATTTTTAAGGGAAATCTTAACCCGCAATTTGATTGACTTGATAGTTGCTATTAATATTTATAAAAAACGACCTCTAACGGGGCAAAAAGGAGTAAGCAGTCAAGTTTTTGGGGGAAGATGTGAACCGATTTACATAAATACTTATCAAAAAAAAAAAGCGTGATTATTCATTTTCGAAAACTGCCTTAAAAAGGGGGAGGGGAGAAGGTGTTTGTGGGTGACGAAATCCAGGCAGAAAAAGTCGCGGGCGAGTTTCTAGTTCAGGTAGGTATACATTTAAGCTAAGAACTTCATAACAACCCTGGGGACGGAATCCGTCTTTCCACCTATATTTAAATTAGATGACTGTGGTTTTATATTTTATTAAGATTCACTGGGGGAAGATAACTAATTATCGTGAGTATTTTTTCTTAAAAGTCTATATTCAAATCATCGACACAGGCGCATCCTTAACTTCATCTCATATGAAACAACAGATTTCATTGTGAGCCATGCGTGACGGATCCGTTTGGGATCGGGTTTGGTGACACGAGAGTGCGGGCACAGGCCAAGGATCAGCCGATTTATAAAATTAAAGTCTAAACCTTTTTAGGGCGATATTTTTAAAGTTTTCTCTTTTGGGTGAGATTTGAACGATCATTGAGCTTGAGAGTTCTCTAGCGACACCCTAAGCCAAGTTCCGCACCCCATTGAGGTGTGTCCTTAGCGTGTAGTCACTTAGTTTTTTGAGCCCTGGCTGGAGTCCTTAATTTATTGAGGCATCCACAGACAAGCCCGTTTAAGTAGCCTTCTAGCCTGTGAGATGCCATATATGCAACATTATTTTTAGTATATGCGAAACCCGAAACACGTGTCTAGTATTTTTATGTAAAGAATCTATGTACAAAATTTCAAAACTGTATCATGAAAAATCACAAAGTTATTAGCTTGTTATATTACCTGTATGTCCGTACAAAAAGTTGGTTACCATAACACGCGCCGCCGCCCGCCGACTGGCTGTGACCTGTGTTGTGCGCATATGATTGCGGATATGTACTTAGTGTCGCTCGGTGTCCAACTTGTTACCTTTTTAAAATATTTTTGGGACAAAATATAACATTGTGTAAAAACTATTGGAATCGATTCAGTTACTTATTCTGAACAAACTATGTTCAGGTTTGCAATATACTAAAAATAATTTTGTATAAAAAAATTAAAAAAACAGCGTCGAGTTGCAGAGTCGCACGCTCTTGCTACTTGTCACAGCGTCTAGGCGCACGGTGCACGCGCACACCCGATTAGGTACTCGCACAGGTCAGCGTCTTTGTCGTAGAGCTGTCGCAGTCACATGTCGGATAGTGTGCGTGGTCGTTTTTGTCGAATGCATAGGTTAGCGCAGATTGTTTATATTGGTTACAAGGCGCAGGATATAGAGGAGGCTATATGGTATTGGATTTTTTATCAAGAAATTAATTAATCGAATGAATTAGGACCTGTTTCACAGTGTGCTGATACTCGTGCCATTACCTATTAAATTAAAAAAAAAAACTTATTTTTGATTATATTATCTGCTAATAGTGTTAAGTAATTTTACGGGAACTTATTCGGAGGTAGATAACCCTTAATAAAGGCAATTAATTAGATGGATATCAGTGATCGATTATTTATTCTTGCGCTTCATTGCACTTCACTTCAAAAATTCATGCACCAATTCCTCCAATTAGACAACCATTATACTAACTTTGTGATGCACTGTTGTCAACAATTGTCGTGTTAAAATTGTGTAAAAATGATGTTTCATTTCTGTACTCATATTGGTATCTTTTTTTTTCTTTGATGTAAAATGGTTTCTTATGCTGTGTCCGCTGTTTAATAATATTCCACAACTTTAATAATATTATAATATTAATATTGTGCACGTAAGTAACGACTGTAGCATCGCATAATCTACATATAACGTTACCACCGCTGAGACACAGGCCTCCTCTATGTGAGAGGGAATCGGCCGTGCCCCACCACGCGGGCCCATTGCGGGTTTATTTATTTATTTTATTTTATTATCCTCCTACTGGAAAGCCATACAGCAATTACACCAACGGAGCAAAAAAATACTTAATGTGCTGCTTCCCATCCATCCTGTGCGCGGTGGACATCGAACGGGCGGCGATGGAACAGACAAGCTTGGGATTGGCGGTCTTAGAATTTTTCGGTTATACGACATGGCCGGTTTCCTCACGATATTTTCCTTCACGTTTTTGAGAGCAGTGGTCATGAAATTAAACACGTAAAGTAAAGGGTCGATACCGGGCAAACATAGTAGATATTATTATACTATTACCAATAAATAAATCAATCAAAACATTGCATCAAGTCAGCTTTCTAGCAATATAGACGTTAATCAAACACATGAGTTGCTGATATAATATACGTTACTTATTATAATACTGGTGCTAAAGCTAGTTATTGAAGCCGCTGCTGATTACCTCCGCTCTAACTAAAGGGCAAAGTATAAGCCATAGATATGCGTTAACATAACACTTACTTACTTATGTAGATACACACAGTCTACATAAAATCTATAAGCAACGCTGGTGGTGGTGATGTGGTACGAGTATAACGTGCTGTGTGCATTAGAATTTGTCGTCGGACTCGCTCTTATTTTACGTGATAATTGAGGGGTTTAGATAAATGATGAAAACAGGCGTTACTTTGAGAAAATGCACATTCAAAATGGTATTTAAAAACGCAGATCGATGATCAGATTTCTGTACGAACACTTTTATATGAAAATAATAAATTATGTTTTTAAAACTAGATGACTTCGGTGTTTCCTATCTGACGACTCCGAGAGGAAAGACCGAAGCAAACTCAGAGAATACAGTCTCTTTTAGTTGTTCAAAGTTCAGACATAATTTTGGTTAGATCATGTGAGGACCATGCAGATTAGTATCTGAACTGGCCTTTTGAGGAAACAGCCACACAGTTTTCTGTCCAGTCAGTGCACGCATTTGTCAGTAATCGTGAAGTTCAATTCAGAAATTTAGGACTTATGTTAATTCGGTTTATGACGTCAGGGTACCTAACGAAACGCTTCCAAAAAATATGCACATGCAGAAGGATCAAATAAGCCAAATGCAATTTCAAATCAATAGAGAGAAAGGCCCCATGAAGAAAGACTATCACTATAATATATATATCTTAATTAGAGCGAGTCATACGTATAATGCGGTCTGCCGGAACGTCGACATCGATGTTTTCAGTACCAGCATCTCAAAATTAAAAAGGACTCTTTGTGATTTCTTTTTTGATCAGGTAAACTGATAAAATCTATCGGCTGGCGTGGTCGAGAAAGAGATCGCAGAGATGTGTTTCGGACAGAGTAGATATTTATCTAGTAACAATTTACTCTGTTTGAAACACATTTTTACCTTTTTACATTACTTATGTTTCTACGCAAAATGTCTACCTTCTCAAATATTTTTTTTTTGTTGTAACATGCTCTTCTGTCTGTGAAAACTTGTAATTGGCCTTATTTCTGTTACTCTTAATCGTGCAAAAGTTTTTAGCTGTAAGTTTTCCAAAAACTGTAAAATAAATAAATAAAATAATAATGTCCTAGTAAACTTTAATAAACTACTATTATATTACAAATATTTATGTATATGAATCAGGAAAAATATACATAGATTATTACTAAGGAAGGAAATGAGAGACAGACAACATTTAGATAGCTACGTGTACATACTGTCATAGTTTATTTACAGGTCTCGATATAGGTAGGCACTGCAAGTGTGAAACAAGTACATCCGACGCCGGTACTTGGAGTGCTGCCAAACGATAGTTCCTAAAGTCTGGGTTTATAAGTGACGATTACGATCCGATCATTTGTGTTGGTCATCATCTGCCTAGCCTTTTCCCAACTATGTTGGGGTCGGCTTCCAGTCTAACCGGATGCAGCTGAATACCAGTATTTTACATGGAGCGACTGCCTATCTGAACCATCCCACCCATTTACTGGGTAATACGATACCCCTAGGTAATATTGGTTGTCAGACTTTCGGGCTTCTGACTACCCGTAACGACTGTCAAAGATCTACGAATGACAGCCAACGGCTGGACCAACGGCTTAACGTGCTTTCCGAGGCACGGAGGGGTCTCGGTATGTAAAGATGGTCACCCATCCACAGACCAACCGCGGCAAGCGTAACTTAACCTGATCGATCGACCTGTGCGGCTGTTATTATTTAGCCACGGGCCCCTCATTTGTGTTGGTATGAAGAAAATTTTATCATCTCAAACAGACTAAAAAGTTATATGTTTGATCGATGACAACAGAGAAGTTCCTTTTACTTGATATCTACAGTTCACGTTCCGTAGACGTAACGTGTCTTCTAGGCTACGTTACGTTACGTCGAGGTGATCCTTTGTGAAGTCATAGCTAAAACAGGGGGAAAAAATAAATAAGCAGTAGGTACCTTTGTACCCAATACTGATATGTCGTAGCTGTATTCATTTTACTGTGTGAACATAAATAAATAAATAAAGAGAGGAAGAACAGAGAAAAGAGCGAAAGAAAAGAAAGAAAGAGAGTCACTTTCTTTCTTTCATTTATTTCCCTTTTTCTCTGTGAATTTGTCTGTTGAGAGATTTAGGTACACTATGCATCGTATGCTTTTTCATAAAAACACAAATCAGTTCAGAAGCACCATTCAGAAGAATCAGAAGATTTATCCAGGGAATCGAAGGTATATGCGTAATCGAAATTGATTATACCAACAATTCCATATATATATTTATATCGCCTACTGTAAAGGCCATAAAACACTAAATCTTCAATCACTAAGAAATACCAGTGTACCCGCCATGAATTGTATGCGTAATAAATATAAGTGAAAAACCAAACAAACGGTTAACAATGATTTACAATGGAATTAAACGATCCAATAGTTATTTAAACAGATATTAGCTGTCAATAAAAGCCCGCATGTTTACCCATTGTTTGGGTTCATAAATTATATGTAAAATATATGCGGTATGTAAATCAATCGTTTAAAAATTTACATCAATGTTGGTAGGTGTAGAATTGAAGATGAGAAAGCTTAAGATGTTTTTTCTAATATGGTGAAATCAATACAAATTATATAGATTTGGGTACACAATTAATTCGTGTACTACAATCGAGTACAGACATAGTTCTATAGGACATTCGCCTAAAATAGTGTAGGCTCAAGAAAATGGTATGTTCATGTAACAGACTAACTAAGCTTTTGTTTATGGCGTATGACTTTTCTTTCTAAATGCCTTGTCTGTGGTCAATCAGTTTGACAATATCCCAGCAACATCTTAGAATTTGACCAGAATGTTACTACGGGCAAGTATGTAGTAAGAAATGGTGACTGCATTAATTAACATTGATAATTTAATTTTATTGTTCCTCGAAAATTACTATTCCGAACAAGAATCATTCACTTCCTCTCAAAGAAGCTCATAATAGTTTGTATTCCGACGACGCACCAAACAAGAAAGCAACACATATTTTTTTTGTCAATACATTCTTTAATCGTAAATTCTCTATCGTAATTGAAAACGCGAACGTTTGTCGTATCAAACATTCAATACAACAGAACCAAAAAGTGCGTAACAAAATGAAAAAGCTACTCATTCGTGAAACTGTAGGAATTCTCTCAAAAGATTTAGTTGAACAACTTCACGGCCAGACAAATAAATCAGAAAGATGCGTTGAACAAATCACTACCGCTTTTGCAGCAATACCGCACCTACCGAGTACCGATGTATTGGCGATGCCTACAGATTGATGTAGCTTGTACCAATACTAAACAATTTTATACTCGGATATAGCCAACAAAAGTTAAGATTTACGAAGTATACTCGAAACACATTTGTAGATGTGCGAAAGTAGTTGTAGCGGTGGATATGATAGAATATAATATTGATTCACAACACCACAATACGCTTCAAGACAGGTATCGCCGATGTACGTGGTAATTGAATTGGAACCGGAATTTGAATTGGAACCGGGCGGGTCACACCTATAGAATGCATCCAGACAGATGGGCCAGAATCGTTACATAGTGGGTGCCTGAAGAATGGCGTCGTCACCGAGACAGGCCTAAGAAACGCCGGCGGGACGATTCGCACTCGTCCTTAACCATAAAAAAATGGAAAAATGTGGATGAAACCTTTGTCCAACAGTGGGACAAAATATAATCTGAAAAAAAAAATCTCCTAATTATTAAGATCACACAAAAAAACTTGCCCTTTTTGTGACAGAAAGTAAATGAGGCTGTCCTTAATTGGAACATAGATCAATCGGAAATTAGAAGAGTTTTTGCTGAAAATGCCTTTTAAATAATTATAAAAATAGCAGCGTCGGGAAAATATCCACCTGAAAACCTAATCTACAGTTCTGGTCAATATATGCATCGCGTTGTTAAAAACTAAAAACCTCATCCATGGCTTACGTAAGTTCATCCTCATTTTTTCAACTTCGCAACGTTACGTTGAAAACAAACAATTGGCGTCGAATTTACGAGCTGTGTTGAGAGCCAAGCCGCTTATTGAGATGACTATACGGCGCTCAATTTAAACTCCCTTCCCCACGAAAGACTATCTGCTTCGTGTGTCAGACCTTTACTTTTGGATTATTACAACCTCTTTTGAATTTTCTATTCCGTAACATAAGCGTTTTGACAACAAAGATTTATGTGTTGATATTGTTCTTTTTTATAAATGGTTTAGAAACCAATTTGTTTTATGTAAGAGAACACATTCTGAATAAAGAACTTCGAAATTTCTGTATTTACAATCGCTATTTGAAGAAGTACAATCGAAACAAAAACACTATTTTGAATGTTTGCAAAACAAAGTTCATTAAAAATCGGATCTTTAAAACGTTTTGAAGTTTTTGTTCCGTCGAAGCGTTTAGACGTGGCGACAATGTTGGCACGTCGTCGTCCCAAACTCTTATCGACACTAATTTATCTTAATTACTACTTAATACCACAATTTGGATTCTAAACAGAGCGCTAACGAAGCGCCTTATGATGCCACCGTCGGCGTTAAATACCACAGAGCGAATAAATTCGAAACGCGATGGGTGCCGATCGCTAATCGAACAATGGGCATGACATACCTAAATCGCGGCATAATAGTAATAAATTCTATTGTTGCAAAACAAAAAGTAGAATCTGGTAACAGAGGGTGACACGGTTGAAGCGCGACGACAATACTAAACGGAATATCAATATCAGAGCATCACTGTTCATATGCCGACTGGGTTGGTAGAGCAACAGGAAATAAACTCTGTTGCATACAGTTTAGAGTTTCAATTCGCGATTTTGATGGCGTGTAAAAAATACGACGGCATTCATGCTTGCGCCTGCAGCCGATATTGGATTTAAACTCTTTTTCGCGTAATTTTTGAAAATGCAATCTGTGTATGTTAGCAAACAGGACGGCTGCCATTTGTCTTCGCAAAGGAACCGATTTGTGCGTCGTAGTATGGGTAACGGATGTTTCAGAGAGGCACGTGGCCGAACAGACTGACTTATTGTAACACTGACTTATTGCGCCGCTCATTGAAGTCTATTAGTGAATTAGACTGAAATAGAACAATGTGTTACTGTCAATGGTAATAGAGATTTGTTATTTTGAAACTGGTGGAAGATTTATGGTTTAAACTATTGGTTTTACTGAAAGTCCTAATGCACTAACTTTTCTAAATTCACGGTTGAAAAAAATACAAGTTCCCATACAGTTTCTTATGGAGGCAAGTATATCAAACCAGTATTTAGAAAGTTATGAAGCAAATTCAGAACAAGCTTTCTAATCATAGAAAATATTCTCAAAAATACACCCTAACATGGTTTTATAGCTCAGTGATCAAAAACAAATTTAAAACCAACAAAACTGAATTCCGAACAAAACAATCAACATAAACCATAGTCCGTGTAAAAGAGGAAGCGAAATTTCATAAACTATAAAACAAAGCAATGTTCAATGCGGCTGTCTTGGTAAACTTTTGGGGAACGAATGAATAATTCAAGATGCGAATCGGCAGTCCGTCAAGCGGTTCCCAGACCGTTGCATTTTCTACGTAAATCTGCAGTAATATCTGAGGATATCTTATGCCGTGTTCACGAGCAATATTCTTCATCTTTCTGTTTTACATTCCACTATGATGCTCGACACATGTCTGGATTTCTGTCTACTTCTATTATTTGGTTATTTTAAATTGTCTTCCCATTTTTGTCATATTTTCGTTTTGTCGTGTTTGAATTTTTGTTTCACATTTTATTGTTGTGTTCCATCGATTTGTTTTGACAAAATATAGGTCATTTTGGTAAAGTTAGATAGATGTAAAGAATATAAATACTTTTTTCAAATCCAGGCAAGTACCAATGTGATTTTTTAAATTTATATATACTTTCTGAGTTTATCTTGGACATTACTGGCATCGGTGAATGAAAAACATCATCAGGTAACCCGAACTTATAGTAAAATAAAAATCTGAAATTAAAAACCCGTCTTTAGCAAGCTTGGTGATCAATGCTCGTGCCTTCTCTCCATGAGAAGAAGCTTTCTCTACAGTGTCAGTGGGATAATATTATAACAGACTGGTATTATTACTTACAACCAAATCGTTACACAGCTCTTTTACAATATTGTTAATGATGTATGAACAAGGCGAAAACAGGATTATTCCAATATGTAAGGTTGTAAACTTAGAGATTTATTCAAGTTAAAGTTAGTGTTTAAACTTGTAGTTGACTGAATCTCTATGTTTTATAGTAGATAAAAATATTATATCTTGACCCATGCTACTCAACGTCAATACCGTAAACTTACAGAAGTTGTTACTACTACTCGCTGTAGGTAATGGTAAGAACGAATTTATCGATATAACTTCATCAGAGCAGTTAAAGAAAAAGGTTTCCTCCTTTAAAATCCACTTTCACGTTTTCAGTTTTCCATAAAAATCTAATAGAGAAAGCATTTCGCCCGAGTCCGCCATCTCTCTCCATTTTAATGAATAAGTAAACAAAATTAGTGGGGTCCGATATCGAAATAAGTGAAACGAGTAGGTCAGAGGTACGGGCGCGGCATATAAAGTATCCATTTGAAGAAAATAATTTTAAGCAACGTCGTTTCGAACGTTTTATTCTCAATCCAGAAGAATTTTAAACGTTAATACAGGAACATTTTAGCAAATTGCTCCGTATATAATTTTAAGGCAATTATTTACAGCGATTAAGTAAATACGGACGACGTGAATTTTCATGTTATTTATGTTGTTTCGTGAGTTTTTTATAAATATTTCAGTATTCCAGTCTGCTTCTAAACAAAACTCAAAAGTAAATCGAACACCTTGAAGCAGATGAAACTTCAATACACGTACTTACCTGGTACAGAATCCAAGATTTCATATTATCAAAACTGTAATATTATTGAAATAAAAATAACTCCACATTTAACCCTCACTTCGCCACACTTGAAAATATCTTGAGTGCATCGTTGAAAGTAAATGCTGGTATAATTCCTGGTTCCACTGCGTTTGGATTGCATTTAGAGACGTTAGGGGATGAAGCCGGATAAACTTTATGTTAACTGTAAGCAATAAAAATAGCCTTTATGACGATACGTGGAATGGTTACGTTTGTTTGCGTCATTTGGTTGTTTCGCCGTGGATTGGACTAGGTTTTATTGAAATAGAGGACGTTATTAAGACATATATGAAAGCGTTACACGGAATTTTAGATGGATACGGTTGTGGTCTAGCGGAAATAAATATGGAAGTGAACGTTTACGGGGATTGTATTGAACGCTAGTCTTGCACATGGTTTGGACTACAAATCGTTTCACTGAGTTTAAGACAGCTGCTATCTGTACTATCACTTCTTCATAAGAAGGCAGCTTTTATTGAAATAATGATGAAGTTGTGGCGTTTTATACAAACACTAAATCACTAGCTGCCTCGTTAGACTTATTGTCGCAAGCGCTACTAATGCTGCTGGTCCGGGGTTCGTATTCCAGGTCGGGCAAAGTGTTATTTTTTAAATTTTTTTTTATTTATTTTTTTATTTATTGGTTTACCAACGATTGTTTACACTAGTTAAGGGTATAAAAAATAAGCAAAAACAGATAAACAATAGTGTACAATCACTTACAGGTAAACTCCGCATGCAAAACGAAAGTTGTACGTACGATAGAGAAAAACATGAAAAAAAATCTACTGAAATCTACAAAAAAAAAAAAACTACAAAAATGAAAAATTAACTGCTAGTATCTAAATTGTAACATGTAATTTAGATCCTGAAACAGAGAACAAATAAGGAAATAAAAAAGGTAAATGAATCCTTATCTAGGTGTTTCAAAGTCTTCACCCACTAACTGTACGAGTATGGTGAGCCAAAGTGCAAGTCGATTAGATCGCTACATTCATTAATTATCTTGCTTAACCTCGCGACAGGGGAAATAGCGCCTAAGACCGTTCGTCGCGTCGGAGCGGTGGACAGAGTGGCGTAATTGGCTGTGTTTTTGGGTTTTTCTATCTGGAATTTATCCGTAGCAGCCCGGAGTCTGGATTTGTGCCCAATAGGCATATTATAATGGCATGGCATATATATTGTGATGGCAATAGGCTCGCACCCCGTTACAAGGCACTTAAACAGATTTGGCAAAATGTGGATGTACTATATGTATGCCTCTGCTCTTTCGGGGACCCAAGGGGTGATGTTATGATGTCATGTAAATCACTATTATCCCTACAGGGCATGATTTTTCATATCGGCTTAAAAAATATATTAGCCTGCAAATATGATGCCATTTCTCAAAAAAATATTTAGAAAAATCATAATTCAATAGAAACGTATGTTTTTGTGTATGGCACATCATGCATTTTAATGTGAATCTGTGTTACGTAGTATAAATGAAATGACAAGATTACACGTAAAATGACAAATATGAACATGAACTTACCTCTACTAATTATTTCGACACTGACAAATTAAATTTTATCATTTTTTTGCGATTATTATACGCCGCTCGTTAATCGTATTCAAAGTACCTACCGATTTGAAGAAAACATAAATGAATAAACATAAATGTTTATTCAGATCTGTCCAAAATATCTGGTACTAAATTCGAAACTGAAAAACATAATAGTTAATCTCGTCAACACTAGATCACGCTACTTAGATCCATTTTTAAAATATAATACGCTTTTCGGTATGTTCCATATGTGGGACACTATGCCCTATAGGGTTATATACGAGTATAATAGGTCTTTACCTATGAAATTGCCGTTTTGTATGAAAAAAATTTAAACGAATTTTTTTCATGTATTTTTTATTTTTATTAATCGAAGTAATCACCCATGCAATCAATGCATCTTTGCCAACGCAGTGGCAGTTTATTGATGCCCTTCTTAAAGAAATCAGCTGGACGGGAGGCAACAAATTCATCAAAGGCATTTTGTACTGCCTCTCGGCTATTGAATTTTTTTCCCGCCAAGAAGTTATCCAAATTCTGGAAAAAGTAGTAGTCTGTAGGCGCAAGGTCTGGTGAGTAGGGCGGATGACGGAGAGCTTCCAACCCCAGTTCTTGCAACTTGGAGACCGTCTGCTGTGCAGTATGAGGTTGCGCGTTGTCGTGCAGGAGCAGCGGAGACGAGCGATTGACCAATGCTGGTTGGAGATGTGCCAGTTTCTCCATCATTGTGTTCAGTTCTTCACAGTACACATCTGCAGTAATGCTCACCCCGTTTGGTAAGAAGCTGTGATGAATCACACCGGCGCTAGACCACCAAACAATTGCTGAGCGCTTGCGGTTATCAAACAGAATCCATTTTTCATCGCAGGTAACAATGCGGTTAAAAATTCCTTCATTTGTGTGTCTGTTGAGCAGTGCAAGGCACGTCTCGATACGTACTTCGCACTGGCGATCATTGAGTTCGTGGGGCACCCATTTGTCAAGCTTTTTTACCTTGCCAATTTGACGCAAATGGACCAATATTGTTTTGACGCTAACGTCGAAAGCTGCTGCTAATTCAGCCGTAGATTGTGTATCATCAGCTTCCACAATCGCCTTTAAATCGTCACTGTCGACCAAAGTCTTCGGACGACCGCGAGGTTCATTTTTCAGGTCGAAATTTCCAGAACGGAAGCGAGCTAACCAATAACAGGTGGTGCGTTGGTTTGTAGTGTTAGCTCTGTAAATGTCGTTGATGTTGCGTGCCGCTTGTACCGCGTTGCTGCCACGACGGTACTAATATTCTATAATTACTCGAATTTTTAACGTATCCATGATGACGAAAAATATTGAAATGCGATGAAAATGTAACACCAATCAATAAACAAATGACTACTTTTGGAAACAAAATTCCATGTTTTTAAAATAAAATTAATTTGAAATTAGAATTCTTAGCCAAACAAAAGTTATTTTGATTTGAAATGGCCAGTACTGCAGAACGGCAATTTCATAGGTAAAGACCTAATATTATTGTAATTGTGATTTGTGTGGTCTGTAGCTATCGTAAGTATCAACTTAAAAAAAAATTGAAATAACTTGAAAGAGTATCTTGAGCTTATCAAAGCTCAAGATACTATTTCAAGCAACAGTGATGGTTAGACCACAATCTCTTGTTGGACTCATAGAAAGAATCGGAAAATAAAACCTATATTTAAGAAAGTTTTTGTCCATATTCCCACCTTCTTATAAAATCATACAGTTGCAACTAAATAAAAGAAAAGCGCCTAGTGCAGAAGATAAGAGTAATGTTCAGGGTTTAAAGATTGCGGGAACGCATAAGCTACCCAGCGCTTAAGCCAGTCAACCCAATTCAACGCTAAGTGCCCTATTTTGCATAGTACTCCCTTAATGGGCTGTTGTCTTATCAAGCTTTTTGGCACTGTTGTAGAGAACAGTTCTACTGAACTGTATTTGTTTTCAGTTCTTTCTGTAATGTGCATCAACGTATGTTCTAACCAGACTTATTTTTATTGGTTATCCGTGCACAAAAAAAAAATTCATTAATTACTGTAATCACGCATTCTAAGAATCCTGTCTTTACAAACTCTATTTTAAAAAAAATCCGTAATATTAATTCATTAATTTTATATTTAAGCAGGAAAGAGAAATCGATCGCCAAATTGAAAACACGCGGAATAACTACAGGCCCATGAAGACGCTAATAAAGGATCTACCAATCTCCCTGAAGCGCTAACTCATCGATCGACATGTGTATCCAGCCCGTCGTAACCTAAGGTCCTCAGCAAAAGTTCCGCCTTGGAGTTTGCCAAAAAGCAATGGAAGTCGGCATCTTGGATGTAAAATTTGAACACTACGCTGCGTTCTAAAACGGGTATAATAGACATAGGCAAGAAGGCTCAAACCAGACCTTTGCTCATTGACCCTGGGTGGGTCACGGGTCGACTGCCGGCGCGGGAAAATAGCTCCTAGAAGGACTTAGGGAGGCCTTTGCCCAGCCCTGGGACATTAAAAAAAAATATGACGGAGAAGGTACCTGTCTCTCGTTATCATCGGCCAAATTTTGATTACTGTGGGCGTACTATGGGTAGTGTTGCTAATTGCGCAAAAGAAAAACCTTTTACATTTTGTGTTCAAATCAGATTATACTCGTAATTCACGAACAAGTTAGTAACACTAAACTAGCGCATCACAAACTATAGGTACACGACAAGGCGATACGGAACGCAAGACAGTTTCTGAGCACATGTTGTCCGTACGATGTCCAATGGTCAAGAGACTCCACACCGCTACTCTGCTCTCGTCGACTCGCACGAAAGTCAAGTTAGAGTCTGACGAGCGCCACTTGGTAGCGCTGGCGTCCCGATTAGTCAAACGAATGCTTAACGTATTTCCAACATATACAACGTGTAACGTTAAATGCGCTAAACCTGAAAATAGTTTGATCAAAATAACGAGCAGAATTAATTGAACCACTTTTTAATATAGGTCACATTTTTCAAAAAATCTTCATTAAAAACGTTGCCGTGTCTATTTATTAACCCGCACGGAACAAATATTTGTATGACCTACATGTATTTGTTCCGAGTCTGGGTGTTTTTCTATCTATAATATGTATGTATTTACAAAAAAAAAAAAAATTGTATATAAGTAGTTTATCAGCCATCTTGTTACCATAACACAAGCATTAGGTTGCTTAGCTTGGGACAAATGGTGCTGTGTGAAATGTCCAGGGATTTATTTATTTATTTATTTATTTATTTATTATTATTTATTAATAGGTCAAGCAAGCCAATGACAGCGCGGCGCAGCGGCCCGGTGACGACTCCTCCCTCGATAAAGCGTCATCGCAGATGCAAGAAACGATCAGAATGGCCAGTAAACTTAAAACAGCACACAAAACCTTTACAATTTTTTTAATGACTTATTTTATCTCTGAAATAGGTCAATTGAATTAAAAATCAGTTGGGGTGTCTGAGGTTTTGCGCATTTAACGTACCACGTTGTATATTTCTTAACTTATATTATTTTTATCTCTGATGTGCGCTACTCACTGCGCAGTACCTCTCCCCTCACCCCCGCTGACACGTGAAAATGTTAATGCGCAGCGACTCGCCTCGTGTTCCGAGCCGCCACAATGTTTGAATCGGGCTGTAACTGAAGTGCCATTTAAAGATATTTTTACCACGATGTAATGTTTTTCATTGTTGTTATGATGAAAAAGGCAATTGCCGCAGGGCTGGTCGCCTACCAATTAAACTGATTGATTCGACGCAAGTTATTAATCAAAATGTTTGTTTGCCCGCCGGAAATGCAGCGAGAAGTGCATCCGAAAGACCGTTTAATTTGTACCGGGTGAGATTTTAATTAATTTCGTTATTGCAGTTTACGGGATAAAAGTGTTCATTTATTTCACGGGTGGTTATTTTATGAGTTTTTGTGCAGTTTTTTTTTTTTGTATTTTTTGTAACTTTCTATTGATTTACAGGTACTCGTACTTTAGGGAAATGAAATTAAATCTATCTTTTGAATAGAATATAGAACCAAGTTACAAAATCATATTTCTTGTTTTTTGATATTATAATATATTGTTGTTAAAACGAATATCCGTTTAATTTTCTACAGCAAATTGCATAAAATGCAATAAGAACAGAACTATGTATTATCATACAGCATCCATTAAAATTCTCACTGTATGCATAATATGAATTCTTAATAATAGATTGTCCAGTTCATAGCCACATAGCACGTTGGCTCTTCCATACGTAGCACCTCTATAGAACGTAACTATGTGCTAACACCACGGAACAGTTAGAAACCAAGACTTCTGGAAGAGGTAAGAAATTTGTTTGCCCTTAAGATAACATTTGCAACGGCTTTCAAACGTTTGTTTTTTAGCTGTCATATTTTTCGGAAACGTAGCTCCGTATGAAATCTTGCCTTTATAAGTCTTTGCAAGAGGAATCAAAACTGTACCTGGTAAAGAAACCAAAGAATTTCTAGGCAATTTGCAGTGACAGGTTGCTGTGTAGGCGTGTAGGCTAACCTGGGCAATTGGATTGTCTGCTTTCAGTTGCAAATATTCACACAATTGTATTGTACCAAACATCCAAAAATATTGCCCAACTCGCTGGTAAAAGCGATACGTAACATATGAAACTGTTGGTATATCCAGTTTAATAACCTTCTATATCCGGACGCGTCCATTCGCCAAACCGCTGCGACATGCTGCCGCCATTATGCGTGCGTCCATTGGTGTTCAAATTAAATACATAAAGAAGAAATGTTTACATACAACTACACAGTACAATACAGCTACAGACCATTACACAAGTGCGTCATATGGTGCTGTAACCGACAATGTGTGCCAGACCTCCCATATAAATGTAGATACAAGAGAGGACCACAATTTTATGATTTCACGTTTTATGTTATGTCTGAATAGGGTGTTGCATTGGTCTAGTGTTGAGGCAGCTGCTAAGTGTTCAAATGAAGTGACTTTGTTGTACAACTGCATTATTTGTGCTTTATTTGTGAGATATAGCGTATTTTGGTCACTTACCTTAATAACGATGATGCAGAATTTTTCGGTAATAGGTTACTTGATTCATAGAATAGAATACTCTCTATTATGTACCATATAAATTACAGACATAAATATAGACATTTTACAAAGGGTGACACAATGGGCGGTCTTATCGCTAAGAGCTATCTTTTAAAGACAACCTTTGGATGGATTCATAATCATTATCATCATTCGTCATGGTAAGTACTTTTACTTTTGAATCTCAAGCTTATAGATCGATTTGCTTAAGTTATTAATTACCAAATGTGATTGCTCATTAACACAGTTGCAGATTTTTAAATATAATGTAACTTAGGACCAATAATAACATTTAATAAAATAAACTCCTCTTACGTAAAAGGTCACAAACAGCAAACAGGACTAACTAAAAAAAAACGGAATGAAAACGGTACAAAAATCCGGGAGACGACGCGGCAACGGCAGCAGAGATAATGTCCCGTATAATTGTCACGATACGAATTTATGCAACCGGGTCGTTGGGTCCTCACAACGCGTACGATGACTGTGACAATGTTGCTGTTGAAGCTAGAAATGAGACTGATCCTGGAACGTTCTAGTTGCCTTATCAACAGGCTGTTCAATTTTGCTGTTTTAATGCTTCACTAAACTATCACAGTGGTCGACGTTCCACAAACTTGATCTAATGTGACAGCAGGTTGGCCTGCTAAAGGGCCGATAAGTGTTTGAAGTATATAAATGTTCAATTGCTGATGGCCGCAAATAGGGATGTGTCATCGTCATCATCGTCATAGGCAGCCTTTTTCCATACACTGCTGAATACAGGCCTCCTTCCGTTTGTGTCATGTTTCCCTGGGCTGTGCGAGTCTCATTCAGGTCTTTCCCGCGATCTTCTGTAAGAATGGGGATGTATATGACGACCTCATTATGATGGCAAATAGCGGATTTCAATCAGAAGTTGGACTAGTAATAAAACGCCCGGTAGTGTAATTTGAAAGAGTATAGGAGTTGTCTATAATTACTGAGTGTTTTTCTTACAATCCATTCCAATTTTAGGATTTCCTGCAGCCTCTAGTTTAGCCTATATTTAAGTTTTTACAGCAACATCTATGCTTGCATGCGAGTTCGCATTTTACCGCGATTCAGTTATTCATGTCCCGTGTTTCATTCATCATCACGTTTTGACGTAATGATTAGTGTACTGTCAACAGAATTAGTGGGAACTACAGAATGTTTCATTTGTTCGGATTATAAATTAAGTACCTACTTCGGTTTTACCGATTTTAGTATATTAACCGCCATTTTATATGGACCTTAACATAGGGAAGTATTAGAGTAGACTTCATCTTCTTCATAAAAAAATCTTGAATTCATTGACAGAAAACGCACAGGGCCGCTGTGTTTGGAAGCATTTTTTGCACGAGAGTACTTTATATAAAGAAAGTGAGAACTTTGGAAGGATTTTTGAAAAATCATCCCCTAAGAAGGCTGCTAGTTAACCTTTGGAACTTTGTATGGAAGTTCGTCATTTTGCCGATGGGAAAACCGAAGGGACACATGACTTGTATTAATATAAGCTCACATTGAACCACTTTACATCGTGAGGAAACCGGCATGTCCAAAATTCTGGAACCTAAATTTCAAAGATTCCGTGACTTGTGCTTTTTGTTGACATCCACCAACCGGTCTGGATTATGGTCTAGCAGTACATTACAGACTGATAATACTACGTGGCAATTTGTCAAAATCACCACGCTTGACAGATGGACGATCAATGTTTTGTTCTTCTCTCGTGTGTAGTCTTCTTATACAACGTGTAACGTTAAATGCGCAAAACCTGAAAATAGTTTGATCAGAATAATGAGCAGAATCTAATGAACTACTTTTTAATATAGGTCACATTTTTCAAAAAATCTTCATTAAAAACGTTGCCGTGTCTATTTATTAATAGGTCAAGCCATCGCGGCGCAGCGGCCCGGTGACGACTCCTCACTCGGTAAAGCGTCGTCGCAGACGCAAGAAACGATCAGAATGGCCAGTAAAACTAAAACTGCACATAAAACGTTTACAATGTTTTTAATGACTTATTTTATCTCTGAAATAGGTCAATTGAATTAAATATCAGTTGGGGTGTCTGAGGTTTTGCGCATTTAATGTTACACGTTGTATAGTCTGTGATTACGCTGATTACAGAACTTCGTCAGCCTTTTTTACGTATAATCAGTGTCAGTTGTCTCCTTATATAGCTTCATGGTTTTATTTTAACAGTCAGTAGCATGTTATTCAACGGCTTATTAGTCAATTCGCACAAATTTACTCACCCGAAACAGGCGAATCTTCACTTTTAAATAATATTATTTTTTCTATAGACAACTCGCACGAATTTATATTAGTTGTGGGCTAGTCGACAACTCCAGAAATATGTATTACGTACAGAAAAAAGCACACTAGCGCACAGAAGTGATAAAAGTTAAATAATAATAAACGTGTACTTTTTCTTCTTCATTGCATAAAATTAAAAATGACCCAATTGTCTAATACATATTTCTGGAGTTGTCGACTCGCTCACAAATATAATTAACTTCATGAGAGTCGCCTATAGAAAAAAATATATTTAAAAGCGACGATTCGCCTGTTTCTGGCGAGTAAATTCGTTTTAATCGACTAATAAGCAACAATTCTCGTAAATATCATAATTATCTACGTCTATTTTTAATTTTATTCTAACACTTTATTAAACTAAACTTTCATCTTCCGAATTTATCTTTTCATTCAAAACAACGGAACAACTCAATGTTTACGTAGACGGAGAAAAGCGATTATGGCGAAATGTTAATTAATCTACACAAGTTTACGTCAAATATTCAGTTCATTTTACTTAAGAAACTCCAAATTGACATCAGGAAGAGAATGTTCAACCCGTTAAATTGCCATGGGGGGGTCTGCGTGACCCCATCTGAGCTAAAATTACAATAGACACAAAGAAAATTTAAGTGTATTTTGGTTCAATTAGTGGGAGGGTTAGGGGTGTGAAATTGCGCGGGGACAGTAATTTATTTTAAGTGTGACAGCAGACCAATTTCGACTGGGCAGCGATTATTTGATTTAAACCTTTGGTGGAGGAGCGAAGAACACTTCGCTCCTCGGGTGATAACTCGGGTGCAATACCTACTTAAAAGCCAATTATCAAGACATCCTCAAGCTACTCAATTATTAAAATTCAATGTATCAACACAAAAAATAGGGCATATTCGCTACCCATACAAAATATAAACTACTAGTTTCTGCCCGCGAGTTCAATTCGCGTGAAATTTCTTGTTCTTAACATAGACTTTATTCTATGATACTCGACAATACTGTAGCTTCCCATTAGTAAAACAATTTTTGGAATCAGATCAGTACTTCTGAAGATTACCCCCAGCATACAAGCTCACATATACCTCTTTATAATATTAAGTATAGATACCCTATCCGATAAGTCTAACACATACAGAAATTAGTACTTAGATAAAGTATAATCCCTGATTACGATCAACTTAATTATGACGTCAGACCTTGCCGTATCAGAATTAAAACCAGTCGTAAAACATAATGACGGTAGGGCTCTGAAAACGTTATCAATAGATATGTCAAATTAGGATTTTGCAAAGACCATTTCCAATATGAGGGTCTAGATTACAACCGAGAGTTATTAGATCAGGATGAAGTAGGTTCAAAATGTTATGAAATTATCAGGGCTGATTATTCAATCGCCAAATAAATTTTACAGGTAAAATTTTAAATTTTAATTTTTTTCCATTGAAAAAATGTTAGCAGACGATTGAAAAATCAGCCCTAATAGATGCAGTAATGTACTTAGTCATTTTAAGGTACATACTTAATATTCATATGGTCTCAACTCATTCGGTGCGTTTCGCTTGGTAGCGAAAAAGAAAATACAATGTTTCACCCACTTACTCTTTAAATATTGTTTTAATTGCTATAACCTATTTTTTTTAGGGTAACAAAAAGTTTCAGTTATTACCCCCAAATTACTCTTCCACCAACCCATTTTTTGATACACATATTTCCAAAATATACATGCGATGTATTTTCTATTTATAAAAATATCACACAACCCGCGTATACCGCTTGTGGTATAAATCGTACAAACAAAATTATGCTAGAGAAACAGGCATTGGAGGAGCGAACATAAATTCCTGTGTTACACGGTTAATCAACATAGAACTTGTAATTCGAATATTGGCCCCACAATTACAATACATTTACATACAGATTTGGTCGGATTGAATTTCTATGGTTACAGTCAGCTTGTTAATTTGCCTAAAAGGAAAGTAATTGCTCAGATGGAATTTATACCCCCATACGAGCCGTATGCGAGTGTACTGTAACGAGGTTCCTACGGAACCCAGCTTTTCTTAAGTCAGTGTTTTGCTTCTAAACTTTCTTCCATTATTCTCATCATTAGCAATCTGATCGTCTAATGTACTGTAACTCTTTGATTTTATAGTACTTACAATCTTTCGCTTTCTCAGTTTATCCAAGAAAAATATTGGTTCTGAATTCTATTATCCCAATCAAACCGTTCTATGTGTGTTTTACAAATAAAGGGTGCTCCGTTGATGTGTAAAATGATTTCATTACGTTACATTGTGTAAAATTTTCCAATGAGTGGTGGGTCGTCATTATAAATTCCATAAATTAATATGAGAACGATATTAGAGGAAAACTGGTAAAACATACATGAAAATTTATCTGGTATGTAATGTTTTCGGTGTTCCCTCGAAAATGTGGTAATGAGTCCTATGATTTTGTGTTATAATGGCGAGTTAACTGCCCACTTAATAATTGATTAAGTACCGTTTGTATTGTTCGAAGAATACAAAGTGTCCCTGGAAGTATGGATCAAATCGAATAGGGTCGTGGGCAAGGTCATTTCCAAACGTTTTAACCCTGAGAAAGTCGGTGCAATAAATTTAAGTGAATGGGTTGGTGTAAATTTAAGTGACGTTTAAACGCCAAAAATCTATGGTTAAACAAACGCTAATCACTACTTAACTTTAAGCAAAGTTTATGAATAAAAGGGCCAGTGTTTAAGACTATCCGTAAAATAGATTATAATATTTTGACCAAAGTTATACCTACCAAACTTACCATAAGTATATCATTTATACAAAAACAATGCTATTCTATAGCTGCAATAGAGGTTATTCACGAACGTAGCATGTAATCGTTTTATTCGCCATGATTGCACTCGGTGAATAAATATTTCTTTTTTTTCCACACCCGCAGCCCCACAGTTTCCGTCCTACGAATAATTGTGAGCATTCGGTCAATTGTACCGGCACGCGCCATTCCGAGTGTTTTGCTAGCATTCTGTAAAGAAAAGTGACGCAATTTTTGGACGATTATGTATGAAAGGAATTTATTCGGAGCGGGATGTGTGAGAGAATAAATATCTCGTGAGGAATATTTTTTGACGGCCATTTGAGTTACACCGTGAATTAAAAGTTTTTGGGACTCCAAAAAACAACATGATAGGTAATACACTGAAACAAAAAAAGGCCATAAGCTTCTGACTATTAAATACAGAACTGCATACCATTTCTTTCAATCTGTACGTACTGTCCCAGTATTGAGAAGTCAGCCATCCTATTTTAATTTACTATCCCCAAAGGATCTTCAAAATGTTTAGCCCAATAAACAATAATAATAATTTTCAAAAAGTATGATTAAAGTTGCTTCTAACACACATAATAAAAGCCGTTGCCCGGAGCTCTGTACAATATCATATCTACCCCTCCCCTAATTTAAGTGTGATGCAACTCATAAGAAAATGTCTTTTAAAACACATGCCATGTGGCCCTCTAATATATATTTTAAACTGACTTTATTTGCCTAAATTTGATGCAGTTTAAAGGGTGCATAATTTACTTTAGACTAATTATATTGCAATAGGGATGCGCAGCTGGTGTTCCGAATTGGGGACAAAGAGGAAATTCCGAGTGACAAAGTTTGTTAGAAAATTTTAATTAAATTGTAAGGTGTTTTATATCGATGAACTGTCTCAATATTCCTCTTAATTAACGGAATTGTTCAACCAGATTTGAAGAATCAGTCCTCTCTTTAGAATCTCTTTAATTTACTAAAAGTTTCTTGAACTCCTTTCTTACTGAAAACTACAAGCCTTTCGCCTACATCACAGAATACATAATGATCATTACGTTCATTGAAAGTATTGGCAACTATGTATGCCTATTTGAAACTACGTATCTAAAAGTCTTCAAATGTTAACTTTAATCATCAAATGTTAACTTCAAATGTTAATTCAAATCTTTTATAAAGTTAAAACTATGCCAGAAAGCCTATTATACTGTAAAAGACTATATTGAGGACAAAAAAGCTTGGGATTGAGCTGCTCCAATAGGTCTAGACAGTGAATGTTGTTTATTTTTTATTTTTTGCTGACTTACACTTTTGTTTTTTCTCTTTCTAAATATCTATTTATATACAGAATGACATGAACATTTACTGTTTGAAGTCTTATATTATTTTAATTATTGTGAATGTGATGACTATGTGGGTTTCCGTTTTAATCATGGTCTGGCACTTTGAGCGGTCTATGCGGTCTACACAAATGTCCTGTCCTTGGTATTACTCGTCGAATCGTTGAGCTCCTTAAGTTCTGAGTTGAGCTGCACGGTTACTGACGAATGCGTGCACTGACTGCACAGGTCCACTCAATCTGTGTGGTTCTTTCCTCAAAAGACCACTTCAGACACAAATCTACATAGTCCTCAAAGATCAAAGATTATGTCCGGATTTTTATATACACATTGACATTGATGAATTTTATATAAACAATGACATGGATATTTACTTTGTAAAGTATCTTATTTTTTATTATTATTATTATTGTGAGTGTGAAGACTATGTGGGTCATTTCTTTTTTCTGTTTTCCTTCTTAGTTAGTTTTAATCATGATCTGGCAGTTTGAGTAATTTATGCGGCCTACCCAAATGTCCTTTCATTGGTATTGTTCGTCGAATCGTAAGGCTCCTCAAGTTCTGAGTTGAGCTGCACGATTTTTGACAAATGCGTGCACTGACTGGACAGGTCCGCTCAATCTGTGTGGTTCTTTACTCAAAAGACCATTTCAGACACCAATCTACATGGTCTTCACATGATCTGACCAAGATTATGTCTGGACTTTAAAAGAGACTGTGACCTCTGAGTTTGTTTCGGCCTTTCTTCTCAGAGTAGTCAGATAGGAAACGCCGACCTCATCTAGTTTAAAAAAATATGATTGACATGTAAAAGTGTTTGTACAAACCTACTTACAGAAAATAAATCATTTATCATTTATCATTTAATCGTTTGAGGGTTTGTAAATTCTAGTCTATATTGTTTTTATTGGACACCTGTTACATGGTGTCCATTTCTACAAGTAAGTAGATATGTATATCCTGGAACTATATAGTTTTCAAATGAAAGTAAAAAAAAAACCACCACTAGTAAGTACCAACCACTGCATTCAAAAGCATAATCCACACAAAAAACCTAAACGTTCACCAAAAAACCGAGACCAATTCTCGACAATCCGACAAATGAGATTCGTTAATAGGAAAGTCTGGAGGCAAATTTTTGGCGCCGTAACGTCCACGTCCCGTCCCAGTTGGATTTCCAATTTTCTATACGTGACCTTTTTCACTCCAAATGTCACATGTTCTACAAACGAGGTGTCTTTGAAAACGTAATTAGAAAATTCCCCAACGACACGACGACGTACCGATTCTGTTCTCTGTAGGATTTCGGTGCTCAGGCGCTGGAAGTCGCAAATTAGTTTTGTTCATGATATGTTATAGTAGATACCTATTGGGTGAATGTTTGCGTTGAGGTAGGTGGTACTCATAATTTGGTATCGAGTTTAAATGTGTAGGTTTTCTTATGGTTAGAAAATACCAATAAAAAAAATATAGGTATTTTATTCAAGTGACAAGACATTCTGTCCCTATTTTTCTCGTTAGAATTCAAACTGACTTTAGCTCTTACTGTGGTCAGTTTTACCCCCTCATTAATAGAAATGATGTTTATAACCAACTGCATCAATGCAGTTATGCAATTTGGTACCTGCAGTTTACGGTCATTGTAATTTGAAAATCATATTGACAGACTCACTAATCATTCTCACCTTATTTATATCGATCCATTTTTGGAATTTAAGAACAGACCACTACCTAACATATTATAGTTGTTGCATGTTTGCATTTGCATGTGTGCGTTGTTTTAGCATGGTAATAACGGTCACATTTTCTAGCATTTTTTATTTCAAAAACCGTGAATCAATCTATAGAGATCTTCAACATGTTCCAATAACGATATTCCATAGGTACATATTATATAGTTGATTGTTTGGGTTCCTACGGTCCGTCCGTAGGAACCCAAACAATCAACTAGGTTCCTACGGACGGATATTATGGAAAGGGCAATGAGCACTATTACCATGCTAAGACTCAAAAACTGTAGTAGTTACGTCATCATTATACGAGTAGTTTAAATATGATTGGTATTTAAACATGCAATAGTGTTTACATTGTTTTTACGTCCGTACGTTTTCATTTAAGCATAAAATAATAGAATTGCCATCCCAGTGGTGTTGCGGCGCACTTGCGTAATTGGTTTAGATAAATTAACAAAGTAGTTCCAAAGAGTGATATCCCACGAGACACTCTTTAATTGTAAACCCGCCCTTGTTTCAACGATTCTTGCATTGATAATGAGTTTTTATGATTATTGTTTAACACCGTTTCTTGTGATGGCATTGTTTAAGTAAAAGTTTGTGGTATTGTGTAAGTGGGGTGCGCAAAAATCGTGGCATTCTGCGTTGGTATGTTTTTTTATTATTTTTATGATTGAAAGGTGCAGAAAATACATGTTGTAATTTATATACAACATGTAACGTTAAATGCGCAAAACTTGAAAATAGTTTGATAAAACTAAAACAGCAACTAACAACTTTACAATTATTTTAATGACTTATTTTCTCTCTGAAATAGGTCAATTGAATTAAAAACCAGTTGGGGTGTCTGAGGTTTTGCGCATTTAACGTTACACGTTGTATAATGGAAAAACTAAAACTGCATCGCATAGCTAATTAAATTATCTCTCTGTGAGAGGGAAAGGGCTATAATCCACCACGCGGGCCCTGTGAGGGTTGGCAGATGTCACATGTCTTCGAATTGTTGGTTCTAGGACATGCCGGTTTCCTCAAGATGTTTTTCTTCACCGTTTTGAGAGCAGTGGTGATGAAATAATTTACACCAAAGTAAAGCGCGTGTCTGGGTTCGAACCTAAGACCTACAACTCGTAGGTTGCGGCAGTTACCACTGGGCCCCCGCTGCTCAACAAACTATTTACAAAAATATTGAAAACAACCAATAAGGATTTTAGTTAAGTTAAGGAGTTAAGTTAGGATATAACTTAACTAAAATTAATAATAAACTAAAACATGGCATTGCAAAATTCCTCTGCATCGCCGTTAACTAGTAATGTGTAGGTCGTGTATTGTTATTCACAACAAAAAAAACTTTCAAAGTCAACTATTCCAATTATTATTATTTATTTTATTTCGGAATAACGTTTACATTCCATACATTAAACTATTCCAATATCTTGAATCTTATCGACAGTCCTCTAGTACCGCTCAGAACTCAATACCTCCACAACATATTCCGTACTCACATCAAATTCGAGCGATATCGACGACTCGCGAAGATATGGAGCGTAGGGAAACTGTGCAAACGGTCCAAGCGATAAGCTCGACTTGCATGCATTTGAATAACAAACAGACGTCCTGCTACAGACAGGACGACAAAAACACAAACCAATAATCTAAATGCACCAATCAGAGCGAGTAAATACCTAAAGCACAATATTCAACCAGAAATTGCTTTCTTTTATAAATGTGCATAACACATAAAATGGTGATGTTCATAAGTGCCTCGCCAAACGTCGCGTCGCCCGTATTTGCCTCAAGCGATTGTCACCCCTATTTTTTCATCCTTCCACTGCCACCCCTGTTTTTGATCATCCTTTCATTACAAATTGCATTTCTGTGAAAAGTCAGTGATGAATTTTGCTAAATAAGTATAAAAGGTTTCAGAAGGGTCAGAAGAGTTTAAATACAAAAATTTCACATGGTGGCAGAATTAGATATGTTAGAGAAAAGACAATAAAATAAGAAAACATTAATAATAACTTATTGTAAAACTTGCTCCTAAAGAGCTATAATGTTACCCAAATAATATTCCTTTTAAAAGTCTAGCTTATAATGCATTATAGACGATCTTCTAAACAACACAAACATATATTGGAAAACAAGTCTAGTTTGGAAAAGAAGTTAAATAGTAGCAATAGTGTTAAATTCAGCCACTAATTTTATTAAAATCGGATCGCACATAAAGTTATATAAAGGCAACTGCGACTATTCCAAATTACTAATGATTCGTTTTGACATACTCTTCTTACGGCATAATAACACAGACAGAATATTTTTCTGATAATAACAAAATTAACGGTCGTCATAAAAATCACTGGTAGGTAATCACAGGCTTAATAGGTATTTATGGAGTAGCACACTCAATATGTTTGGATAGTTCCGTAGTTTATTCCTCTAATGTCAGCACATGCTGATGGTGAACACAGTAGCCTTCGTCTTCACAAAGCTTATTTCTCCAACTTAAATCAATACAAGTCTTATACATACTGGATTATACTTTTTACAGTCTCCCAAGTTTAGGGTGTTCTATAGGATTTATTTAGAGGAGGTCCTATGTATGAATATGAACAACTTTCACTATGGGACCAATTCTGAAATCACGAAAAAAAATCAGCTGTTTATAAAGTTCAATACCTACTTAACCAAAATGTATGAAACAGCTGATTTTTTTTGCGTGATCTCAGAGTTTGTCCCATAGCGAAAGTTGTTCATATTCATACATAGAACCTCTAAAACTTTGGACATGGTAAAAAAAATCATGCAGTACAAGCGAACATCATCTGCCTAGCCTTTTCCCAACTATGTTGGGGTCGGCTTCCAGTCTAACCGGATGCAGCTGAATACCAGTATTTTACATGGAGCGACTGCCTATCTGACCTCCATAACCCAGTTACTGGGTAATACGATACCCCTAGGTAAGACTGGTTGTCAGACTTTCGGGCTTCTGACTACCCGTAACGAGTGTCAAAGATCTACGAATGACAGCCGGGACCAACGGCTTAACGTGCTTTCCGAGGCACGGAGGGGTCTCGGTATGTAAAGATGGTCATCCATCCACAGACCAACCGCGGCAAGCGTAGCTTAACCTGATCGATCGAACTGTGCGGCTGTTATTATTTAGCCACGGGCCCCTCAATACAAGCGAACACTGAAGAATAAAGTGACCAGCATGTTGAGTTCTTTTAAGCAAATAATGAACCTGAGTGTAAAACTATAACAGCTGGTAGGTAAGTTGTAAATATAATAATATTTTATTTTACATATTTATTTATTTAAACTTTTCGCACAAAAGGTACAAAGGCGGACTTAATGCCTTAGGCATTCTCCACCAGTTAACCAAGGGTGGTGGCTCCTAAAGTTCAATATTGTTACCCAAATTCTGATTCCTTCTTTTTCTTTTATTCAAGTATAGCTTCCAATGCATCCTAGTTGATCTTCTAAATAACACAAATAAAGTTTGGAAGACAAGTCTATGAGTTAACAAAAACCAAATCGAATTAAAAATGTTGTCTATTAATATACTGGTTAACATGAAAAACACTAATGCTATTAATAAAGAATCACATATAAACGCAACTGCAATCAATGATACAATATGACGTATGTTTCGTTTTGACATAGTCTTCTTTCCACACGATAACACAGACATAATTATTCTTATAAAAATCAAAAAGTTCATGATCGTCATAAAAAACAATGGAAATAATATGCTATTGTTAAAACCTTTATCCAATTTTGAAACGATTACATCACATATTCCTATGATAATACCAGCTATCCCGTAAGTGAACACCGTCGCCTTTCTCTTCTCACAGCTTATTTTTCCAACGTAGACGAGTACAAGTCTTAAATAAGCGAGCAATGAAGAACAAAGTGACCAACATATTGATATTATCAGTAAATAATAACTGAAATAACCAGTTTCAGCCGGAGAGTAGTCAAACAAAATTTCAATTACAAAAGAACTCTGGAACAATGTACCGGTTATGATTTGGTTCAAGCTGATATAGTTCTGAAGTGAACGCCACTGTGGCAGAAGACACCATGTTATTAACAAAACTATAACACATAATATCGACAGTCCAGATCCCGTGAAAGACACTATGACTGCGTAATTCAGAGTCGTGTTCATTTTCACCGTAATTAATAACTATGTTGAAATTTTAGAAATCAATGTTTAACTTTTAGATTAATGGCTATATGTATGGTGGTAGCTATATATTCCAAATCTCACTAGCACATGCGTACATGTCATTAAAGCGTTATCAGGGATAATTTTTATAACAATATCAATTATTTTTAATTAGGTTCATATTTTTCCGACGATACCCATATACCGAAATTGTAGGGTTATACGAGTAGAATCGATTGAAATTTTAATGCACGAGCACTACTCTGTTGGTACTGGTCATATCCTGCTAAACTGGGTACTGCGTGGTGAAGGAAAGAGGCAACCTCCAAACGCTAGAAAACATTTAGTATCTCATGAAACTAAAACTTAACTCGGTTTCAAAATGTGATCTCGGTCGAGATACAATTTATGATGATAATGGCAGGGGTTAATTTCTTTATTTAGAATTAGTCTCGATTTCTGTACATATTGAAACAAAAATAAATAAATAAAAATGAATAAATAAAATAAATAAATAATTTGTTCCTCATTGCTCGCGTCTTTAAGATTTGTACTCGTTTACGTTGGAAAAATAAGCTGTAAGAAGAGGAAGGCTACTGTGTTCACTTATGCATAATTATTCACCAATGATTTCATGTCAGTTTTCTGTGATTTTTATAATGTCCGTAATTTTGTTGTTTTTATAAGGATTGTTTTGTCTGTGTTGTCATGCGGAAATGACAGTTTGTCACAACGAAACATCACTAATGTTGTAACTTATAATTATAACTTATGTTGTAATTTATATTTATACATATATTTTTTATTGTTTAAACGAATTAATGAATGAAATCAAAACATGTCCCTAGTTAAACTAGTCATAACAACTGTTTACCTCATTAAAAATAATTGACATTAATTAAAAAAATAATCACTGATAGCAATAATAATGAAAGTGCATAATAGTGAAATTCGCTAAAATAAAATAGAAGCCATGCACACAGCTTAGAGCATTAACGTGAAGTCGATTGTTTTATAGAAGTGAATTACCACAATAGAAATGAACGTGACTCTGGATTACCAAGACATTTTGTATTTCACGGGATCTGGACTGTCAATATTGTGTGTTATAGTGTTGTTAATAACATGGTGTCTCCTGCCACAGTGGCGTTCACTTCAGAACTATATCAGTTTGAACCAAATCATAACCGGTACCGTTTTTATGTGTCTAATAGCTGTATTTCCATTTGTCAAATTATCGAAAGAAATTCATATTCTCATGCAATATGTTTTCGTTACATCAGTATGCTGGTCACTCTGTTCTTCATTGCTCGCTTATCTAAGACTTGTACTCGTCTATGTTGGAAAAATAAGCTATGAGAAGAGGAAGGCTACTGTTTTCACTTACGGAACAGCTGGTATTACCGTTGGAATAAGTTTCATAATCGTTCCAAACTTTATAAGTGTGGAGGGAGCCGTTGATAATTTAATTGGTCTATTTTCAGTAACTTTTATAATGATTGTTAATTTTGTTATTTTTACAAGAATAGTTGCATCTGTGTTAACGTGCTGCAAGAAGAGATTATCAAAAAGAAATATCAGTCATGTTGTATCATTGATTGCAGTTGCGATCATATGCGATTCTATCTTAATAGCATTAGTGTTTTTGCTATTTTATTGCAACTATAATGCTCAATTCCTTCAATATCCGACAATGTTTTGTTTTACACATAGACTCGTCTTTCAAACTATGTTTGTGCTACTAAGGAGAACAACTAGGACGCAATGGAAGCTGTACTTCAGAAAAAGAAGGATCAAAAATGTAAATAGGATTATATAAGTATAAAATGTTGGGTAAAGACATAACTTTGAGTATATTTTTTCTTGTTTTATTAACAATAATTCTTATTCCAGGGTACCAACTAAGATACAAAACTGCGGAGTCAACGTTCAAAATAGGATGCTAAATTAGGGTTAAGCCCCATCTGCTTGAGAGATGATATCGAGTACATATCGTGTACAATGCTTAAAAGTTTTGCTCGTGAAAGCAATTCATTGACCATGGCTTAAAATTTCCCTCATTATCTACTAATAAACGTTATGATTAACGCTTTTTAAACATTCATATTTGACGTTTA
Source organism: Eremobia ochroleuca (assembly GCA_949629135.1). Lineage (NCBI taxonomy): Eukaryota > Metazoa > Arthropoda > Insecta > Lepidoptera > Noctuidae > Eremobia > Eremobia ochroleuca. The sequence continues at coordinate 13,852,156 of OX451394.1, forward strand.
AAGGTGTCTTAACTCTAAGCAACATTTAGTAAATGGCAGTTTGATAACTAAAGCAAAAGTTGCCTATACCTCTATACCTGCGCAGAGGAGGCATAGTATCCAAAACTGCCCGCGGCCCTCCGATACAGAACTCAGATGTTAGCAGGAAACATCGATTCCTATGACAGACAAAGCCTACTACTTTACTATAAATTTAATCGAACCTACAAACCTGCTAAGTTTCCAATGAGCTCTGCATGCGAGATGACAGTTCACTTTCCCTAACCAAACAAGCAATGGTTTTGTAGTCTGTCTGTTAAGTTGCTACAGTCTATCTTGACGTGTGTAGCGAGCTCTAATTGGGGTGAATACGCTTTATTAGCAAGAGATTTGCAACTTTACACAGATAAAGGGACCTTTGAAGGGATGTCGATGGTAACTGTTTAACCGCTCACTAGTTAAGAGTTCATGCCATATTTGGGAAACGTTTGATTTGCATCATAAAGCTTGTTTTGAATTAAGCGTACAAAGTTTCACAAGTTTAAATTAGATGTATGAATAAATTAGTCTTTGTAAGACGTCTCGAATACAGACTTGGAACAGTGTTGTGAAGTAGCTGACATTATTTAGAATACAGATTCGCGCGGTTTATGTTGTTTTTAAGTGGAATTTGTAAGGCCTTAAAATAAAAAAAATAAAAAAGTATGATGCTTTACAACTTTAAATGCTTTACAAGTTTAAATCTTGATTAAGATTGTAAATGTATGCTTGGTCAGTCCCTAGTATTAGGTGGGATGATACTGATCGCTCACTCCACGCTCACTTCACCTAAGTTTTCACGGTGAGATGGTTACAGAATCGCACTTCAGATCATTAACTGCCAATCATACACTTAGAAACTAAAACAAGATCCACAAATTCCGGAATATTGACGCAAGTCATTGACCTATGGAGGTTTTGTCTTCCACGTTTGACTGGTCACTGTGATTGCTTCACCGATCGACATCTGCCTAACCACCTGGAGTAGAATTCTGATACGGTCCGCTCGTCTTCACCCCCATAAAATATTTTCAAAATGGAACGGTCCATTGATCGTTTCGCGATGAAACTTTACTATAAGTACCTTGGACTAATAGCCGAAACGTGACTGGAGTTAGGAGGTAATTTTGTAGGAGGACCTTAAGAATATCATACACCAACAATGTGGAGGGGTTTATGTGGTTGACTCAATATTTTTTCGGTGTAGACTTTCGATTAAAACTGCAATTTGATATGTCAAAAAATACGGTTCATTATTAGCAAGCTAGCAAGATATTTTCAAGTAGTTGAATAATGACAGAAGTGTGTCATTTTCACAAAATATTAAGGTGTTTCCAGGCCAAGGTAGGAATTGTTATTCTAGAAAATTGACTTACAAGGAAACCTCGGGAAGTGTCTCTCACCGATTTAGTTGCGGCTTTACTATAATAATCAACATGAAAAATGATGAGATGCGTATTTTTTTTTTGCTAACAAACGTTTTAAAGGGGTGAAAATCACCCTCAAAGTTCGTACCCCAAAATGATGATTTGCAGTTTTCACATATTTCTAATAAAATTTTACCAAAATGACTTTAACCATTAAAAGGAGCATACAAAATTATGAAAAATACTTTTATTCACATATTTATAAGACTTCAAATTGGTCCCATTAAAAAATAATAAATAGTTTTGAGTTATGAATTTTTTGTTATTTTTAATTTAAAAAAATTGTATATCCACAATTCTTATAAATATGTGAATAAAGGTATTATTCATAATTAATTATACTCTTTTTAATGGTTAAAGTCATTTTGGATTTTTTTTATTAGAAATATGTGAAAACTGCAAACCGTCATTTTGGGGTACGAATTTTGAGGGTGATTTTCACCCCTTTAAAACGTTTGTTAGCAAAAAAGAAAAAAATACGTATCTCATCATTTTTCATGTAGATTATTATAGTAAAGCCGCAAATAAATCGGTGAGGGACACCTTGCGAGGTTTCCTTGTAAGTGTGCATACACACGAGTGTCATCGGCAGAGGTAACTACAGCAGCAGTTGACGCGTGCCACTCGTGTGTATGCACACTTAGTAGGTTTACGCTGCGTTATTGTCACGTGATTCAATTGACTAAACCCTAAGAAAAGCTTTTGGAACAACAATTGCACTCATCCAAATAACACTAATATTATAAAGGCGAAAGTTTGTGAGTGTCTCTGTGTGTATGTTTGTTACTTCTTCATGCTCAAACGGCTGGACCCATTTTGATGAAATTTGGCACACTTATAGTTTATAACCAGGATTAACACAAAGAATACTTATATCGGGATAAAAAGAAACTTTTTATCCCGATATTCCTAAGGGATCGAGACTTGTGCGGGTGAAACCGCTTGGTGCAGCTAGTATTATTATAATTTCTGTGAGCCTGTTTAAAATTCTATAGCCACTATTTACGTCAGTTTCATCTTCGCTGTGCTGTGTCTTAACTTTTCCGCGACTAAATTGCTCACTTTTACACAATTCCATCCAATTTATTCCCCCCTTACAAAGGTCTTATCTTGAACGAGAGAAGCTTGTTTTAATGTCGTTAATTTAAGACTCCGGCGTCGGTAACGATTTCATTCTGTTGTGTTGTTATACCTGTAAGCAAGTTTTCCAATAGTACTGTAGGTAGATTAGGTTATGGGCCGCCTTTGTGCCTGTATTCCGGTCGGAATGTAAACAAAACGGATATTATAGATGGAGATGAAAACAGTATGAATGTGTTTAGAGAAGACTGGAACTGTGTCGTTGATTTACATAGTTTTTTTAGTTATACATAGTTTTCAAGAATGTAATAAAATTATAGACTCTTTAGTGCAGATTATTGTTATTATTACTCTGGTCTTACAAGCTAGCAAGACCATCAATTTGTTGGTTAACTTACTTGTACTTTTTGTTTTTTCTGTAATTTCTGAGTAGGGGAGCGTACAGAAAATATCATCATCTGCCTAGCCTTTTCCCAACTATGTTGGGGTCGGCTTCCAGTCTAACCGGATGCAGCTGAATACCAGTATTTTACGTGGAGCGACTGCCTATCTGACCTACACAACCCAGTTACTGGGTAATACGATACCCCTTGGTAAGACTGGTTGTCAGACTTTCGGGCTACTGACGACCCGTAACGACTGTCAAAGATCCACGAATGACAGTTGGGACCAACGGCTTAACGTGCTTTCCGAGGCACGGAGGGGTCTTGGTATGTGAAGATGGTCCCATCCACGGACCAGCCGCGGCAAACGTAGCTTAACCTGATCGATCGACCCGTGCGGGTTACTTAGCCACAATCCCCTATATTTACATTTTCATAATAAGGCATTTCTAATTATACCTTGTCAGCCAACACTAAACGCCCAACATTAAAGCTCCCAATAAAATCTGCGAATCGATTGTCATACTATCAACTAGCAATCTGATTCATAAAAAAAAAAAGTAAAATATTCCGTACGCACACCGTCGGAAATCTACTTTTTGTTCGACGTTATACCCAAATTATAGACAGAAAGCCTCGTAAAGGGGTGAATGACATCGGACAATGTTTTATAAGAGTTTTATATCTCCTCGTTATAATAATATGGAAATCTGATTGTGTCTATAGCCTTATGTACTTAAAAGTTATTTTTTATTGCATTTCTGATTTTAAATGTACTGCCTTCTTTTATAGGTGACTATTAAAATAATAACGACAGATAAGGAATAGATAGGGTCAAAATCGTTGTATAGTATATTTTGTATAATTGATTCGGTATTTTAAAACATTTTTAGTGTTAATGTCTTTATAAACGCGAGTGTATTATTAAACACTTGGTAGTGTTTCTAAGAACTGTTGAGCTCGCTCCAACATTAGTCTAACAACAGAGTGGTTCTGAGAGTTCGGCAAGAAAATATATATGAGTAAAAGAACGTGAGTGAGCGTACGCTAGCACCTAGTAATAGAATAGAATAGAATACTCTTTATTATGTACACCATATAAATTACAGACATAAATATAGAAATTTTACAAAGGGTGACACAATGGGCGGTCTTATCGCTAAGAGCGATCTTTTAAAGACAACCTTTGGATGGATTGAAAAGGGAAGGAGAGACAAATACTGTGGGTAGTCTGTGGTGTATCATTTACACGATAAAATGAATACATACATAAAGTATATTATACTAATCTAGAGTAATAATATATGCAATGATGAAGATATAATATGGTGAAGATGTGAGGACATGGTAATAAATGGTAGTAAATGAGAAATCAGTCTAAATGAGAATATTGTTTGAATTAAAACGGTAACGGAGCTTTAAGTAGAAGAACAGAAGAAAGTAGTAGAAAAACGAGCTCAGAAGTATTTGGTAAACCTAATAGAAGAAATAAAAATGGAAGCCAATGGAAGAGATCTCAGAAAGGGATAAGACTACCCATTGTATATTTTGTAGTGTCTGATTTATTTTTTATGTTATGTATTTTTATGGTGTACAATAAACTATAAATATATAAATAAATAAAATAGCCTTGCACTTCCAGTATCATACTATTTCTTGCGTTAATCGGCATTATTGCTGTCAGGTTTGAAAATATTGTAGATTTATTTATGAAGACTGTGAACACTGGTATTCAGCTGCATCCGGTTAGACTGGAAGCCGACCCCAACATAGTTGGGAAAAGGCTAGGCAGATGATGATGATTTATGAAGTCTGTGACACATCTTGCATGGTTGCTGCGTGTTTTCCATCAGGTGATTCGGCCCATTGAAGAATCTGAAACAAATGAATAAACATGTTACCTTTGTGTACCTCTTCAGCATAATCATTTCAGTATAAAAAATCGCAATTTTACAGAGGTATGGACTGACCTAATTAATGTCAATTACCCAGCATTTCATCCGTGCAGTGAAAAGGACTCAGTAGGCAGATATTTACTTTATCAGTAACAAACAGTATACAATCCGGGAACACTATTGACAAAGGCAATTTTTACGTACTGTTATACAGCCATACGGGTATTAAACAAAATGTAAGCCAATTTGTTGTATTAAAATTCACGTGTTTCCCAATAGTCAATACATTTGCGATAAGCCTGGCTCACGGTAATCTGACTTTATCGGTGTACCTGTTTGAACTGCAACTTTTACTGTGTGCAAACGGTAAATTAATTGCTTATAAAATCCTTTTTTTTTAAAGTTGGTGTTGTTTAATTTCGTTGTGGAAGTATGCCATTCTTTGGGTGGATAGTAGATTTACTGTTCATCTAGATCTTAGGCCTTTAAAGGAAAACTATCATAATAATTATACATAGCTAAATTCCAGGACTCATCTTCCTAGCCTTATTTTTCCAGGTCGATTTCCAGTCTAACCGAATGCAGCTGAATACCAGTATTTTACATGGAGCGACTGCCTATCTGACCTCCACAACCCTGTTACTGGGTACCACGATAAGCCTTGGTAAGTCTGGTTGTTAGACTGTCAAAGATCTACGAATGGCAGCCGGGACCAACGGCTTAACGTGCTTTCCGAGGCACGGAGGGGTCTCGGTATGTAAAGATGGTCACCCATCCACAGACCAACCGCGGCAAGCGTAGCTTAACCTGATCGATCGACCTGTGCGGCTGTTATTATTCAGCCACGCGCAAAAAAAAAAGATTTTTAGTACCTTCAGTTGTACAAAACCACTTATCTAAACACTATGCTGCGTTACAACTAAGAGAAAGATTGTTTTAGTTGAACTCTGGCACCCAGAGTAAGATTTAACTTGTGTTTAGGATGCCAGCGTCTTCGCCTATAATTCGAACGTATGTCGGTAGTTATAGGATGAGCACAGTATATTATAATTAAGACAATATAACTATATACTGTATATATTAAGATAATATAACATAACGATATAGTTATCGTTATGTAATATGTAGTTATCGTTATGTTATGTGTATGTAAAAAAATCAGCTGTTCCCTACATTTTGATGAATTATGCGAACATAAATGTAGGGAAAAGCAGATTTTTTTTCGCGATTTCATATTTGGTCCCATAGTAAAAGTTGTTCATAATGATGATGGCAATGACCCCTTAGTGGTTGTGCGTTGCTTTATTTAAGTTACACCTTGTATATTCGGGATCCGTGAGATCTGACAAAACCAACATACAATATATTCTCAATTCCGTATGACAAACGGCTGTTATTCGAAGATTATCGCTTGAACATGACTAATGACATGTCACTTCCTACACGTCTCTTCTATATGTTAATTGTACTGAATGCTCCCGACACTAATTTACACTGTGTTTATTTTACTGAACACCACGTTAAATATGCTGTTGCAGAAAACCTTGCTAACGAAATTTGCTCCTTATGACCTACAGATAAAATAGCTGTGATATTTGATGGGTAGTAAAGTTTAGCTTGTCAGAGCCAAGATGATTCACACGCGTTACGTTGTCATTTCAGACGTACGATTCAATTTTTCATTTAGATGAGAACTGAGTAAACACGGTCGTAATGGAGGGGAAAGTTTCTATTTTAAAATGTTTTTGTTTGGGCCCTCTCCGATTCTTTTACGGGTGTGTTAAATAGAATTCACAAGTTAGCGATCGGAAACTTTCTCTGTGAAGTTTGCTGGATTGAAAACACGATCTGAGTTGCAGGTGGAATAACATTGTCGAGTTTTCATCCGATCATTTTCTTTATTTTTCATAGTAAGTGCAACTTAGTTTGATATTTTTGTAACTTATTTCTCATCATTATAAAGTGCGTACGATATTAACTTACTAAGGTCTTCAAAAGTGTAAAAATGCGAGTAAAAAGTAAATCAACCACAAATTATGTTTTGAGAATAAAAACTTCGACCAAGCTTTTTAAACTAGGAAACTTGCGTATGTCCAAAGTTAAAAAGTTGGGTACCCTTTTAAAAATGTATACTGTTAAGAAAGAGTCCCATCATCCCATGTAGAGTAATGGTGTTTTGCCACAAGTTAAAATTAACTACCCAACAATCCGGCAATCTCAACAACGATAATTTTAAATAATTTTAGGCGACTACGTAAATCTTCTTAATGGCGCCGATCTCCTTCTTCACAAACGAACTTTCTTTCTGTTTCATAAAGAAAAGGACAGAAGATAAATATTAGTTTAGTCCTGTCAAATTAGTCAGCGCCTGACGTATTTTTTAATTACGTCTAAACTTGTCTATGGAGTATCTTAATTTGACAGAACTAAACTAACATTTATCCTCTGTCCCTTTCTTAATGATATAGAAAGAAAATATACACTGAATTTAAATTTAGTTAATATTGTGAACAAGGGAATCTGCGCCAATATCTGTCAAGTATTAATTAGTATAGTAGTGTGTTACTGAAATAACTATATAAAAAAATAAAAGTATTGTTTTTTAAATAATAATAATACTCCACAACTTTCACACAACGCCATCTAGTCCCAAACTAAGCAGAGCTTGTGCTATGAGTACTAAATAACTGATAAACATACATATATATTTCTAAATACATACATATTATAGATAAATTACACCCAGACATAGAACAAATGAACGTGCTCATCACACAAACATTTGTCCTGGGTGGGAATCGAACCCACGACCTTGCGCATAGCAGTCAGGGCCACTGACCACTAGACCAACAGGCCTGCCAAACCAAATATCTTTTATGTATTTTACTAGATACCTCGTTGTTATTTTTTTTATTTGCTTCTTTATATTGAAAAAAACGGGTATTTAATTCTTAAAGAACTCATTCCGGCGATTACAAATATTAAGATTAACTAAACTTTGGCCAAATCGTTACTGCGTTTAATAATTGCGCGGCAGAGGTCCTTCACAAATTATTACAAATAAGCTCCCGCAGACAGGCGCGACGTGACGATGCAACGCGATTCTGGTAGAACAATTTCCATGAAAAATTGTTCTACTAAAGTCGCCTCGCGCCTGTCTGCGGGAGCCTAAAGGCGTTCTCTACATTCATTTCTAGTATATAATTCAACGCAGTATTGATATGTTTAACATCAGCATTAACTTTCCAGGTACATCACCAATCTACACGAAGATACATAGATATGTAATTACAAGTTGCATGTACTTAAATGTGACTAATTAGGTGAGAGCAATGTGTCACCGAGCACTATTATGTAGATACTATATCAACAATTTGGACATTACACATAGGTACTAATTATGTACGTATCTGTAGGTTGGTACATGAAATTAAACTACACCTCATTAGTTCCATATTCTAGGTAGGCTAGAGTTTACCTCAGCCGTGCGATTCTGTAACCATCTCACCGTGAAAGCTCGGGTGAAGTGAGCGTGGAGTGAGCTGTCATTCGCTAGGGATTAACACTATTAAGTGCTCACTTCACTTATGATTTCACGGTGAGATTTTTACAGAATCGACATGCAGTTTGATCAAAATATTTAATTACTCTAACAAACTAAATTCAACCATCATTCGATTATAACCTCAAAATCTGATACTTTTTTTAAATACTTATATCTATTCTGCAGCTAATCCGCTATAAAAATAAGATCTTATAGGAGTTTACTAATGATCAACAATACAACACATAATTTTCCGACGCTCTTGTTTCCAGGGCGAACAAAGTATGGGCGCAGAGCAATGTCCTTTCTATAACAATATTAAATCAGAAAAAAAAAATAAGCGATAGTCCGCCCCACTTTCCGGGTTGAACAAAAAATAAATAGGTATATTGTTTGAGCACGCGAATCAAATTTAATATGCATACCGTTTAGGTCGTGTTAAAGCATAGTGTTGCGTGAATGCGATATCGATAAAAGTAAATCGACTCGCGTGTGTATGCCGATTTCCTTAAACTAATCTTATTTATGTAATGTTCTCACTTTCACTTTGACGTAATCGTATCAGTAAATTTTAACCATAATGTTTTATTTTAGCTTTTATGAAATATAATTAAAACCTGCGCCGTTGATGTAATAATTTTGTTTAAGAAAATAGACTGTGATTAGTTAACAACCAACTGGAAAGGTGTTTATTTATACATTATTTTAGTAACTGCAATTTTTTTTTTCCAAAAGTTCTAACGTGAATAATATTTGTGTGAGCTAGCAAAATTATAGTTAGCAAATAAACCTTAACTTATAATTTTAAAACTGCTGGACATAGGCCTCGTCCAAGCTGCGCCACAACACTCTGTTCTCCAACTTCCGCATCCAGTCTGCCCCAGCCACCTTTTGAAGGTGGTCGGTCCATCTTACTAGGGTGCCGCTTGCCGATACGCCGTCTCCACTCCAGAAATCTTATGCTCCACCGACCATCGGTCCTTCGAGAGACATGGCCAGCCCACTGTCACTTCAGCTTGGTATACAATAAAGTATCAATCGACACAATCAATTTTACACTAAAAAGTATTGTGTGATAAAAAATAAAAAATAAACTATCGATAACACACAAAGCGCAACCCTACTACGCTAACAAGGTGATTATTGCTAGGGGCGGGACGAGCTCACTCGATAACCACTCTTTACAGCCATCTAGCGGTGAATATAATTATCTTAAAACCAACTCATGGGAAAATGAATCATAGATTTTCTACACAAAGCACTTTAGAGGCAACTTTGTTATCTTTTTTTGGTAACGGGTAATGTGAAATTTACAAAATAATTGTGGCGAATGTAGCAGATTTTATCAGTATACTTTGTAAGTTTATAAGCCTAGTACTTAGCCTCTTTGGAGTTTTTAATGCAAAAATATAGCACCATTTCGTAAAAAAAAAAAAAACAATAAATTAATTTAAAATGTAAGGTTAGGTAAAAAGGTATGATAACATACATTTAATTCGATAAAAACGTATAATTTAAAACGAAAGCTTCCCATGATTCGAATATTATTACTAACTTCGTGAATTTTCATATTAATAAAATGATGATGAATTATATTATTTCTGTAAGCTGGTTTTAACTAACACTCTTACACATTAAAAAAAAATATATGTTTAAACTAGATCAGCCAGCGAAGTGCGTAACACGCTATCAGTGGCAATGGGTTTCATTTTGACAGTTCAACAACATTCATTGCGTTATTTATGTTGCTGAGCAGACACATTTTTCGAACATATGGAGCAATGGATTAGCAATATGATTCAAAATGATACAAATTGAGAGTAATAGTGTGTTACGTTGGTACTGGTCGGTGTTTCCTATCTGAAGACCAATTATTCTCGTAATTAAAAATGTCCAAAATCTATTCGTAATCTCATCTCAGCGACAATCAATGTCAAAAATGTGTCAAAAATGTAACGAAATTACAGTTTTTGTCAGATCGAAACTGAGATCAAACTGTGAACGTTCTTAGAATTACGAGAATGGCCCCTCTGATTAATACTTAATTTCGTAAACACATTGAAAATCAATAAATCTCTAACCATAAATCCGATCAATATACACCAATTATATCCTGTATAACATTAAAGTTCAACTTTGTACAAAACAGCAACTTTGTAGGTTGTGAAGCTGTTTTACAGTGGCTGAACATAGAAAAATTTGTAGAGAACATAAAATGGTAATTTTGTAGTCTACGGAAACCTATTTGAATGCTGGGAGGTACAGGTGAAGCTACTTGAGACAAAACATTGGTTTTACATACAGTCTGTTTTAAATAAAAACCTAGAGCTGAATCAAATGTTACAGGTGAACTTTAACCTTTTGACCGCCACGGACGGCTATAGCCGACAAACAAAAACGTGCCAAACACGCCACCGACGTCTACAGCCGTCAAGAAAACGACATTTTTTAAGTACAAAATAAATCTTTTCTAATTTAGTATATTTATTTTGTACTTAAAAAATGTCGTTTTCTTGACGGCTGTAGACGTCGGTGGCGTGTTTGGCACGTTTTCGTTTGTCGGCTATAGCCGTCTGTGGCGGTCAAAAGGTTAAATGTGGTTAAATAAGTGTTTTTTCTTTGAATGCTTTCGTGTCTTCAGTTTTTTTAAGTGTATTTGCTGTCTTAGTGTGCAGACAGACGGACGGCGGTCGTCGACGATTGTCGGCTGCAGTTGCCTCTGCCGTTGATGCATACCACTCGTGTGTATGCTTTAGTAAACATCGATTTCTTCATATAAATTATTCAGATTATAAAATACTTACTTTTGTGCGCACCTTCGCTCGCTTGAGTTCGGAAATCACATCACGAGAACGTACTAATTATTAACACTATTAAGTGCTCTCTTCACTTGTGTTTTCACGGTAAGATTTAACAGAATTTAACAGAATCGACCGGCTGTTCTGGGTGGTAACCAAATTTGTTTTCATTAAGTACAAACATTTTCTTTTAACGCTCCAGCAGGTCCTCCTGTGTTAAATCTCGTTTTTAAGTCTGCTTACTCTCGCGTAAAGTAGTTTAAAAATCAACGTGAAACGGATTGTAGTTTTTGGTTGCTTGTCAGTTTGACTCTAGTTATCTTATTCAGTCATTAATGGAATAAATCAACATGCGATAAGTACATTAATAGACACCACAATTTTTGGTGGGCCTAGCCGCCGCCGAACAAAAAAAAACCTCCTTTTATCGACATCTATTCAGGCATTAAGGCGTGAAAAGGTAACAGACGAAAAAATTATTGGTATGGAAGTGTGAATTTATTTCAGTAATAGCATCTAGAAGGATTTAAAAATGCAACGGCCTACGGGTAATTTTTGTTCACGTTTGTAATTTTACATGCATTACCTTAGAAAGTCCAGCAGAATGAGCAGTGGTGGCCCAGCGGTAATGGCTGCGCCTCACGCGGCTACGTGGGTTCGAACCCCAGCAAGCACTTTACTTTATGTAAACTATTCCATCACCACTGCTCTCAAAACGGTGAAGGAAAACATCGTGAGAAAATAGGCTTGTCTAAAACCAAAAATTCGAAGTCATGTGATATCGGCCAACCTGCAGGGTAATTGCATAACATACTATCAGTACCTAGCAATGGGTTTCATTTTGACAGTTCAGCAACAGTCATTGCGTTATTTACGTTGTTGAGCAGACACTTTTGTGGAACATATGGAGCAATAGGCTATCAATAGGCATCAAATTGAGAGTAATAATGTGTCACGCAATTAGGGTGCTGCACTAGATCCGTGTGGTAGTTTAAGTCCCACTCCCTCTCACAGAGAGGAACTCTGTGTCCCAGCTGTGGGAACAATACGGCCTGATTATAATAATATTACGATAGAATAACTTGTGTTTCTAATAAAAATTTTCCACCAAAACTATGTCCAAATCAAAAGCCAACCACTTCAATCAGAACTATACCTACTCAGAAAAATACATTCACAAAATTCTCCCTTCCACCGTCAGCTTTCTTTAAATATCCAATGGGTGGTCCATTCACTGGTATCACGAACTACAAATTGCCTATACTTGTTTGTGCATTGAGGCCCACATAGCTCAATTACGCACTGGCCAATTATTATATGAACTCTTCCCATGCGGCTAAGCGTTCTGGCACTAAATAGATAGGTACAGAAGGTTGGCTCCATACAACGTTGAAAACGCACGCACACATAGACACGCGTCTACGTATAGTCAACCTTGTAGTTGGTATAGATATATACCAGTTTAGACTAAAGCTTTCAGTAAAATGAAACTTCTCTAATGTTGAATCTGAACCATCTAATTGTCACATTAGTCTTACAGCAAAAACAGATCTTGACGTTGAATGACTTGCAAGTAACATTCGACCTTAGGTTGTATAGCTACGGTATCTTAGAAGAGCGTTTTTGTCATATTTATAACAGACGTCATGAAAATCTGACGTTAAAATGTTATTTTCACCAATATTTGACATTAAGGTGTCAAAAACGTTCTGTATTTACATATTACATGCGGCCGATGTGGCGATCACCGATCTTCTTCTAAGCAATTATGAGGTCGACCATACGGCCGATACAGTGGGTACAATGCAAGCGAATGGCATTTGTTTGATATAGTTTGAGATTGGAAGTAACCGTGTAAAAGAAAATACGTTGTGTTGCGTTGCGTACGTTACGTTATATGGAGTTGGCCTTCTGTATAGATCTATTTTATGGTTCTGGTTTACTTTAGTTATATTATGTACTTCAACTTCGAACTCGTAATTACCTGTGTTAGCTTTGAATTATATCGTAGGCGCTTTTTAGGGTTCGGCGTTTGAATAGATTTCGATTGCTTTTGTTTTTTTGACTCTATGTCGGCTGTGAATGCAACGAGGAGATTATTTGTTACAAAATTAATTGATGGTTTTTTCATTAATTTATAAATTAGTTTAGATCTTGCATTTATATTTTATAAATGCTTAAGGCAAAACAGGCAGGATAATGTTGAATTTCATACTGAATATTGAGCCCATTGAGCTTCTTTGTGAATTCTGAAATTGCTCTAAGTAGGTGTTCATAGACGTTTCAAGTTTAAAAGCACCTATTTGTTGCAACCTATACTTTTTTAAACGTCGGGCTATATCCTGTATAACCATAACGTAACCATAACTGTCCATAACTGTCCATTTACTACATTATGGTAACTTGTAAAAGTGTGACAAAATTCACACATATAGGTAATATATTTTTTTTATTGCATATTATAAAAGAAATATAATAAGCTAAACAAAATATAATTAACAAGTTCTGTTTTAGGTAGTTTGGCATAAATTATATTTTAAATAATTCCTGGAAAAATACGTCTACAGAACCTGTCACTCTAAACGCAAACTCGAACCAATATTTTTTCTAAACTATTGAATTATTTAATAGATAAACTGAAGGTAGTTACGGAAAATTATAATGTTGTGTATCCTGTTCTTTCGAATCTCGATAATATTGTTAGCCATATTTTTTTCTCTGCTTACACAGTTAAGGCGTTCACTATGATTACAAGGATATGTTATTATACCACAGTGTTTGGTCAGACTGTGTTTTTTCATGGCTATTAAACAGATCTAGATTAGGAAACAATGTGGGATTTAATATTGAAGATTGATGCTTGTTTATGATATTAGGTGAACTCATAATAATACAATGGGCGTCGCAAAAAGTTGACGGGCTGATAAGTTATTATTTTACTAGCTGCCCCCGCGGTTTTACCCAGATAAGTGTCCATCCCGTGGGAATATCGAGATAAAAAGTATCATATGTGTTAATTCCGGTTATAAACTATGTGTGTACCAAATTTCATTAAAATCCGTTCAGCCGTTTGAGCGTGAAGAAGTAACAAACATACAAACACACGCACTCACAAACTTTCGCCTTTATAATATTAGTGTGATGAGTTTATTTAACTACACTACACTAGCAATATTAATTGAACGTTACTCTTCACCTACGCATAAAAAAATGTTTTAATTCACTAAAGTATATTTAAAACGAATTTGAACATTGTGCGGTTCAAATCAATTTGCCTAGCCTTTTCCTAACCACCTTGGGATCGGCGTCCAATCTAACAAGATGCAGCTGAATACCAATATTTTACATGGAGCGACTACCTATCTGACCTCCACAACCCAAGTACTGGGTAATACGATACCCCTTGGCAAGACTGGTTGTCAGACTTTTGGACTTTTGACTACCCGTACTGATCCATAAATGACATAGATGTTTAGTTATAGCTAAGCTTTTCCTCTATTTCAATAAAAAAACAATATTTTCCAAAAGCTGAGCTTGCCTGTCTGACAATAAGTGCTTTGTACTATTCAACTAGGTAGCAATTTTAACGGTAAACAAGTAGCCTAGTAAATAAAATAAAAATAAAAATAATACAAGTTACCAGTTGATAAAATAAAAATAATACAATTCTTTAGAAGTCTAGACAAGTGTTTGGCTACTTATTTTTAAGTAGTCCACAATTTTAACTAATTTTTTATACGTAACAATTCGTCCCAAGTATCGAACAAGACTATCGTAAGCCGACGTTTGCATAGACGTAAAAATATCGCGGCGGATTTTTTCGCGCACTGGATTTTCAACGCACTGCTTTGAGCCGAGAGATGAAAATCCAACAGTGTGGTTTTTCATGCGCTGGGATGCGCTCTGTTGGATTCTCAATTCTTGGCTCAACACCGAGAGTTGAAAATCCAGTGCTCAATAAAATCCCGCCGCGATACTTTTACGTTCATGCGTACGTCAGCTAACACTGCAAGTAACCCTACCCCATATGTGTCACAAACGCACATACCTACATAATTTATTTTATAATTTAAACTTATCGCCGACTTCAAAGAGTGAAAGGAACGTGGTGAGAAATCCCACACGCTCGTTATAATTAATACCAAGTTTAATACCATGTGAAGAGTTGCTGGTGGGACACCTGTCATCATCATGAACTATGGATGCAATAGGCTGTTGGAATGACGTGGGATTATCATGGGGTTAGAGTATAAATGTATTTCTGGACTGAATTTTAATTAAGAGGAGATACTCTTAATTAACATTCAGTCCAGAAATACATAAGAAGAAAAAAAAATCTTAAGAAATAAGCAGTACCTTTGTACTCAATACCTAAATATATATTATGTCGTATCTGTATCTGTATCTGTTTTACTGTGTGGGCATAAATAATAAAATAAATAAGTACTGTAATTTTTAATCTTTTTTTAGAAAAAAAAAGTAATTATAAGTTCTAACTTGAGAGACATTCATTAAGTGTTAATGACATATTTATGTTTCAAAGTAATTACTTATATTATTAAAAATATGGAAGGATAAACGAAAGGATATTCCTGTAATTTTACGAGGAATTTTTCATCAGTACTTTGCATTAGCGTCCTCCTTTTAGGTTTTATTTTAAACAAAAAAAAAATCATCCTACTTCCAACAAACATACAAGATTAAAATCCACTTTTCCTGCTCCCATATTTATACCAAAGTTTACCTCATAAACGAAAAAGCATATGCGTGTTATAATACAATATGTTAATACTTATGTGTTACATTTTACCTAAAAGTCAGAAAATGTGGGAAATTCTCAAAAAAAGTTGGTGCCGCCTTAAGAGGTTTTCGTCGACCATAATATAAAAGAACACGTTAACTTCAGAACCATGTGGTGTCCCAGAAAACTATTTTGCAAGTCTTTTATCCCATTTTCACGAGAACGATCCTGAGTAAAAAGTTTACCGAACTTGTTCAAGACACAACAGGTGTTCCTAATATAACGGTATTAGCCCCCTTTTTTTTAAAGAGTGTTGTATAAAAAAAAGCCAACTTTGTCTTCAATGAACAAAACTTTTTAGAGTACCACCGTATATCTTTCAGGGTTTTCATACAAAATATACTCATGAGATACATTGAATCTTGGAACTGCTTTTATTCTGTACTTAAGGTACTGTTTTAAAAACTTAAGCTAATGTTCATTACTTTAAAACGTATACATCGTCCCATTAGAATCCAACTAGAATCCCCAGTGCTGAAAGAAAAAGTTGTAGCACAACAACGAGCTCTCCGAAACTAGATCTCAGTTTGTTTATAATTAATGCTCGATACACCCGCACGGGAATAATTCAACGGTTTATGCACCCTTGATAATATGAGATGAAGTTTCTTTAGACGCCGGGGCGGCGCGGCAGCGCGGGGCGTACGACGCTTTGGGGCGGAGCTACAGAGCGCCGCTCAGTCGGTGGGCAGCCGCCGTACGCGACACACGCCTGTAGCTACCGTGCTAAACGCTGTCATGCCACGCGAGTCGCGATGTCGCTTCCAACGCGTGAATATTTATGACGCGATCGACCAATTCGCTCTCTCATAAATGGCACTGCCGACCTCGATGCCTCACCGCAGCTCGCATATGACCGTAAAATGCTAATAAAACAAACTGTCGTGAAAAGACTCGAGCACCGAACTTTTAATCGAATCATAGTGTACGTGTTGTTCTACTGCCATGCCATCGAGAGGAACTCCGCGGCCGAAATGCCGCACGAGTGCGCGTACCGCAGCCTCGAAGCGGAAACGTCGGAGAACGCGGTACTTTTCTGCAAGATCCGAACCATAAGCAGTTTGGACCACCTGTTACAAAATATCAGTAGGACGCATTTCGACGACGTGATATCGTTACACGTACAGTGCAGTGAAATTTTGTTTTTCGAAAGCACTTTGACTGCTCACGCTGAAAAGTCAGCGGGAAAACATACAAGCCTATCAAAACTACGAGACCTGGTCGTCGACAAATGCAAGATACGCCAGATACCGGCACGTGCGTTCGAAAATTTCAAAGACCTGAAGCGTCTGCACGTGACGACTCACAACAGCGAGTGGTCGGCGATGACAATGGAGTTACACGAACAAGCCTTCGCAGGCTTGAACGAGTTAATCGAACTCGACTTAAGTGACAACAACATCTGGAGCACTAAGACAGAAACTTTCTGTCCGTTATACAGTTTGAAAACTTTGAACCTGACTAATAATCACTTGCAAAACATAAAGACTATTGGTTTCTCTGATTCGTTGAGAGAACAAAACTTAAGTGTAAGAAGTTGTAATTTAGTCATAGAAGTTCTTGATATGTCGTATAATGACTTAATCGTTTTAACCGGCAATAGTTTGTCAAAGTTACGTTCGTTGTCGAAATTGTTGCTACAAAATAATGCAGTATCTACCCTAGAAGATGGTGCCTTTGAAGGATTGCTCAGTCTGCAGGTTTTGAATTTATCGAGTAACTTTTTGAGTGACATTCCTCCTGAACTATTTTCTGACTCAAAGTCCTTGAAAGAAATTAATTTTAGTAACAACACCATAAATACTTTGCCTCCAGGACTTTTTGAAGGACTAGATCAGTTACAAATATTAGATTTGTCGCATAATGAACTTACTAGTCAGTGGATAAATAAAGGCACATTTTTAGGTTTACTTCGTATGGTTATACTCAATCTTTCATATAATAGAATAAATAGAATAGACCGTCACATGTTCCAAGATTTGTATAGTTTACAGAAATTAAATTTAGAGCATAATGAAATTACTGCTATAGACGAGCATGCATTCGGAGAGTTGCGAAACTTGCACTCCCTTACACTTTCAAACAATAAACTTGTACATGTTCACACACACTTGTTCACGGATTTACACGTCTTGCACGAATTGTTCTTAGATAACAATAAAATTAAGCACATCGAGGAGAATGCTTTTGATAATATGACAGCCATTGAGGACTTAGGCTTAGGTGATAACTTTTTGTCAGCAATTCCTTCCTCGATTCGTAAACTTCGATCTCTACGGTCCTTAGATATCGGAAACAACAATATAACACATTTGAATCGGGAAAATTTTAGGGGTCTATCAGAACTTTTTGGTTTACGTCTAGTTGATAACAAAGTTACATACTTGAATGAAGATACTTTTGAACATCTACCACAGCTTCAGTTGCTTAATTTGGCATCTAATAAAATAAAACATGTTGCACCTGGTTGTTTTAGAAAGAATGTAAATTTAAAATTGCTCAGAATGGATGATAATGAAATAATAAAAATTGATGAAATTTTCAACACCTTAAATAGTTTGGTTTGGCTTAACATGTCAGCAAATAACATAATGTTTTTTGACTTTAGAAGTTTTCCTACAAGCTTAGAATGGCTAGACCTTCATAAGAATAACATCGAAAATTTTGTCAATGATGATATGTATTCAATTGTAAATATTAAATTGCTAGATTTAAGTTTCAATAATATAAGTCAAATAACTGTGACTTCGATACCAAAATCTGTTGAAAAACTTTACTTGAATGACAACAACATTCAAAACATTCAAGTCGGTTCATTTTCTAAACTACAAAGGCTATCAATTGTAGCGTTGAATAATAACAAACTAGTACAACTCGACATGAACGCCTTTAGGTTAGATCAAATAGACGAAGATAGTGACTTACCAGAGTTCTTTATAAGCGGAAACCCATTTGTTTGTGACTGTTCAATGGAATGGATTCAGCGCATTAATTATTTGAGTCACAGTCGACAATACCCGCGCGTGTTAGATTTAGATAAAGCCTTTTGTACGCTGGTCCATTCGCGGGGCAAAGAAAAAAAGACGATAATAGACATGTCACCTTCCGACTTTCTCTGTCCGTACGAGAGCCATTGTTTTGCTCTATGTCATTGTTGTGACTTTGTAGCATGTGACTGTGAAATGATTTGTCCAAATAACTGTAGATGCTATCACGACATAACTTGGAATGCGAACGTTGTAGATTGTTCGTACGCCGGCTACACCGAAGTGCCCGAACGAATTCCAATGGACGCTACCGAAATATATTTAGATGGAAATCACATCAGCCATCTGGGAAATCACGTATTTATTGGTAAAAAGAAGCTCCAAGTTTTATACTTGAATAACACAAAGTTGAAGGAAGTGAATAATCAAACTTTCAAAGGCGTTGATTCTCTCAGAGTTTTGCATTTGGAAAATAATAAGTTGGTTGAGTTGAAGGGAGATGAATTTGTTCACCTTAATAATTTGAATGAATTATATTTAGACCATAACGCTATTGTACATGTTGCAAATAACACGTTTTCCTCATTGAAGTCACTTTCGGTTCTAAGAATCGATGATAATAAACTCGTGAACTTTTTCCCATGGAAATTATTAGCGTCGTCTTCCAAAAGTTTGGCCCATGTATCTATTGAGGGAAACCAATATTCTTGTGACTGTAAGAGTATAGCTGAATTAGATTCGTGGCTTAGAAGAGATCCGGGAGACCCGGAGAAAATGTTGTGTACAGATACTGAAGGAAAACCAACTAAAATAACTATTGCCTCGGTATTGAGCCATTGTAAAGAGTATATGGGATCAGTAGGTGACCCGACTGTATCTAGAGATGAAATTGTTTCCAAGTCAATATTTCTTCCCGATAATTACTTCGCTGTTATATGTGGAGTAATAATTATCCTTGTGGTAATCTTTCTCATAGGTGCTATATTTTATGCGTTCAGATTTGAGATTAGTGACTGGTTGTACACTAAATATGGCGTGCCCTTGTTCAAAGAACAATCTTGTCCGAATGTCGATCATGTGTTGGAAGGTATTCCTAATCACATGTATGACTACTACGTGATATGCAATACCAAAGATACAAATTTTGTATACCATAATATTATGTCTGAGATAGAGTTCAGGAAAATGACCTCCAAAAAGTTTTCGCCTAACGAAGCGTCACTGAACATTCTAACTTTGGACGGTTTCTCAAAATCGTCAAAATTATCTAAACGCCTGATCATTGTTCTAACAACGAACTTTATTTGCAACGACCTCTGCGATATTCATTTCAAAAATATATTTTTTAGTTACTTAAAATCTCTAAATCGTAGTGATTTAAACAAAGTCATATTTATTAAAGTCGTAGACAACAATCAAATAAGCGACGAACTGTGTTTTGTTTTAGATAAATACAAGAATGTATCTTGGAACGATCCACGGTTCTGGGACAGATTCATCACTTTACTCAATTCTACCGACACTATTATCACAGTAAAAGGCTCCGAGAATAGCGTATTCAAGAAGTCGTTACGTCAGACTCCGACGTTGAGATACACGACAATGCCAGTCTCAAACGATAGTTGCTCAAAGCAGAATTTCACAAATTCTTTACAGTATTGTAAAAGAAACGATGGGGAATCGTCTCAGAATGAAAGTTCTCCGTCGTCGGACAACAACACGTACGGGGAAGGGAACAATTCGAACAATAGCTACATGTCGATCGACAACAGGACTTGTCCTCGGTTTAATTATGACCTGAGGCTGTCCCCTAGCAGTGGTCACGTATATTCTAGGGTAGATGATATTTCGCCGACCGTTCCGCGCTCCATAACCGGGAGTGCCTCTAATAAGGGGCGCACGTACTTTGTTTGAACGTAATTGTCGGTGTTTTGGTATTCCAGTAAGTTTTTATTTCATTTCTTTTGCACTAAAGCTTGCACTTTTGAAATATTCATTCACATTTTGTAATTTATTTAATTATTGTAAATACATTGTTACTTATTGTCGTACATTTTGTCAATTTTCACATACGTAAAATATGCATTACGGAAATCGAGACGTTTAAGAAGAATACGAGTATTTTAATGAAACAATATTTGTACAAAGTTCGTGTGAAAATGTTGAGTCTGATTGTGGTAACATTTTTCAAATATTAAAAAATATTATTAATTGTATTAACATAGTTTATTGAAACTGTGAAATATGTTCGCAGATCAGTCACTGTAACGCAACACCAAATAGCTTAAGATGTTTAAACGTATTTCCCATACTCACAATAAATTCATATTAATGTCTATAAGTATGTAGCTTTATTTAAAAAATGTATTTAACTATTCATTTCATATTTTCAGTTAAAAATTTTTCTCCAAAATGATGTTGAAAATATATTTATTTTCAGTCAAAATTCAAGCTTTATCTAAATGTTATGTTTTCGTATCATCATTTTGTATTTGAAATATTTTATGTTTGATTGTACGAAAGCGTATTTAGGTATGTTACACGTATTAATGTGCTTACTCGTAATAATTATAACAAAAATGTATATAATGATATATATTATGTTCGCAATGTTATCGTTTTATTGGCTATACTTAGATGTATTGCTTGAGTACCTATTTTAAAATAATTAAGCTAAATCGTGATATTAGATTTAATAATTATAAACTTGAAAATAAATGTAATTTTTGAATTGTAATTATTAGTCATAATGAAAATTATTGTTTTGTATAAAAATGTACAAAGATATCTTGAAAACGTAATAAATTATACTGACGTTTTGATACTTATTCTGCTTTTCATTTTAATTAGGTCCTTCAAAATTATTTATCAGGGAATGAATAATTACTCTTATTTTAATTACTTTATCTCCGTACGATATTTCTGAGAGCAGCACATTTGAGAACTTTAATTAAAAATAATACGGTTGGTGTATCTTTTGAAGTTTTTGTTTGCTTAACTACCAATAAGATTATTTTGCTAAGAAAAATAAAATAATCCTGACAAAAGTTACTTTTATTTTCATCTTTCGCGCATGCATTTGTCTTGTTTATACCTAACAGATGATTGTTAGGAATTGTTTAAGAAATTGTAATAAGAACGCATTCTATTTAGGCCCAGTAAGGTTTGTTTGTTAAAGCAAAAACCTCGGTTAACAGGTTCAGTCCTCTGTGGCAATATACCGTAGGCCAGCAAAATCAAAATATTGACTCATTTTCAGTACAAAATTTGTTTAAATAGCTACATCAAAAACAAAATGAGGGGCCCGTGGCTAAATAATAACAGCCGCACAGGTCGATCGATCAGGTTAAGCTACGCTTGCCGCGGTTGGTTTGTGGATGGGTGACCATCTTTACATACCGCGACCCCTCCATGCCTCGGAAAGCACGTTAAGCCGTTGGTCCCGACTGTCATTCATAGATCTTTGACAGTCGTTACGGGTAGTCAGAAGCTCGAAAGTCTGACAACCAGTCTTACCTGGGGATATCGTATTACCCAGTAACTGGGTTGTGGAGGTCAGATAGGCAGTCGCTCCGTGTAAATTACTGGTATTCAGCTGCATCCGGTTAGACTGGAAGCCGACCCCAATATAGTTGGGAAAAGGCTAGGCAGATGATGAAAACAAAACTCAAGATATTTGCGATAAAGCTTAAATTACAAAGGCTTGTTTTCTGTTTATAGTGTTTAGATCTAATTCATGAAAAGACCATAGAGTAGGTACCTTGACAAGTGGCAATAGCTTTCAAAGCGTTTTGTACAACGATTTTCACCAGAATTGACAAGAGCTATTCGATGGCTTCTGTCAGTCTCATACATTTTTAACATTTGCATCATCGTTATCGCTGACAGAATATTTAAACTCACTCTATCTGCTCTTTGGTTTTCAAAAATTATTGTATTCTAGTAAGATTCCGATACCATATACCATAGGAATATCTGTATCTACCTGCATACGCAAAAGTGTGCAAAAGTCTGTTTACACATATTTTTGCCAGTGGCGTCAGAACTAGTCTATTTATAGGCAGACCAAACAAACTAACTAAACATAATAATAGAATCTGAATTAACACCTACACCAGAATGGAAATCCAACAAGAAAATAAATCTCTTGCCTCATCACATCACTGACTACTTCAATCAATGATATATATCCTCTTTATTGTATATATAATATCATTGATTTCAATTATACATCAACTCCAACATTAAGTATGGATCATCAATTTTCTTCAAAATCCCTTTGCAATCCGAAGGATTTTGAAGAAAATTCATAATCCGCATAGTTATAGAAACTGTGTTACGCAACAGAGGTGCAGGTTGGCATTTGCTAACCATACATAATAACAAATCCAGACGGATTTCTGATGGCAGCGTCTTGATTCGTGAGACATGATTTGTTTGTGACATAATTCGATATGCTGGTTTCCTATTCACAACTGAAGAGCATTGAGAATACAGGTGCTCCATCCTCGACCACATCATAGCTTACAATCACGTAAAAAAGTGATAATAATCATTTAAAAAAGACATTGTAGCCAACTGCCTGTACCCTAATTACGTAACACACATTCAATTATGACCTGAATCATTTTGAAGGATACTGCCATTGCTTCTTGTACATGTTCGAAGAATATGTCTGCTCGACAACGTAAATAACGCAATGTATGTTGTTGAACTGTCAAAATTAAACCCATTGCAACTGATAGTGTGATACGCAACTACCCCGCTGGTGTTGGCTACAACAGTCCTCAATACTGGAAACTTAACAATATATATATGATACATAGTACTGTATACAACGTGTAACGTTAAATGCGCAAAACCTGAAAATACATAGTTTGTTCAGAATAACGAGCAGAATTAATTGAACCACTTTTTAATATAGGTCACATTTTTCAATAAATCTTCATTAAAAACATTGCCGTGTCTATTTATTAATCGGTCAAGCAAGCCAATGTCAGCGCGGCGCAGCGGCCCGGTGACGACTCCTCCCTCGATAAAGCGTCGTCGCAGACCCAAAAAAAGATCAGAATGGCCAGTAAAACTAAAACAGCACATAAAACCTTTACAATTTTTTAAATTACTTATTTTCTCTCTGAAATAGGTAAATTGAATTAAAAATCAGTTGGGGTGTCTGAGGTTTTGCGCATTTAACGTTACATGTTGTATGTTTATAGCATAGGTACAGGTTTCATATAAATCACCATGTGCACAACCCGTTTTATAATCAAAATAACTCGTGGTACCCTTTTTTTTTTGTTTACGGGGTGAACCTTCAAAAGGCATCTAGACTTTGGGGAAAAAGACCAGGTAGTGTGGTACTCTTACCTCACTAAAACCACCCCGGTGATCACCAACAGCACATGGAGGGGGTGCCGTTACCTCTTAATAGACCAATCCGGAACCTACTCAGTGCAACGCTTGTTAGGGCACGTTCCTGGGGAGACTATAAAGGAACTCATGGTACCTGCATTACACGTACGAAACCGGAAGCTTATGTGTTAAAGATTGCCATCGTCAGGCTTAAGTTGGTTTGGCAGTATTAGGAAAATTATTTTTTCCAAATTGACTATCAACTTAAGTCCGTATATTCAAATCACGACTGTCATTCCTTGCCAGTTGTATGAAATGGCTATAACCCTACAGGGCATAGTGTCCCACATATGAGACATACCGAAAAGCGTGTTATATTTTAAAAATGGATCCAAGTAGCGTGATCTAGTGTTGACGAGATTTACTATTATGTTTTTGAGTTTCGAATTTAGTACCAGATATTTTGGATAGATCTGAATAAAAATTTATATTTATGTTATGTACAAATCGGTAGGTACTTTGAATACGATTAACGGGCGGCGTATAATAATCGCAAAAAAAAATGATAAAATTGAATTCTTTCAGTGTCGAAATAATTAGTAGAGGTAAGTTCATGTTCATATTTGTCATTTTACGTGTAATCTTGTAATTTCATTTATACTACGTAGCACAGATTCACATTATAATGCATGATGTGCCATACACAAAAACATTTCTATTGAATTATGATTTTTCTAAATATTTTTTCGAGAAAAGGCATCATATATGCAGGCTAATATATTTTTTTTAAGCCGATATGAACAATCATGCTCTGTAGGGATAAATCGGTAAATTGACGTAGGTACTTTCTTTCTTATAACTATGGTCTATTGGACAAAATTAATTCATTTCTTTGACTGTATCTGACGTATACCAGGACGAATAACGTCAGGTTAACGTCAATATTCATACAGTTATAAGAAGATTTACACAAGCAATACAACACTCAGATAGACTGGAAAGGACAAAGTACTCTCATTAATATGTCCAAAGTATCAAAACACAAACCAATGTTGACAACACGATTTGGTGTATCGTTCGGTAAATAAGACCAAGTTGTAAACAAGTGACAATAAGATTTACTTAAGCACAAGCTTATCACGTCTCATAACTTTACTTAGCTCTAAATACAAGTGTTCCTATCAATTCTAAAAACAAATTAGAAAATCGTAGTCATAAACATGTTTTGTTTATATTATCAAGGCACAATGGCTCGTATATTAAAGTTGGTAATATATTATGGCTAATTACGAGTTCAGAGTATTATACGAGTATGTTTAGTTACACAAACGCCGACAATGCATCGCGTGGATTCTCTAATTGGCTAATTGTCATGTCAATAAAGATAGAAACGATAAGTCAGAGCAATACGCACGCTCAAATAAATTTATTTTTCATCAATTTGCCTGCAGCTTAATTGTTTTAATATTAAGTGCCTTTAGATCACTTTTAAAAGATAATTATTTTCATTTTAATTAAATGATTTCGTGATTTCAAAGGAACTTAATTTAATTGATTATTTATTTGCAGTTTTTAAGTGGGTAGGTACTTATTTTTTGGATGATTCCAATTAAACTGCGAGGTTATTGGAATGTAATTTCAAATAAGATGAATTTTGCATTTTTCACTCGCCCTGATTAGGTACGAAAAAACGTTAACCTTTACGAGATTCATACCAAAAATATTATAATATTATGTCAAAATTAAAAGTTAGCAGTTTCCTATTATAAAAATTAACGAAAGCAGACATATCTTAACATACTCTTGTTAGACATTTTAAAATTCTTGTTAAATAACCATCATAAACCGTTTACCTAAAATAAGAATATCAAAACGACCTGTCCAATTATGAACTTTCGTTTTCAAATACCGATGGAATTCGATTTTAAAACCTTTAATTGCTTCGTTAACTGCTCGACAGTCGACAACAAATTCTTTGGTTGCCTGAGCGTTCGAAGTTGTCTCTTTGTAAGTACATAAAATGGTCAGGTTTATTTTCAGTGAAGCTGTATTGTCTTTGACTACGAATACTTCTAAAGGGCGCTCGTCGTAAAAGGAAGTCTGTAGTAGGTAGTTTTAATATTTCGAATTAATGTTAATTGGTTTGACAGGAATTGTAAAAGTTATTTCGGTGCAATATGAATAATTCCATCTGACCTCCAGAGCCCAGTTACTGATAATACGATACCCCTTGTTAAGACTGGCTTTGTACAGACGCCAGCACATCAAGCTACCCGAAACT
Source organism: Eremobia ochroleuca (assembly GCA_949629135.1). Taxonomy (NCBI): domain Eukaryota; kingdom Metazoa; phylum Arthropoda; class Insecta; order Lepidoptera; family Noctuidae; genus Eremobia; species Eremobia ochroleuca. The sequence continues at coordinate 13,878,722 of OX451394.1, forward strand.
GTCAGATTTTCCCAATCAACTTTGAACCTTATACTTTAGCGATAAAGTTGAAAATCTATTAAAGAAATCTGACAGATTGTAGTAGCTTGATGTGCTGGCGTCTGTACAACCGATTTTTACCTATCTAAGTATAAAACTTTTTGTCACCAACATCGTCTAGGTAGCTTGTAAATCTCCACAGTTTTAGTTAACTTTAAGTGTTTAACATAAAACAAGTTGAAGTCGCAGTGGTAAGTTAGGTCTTTGTGGCAAGCCCTTAGCAAATTGATGTGTCTGCATCTCGCCGGTAACTCATTCCTGAAGTAAAAGATGGCGCCAGGGAACAGAATAGTGCTTTAACGTTGGCTTTAATTTATATTTATTTTGTTCAAAATTAACTGGTATTGTTCTGTGGTTGTTAAGTTTTACGGCTTGATGGGTGAATTTGTGGTTCATATTTCGATAAGTTCAGATAACTTTTTACTTACCTTTGTTGGTTCTTTTCTGTTTCTAGCTTCGTCTTTCGGACTGACTGACTCTGATCATTAGATACTTTCATGATTAGAGGTTAAAGTTTTTTCTTAGCTTAGTTAGTTGTTTTTCAAGCTTCATCTTTCTGACTGACGGAGTCACCTACTATTTAAAAGTGCCTGTTAACAGTTTAAGTGAAATAAATGCTTTGAGTTTTTTTTTTTCAGATATAAAATAAAGTCTTATTGGAATTACTTTGTTAAGATTTCTTGTTCTGCTGATGTAATTTTCAAAGGAGTTTTTGTCAATATGATTAGGATTGTAAAGAATTTGGTACAGGCCCATTAAACCGCCCGATATATCTTCTAACAAGTAGCATTACGACGGTGAAGTGCCAATACCTCCTAACTGACAAAGTCAAAAATTTACACAAACTGAAACAAAACGTTCAAAATAGACACGTTTGTTTAGTTGGGAGGTACATATTTACACATTTTAATTTAATGCTGTTGCAAATAAAAATACACTTAGGCGATTTCACTAAAACATGCGAATAACGCCTTTAAATTCAAAACGAAAAAAAAGTGAATTTCTCAAAAAAATGTCAGGAGGTATTGGCACTGCCCCGTCGATTATACTGAAATCTGGTTAAAGACATTTAATTCTCATAAAGAAATTTACATTTCACTTACATGAGAACACATTTAAACAAAGTATAAACACTAATCATTGTCCTTCGACACTCGGACTTACAATTAACCTGACGAATTAGGTTATTTATACATTATCCATTAGTATTACACATTATTAAGGTCCGTGGGTACTGCTAAAAATCTAATACTGTGTCACTACGCGTAACTACCCTGCCGTGAGACAAAGAGTGCGGTCCGCTGTCACAATGCAGGTCCATCAGTCAGTATTACAAATTTTGTTTACTGTTGCTATTTTTTTTTTTTTTTTTTGTAGTTTTTATCTATATTATATTTATTTTTACGCTTCAAATGGTTTCGAATCAAATCAACTGAGCCTATCGCAGTCCACTGCTAGACATATGTCTCTCCCAGCCTGCAGCACAACACCCTACCGACAAATTGCTTTGTTTGGTAGGTGTTATATTTAAATAAAACTTTATGGATTAAATAAATAAATAAATTAAAAAAAAACCCTGTCCTCCGCCTTCCGCATCCAGTCTGTCCCAGCAACTTTCTTAAGTTCGTCGGTCCATCTAGCGGGGGGGCGAAATCAAATGAAATGTTCTGGCAATACATTGCCAATATTCGGTGGTTGCAAGTGTCTGTAGGTGGCAGGAACCACTTTCCAATAAGCCATCGTCGGCCAGTTTGCGAATCCGCAAATTTAAAAAACAAGAGACAATCATCATATTCTGCCTAGCCTGTCTTTTCCCAACTATATTGAGGTCGGCTTTCAGTCTGACCGTTTACCGCTGAATACCAGTTTTTATGCATAAGATATACAATAAGTCTATGTCTTTAGGTACTTATAGCCTTCAATTGTTTGGAATTCAACAGTTTCATGAACATAGTACAGACGCCAGCACATCAAGCTACCCGAAACTGTCAAATTTTCTCAATCAACTTTGAACCTTATGATTTAGCAATAAAGTTGAAAATCTATCAAATAAATTTGACAGACTGTACTTGCTTGATGTGCTGGCGTCTGTACTTATCTACAGGGTCATAAGACTCTACTCAATAATTCAGGCATCACAGACGACAGCCGTATAAGAAAGTATTTTGATTTTCAAATAAATGTTGAAGACGTACTAAATTTGTCAATTTCCAATAGGTACGTACTTTATACAGGTACTAAACTAAGTGAGTTCAACGTACAGCCGCAAATAGATTTTGTTTTGCCTTTTGTAATTATCGAACCGCGAAATTAACTAAATAGCTTGTGATCAACAAGATCAAATTAACGAGAATTTAAACTGGTTTTGAGACTTATGATCCTTTTATACCAATTATTTGGTTTTAATTAAGATGATCGATTTTGGCAATGTCTCTCTAGTAGGTAGGTAGGTACCTACTTTGCGATTATAGATTTGTGGCGGCATCTACAGTGCTACATGCGAACTACGCGTCATACTGACGTCATGCAAAATCCTGCATCGCGCAAGCAGAGTTTACCGCGCAAGTAGCATAAAATGCAACGTCCCGACATCAAACATCGGGCAGTTGCCTGCCAGACACGACACTCGTCTGGTCGGATGATCCTCACTTTTCTATGGAAGATGTGTGGACTTTACACCTTGTCTCTCATACCTCTATACTGGTGACCCCGACGAGATCAGTTCAGTTCAGATCTCAAGAAACTCCACACTGAACGAGCTTCCCCATAAGACTACCTTTTTAGGTAGAATGATATGGTGCAATTATCAACAGCATGCGTATGATGTGCCCTCATCTATCTAAGAAACAAATCAAAATAAGTTCGGCCTAAAGGTAGAATAGATATGATAAACGAAGGATAATGAGATAATTCATGAATAATTCTCCTCTTCTAACTTTGGTGAACGCATTTGTTTCACCAAGGCCTGAGCTAGTCTGAGTCATCCAGCAATACATATTTATGGTGACCGATAATGTCAATATCTTGTCTAGTAATTCGCGATTATAGATTCAGCTCGCGTCCAGTGTGAACATGAGTCTCCCTATAGACTGGTATTATACTTGGCAAACAAATAGTTTACCAACTTCAAATAACCTACATATATAAATATATAGCATGCTTTTTTTGCCGTCTCCAAATTTTTACAGGATGTTCCACCCATGAATATGAATAAATTTCACTTTCATGGAACCAACTCTGAGATCACGAAAACAAAATCAGCTGTTTCATACATGTTGGTCAAGTAGGTATTGAACTTTTGTATTAAACAGCTGATTTTGTTTTTGTGATTTCAGAGTTCGTCCCATAGTGAAAGCTGTTCACATTCATGAATAGAACAACCTGTAGAAATTTTGAGTCTGAAAAAAAAATCAACCAGTATGTATACAGGTTCAAATCTAACTAACTAGCGAAACTCAGCAGACGTGATGATTATGGATATCTAAACATGATCAAATAAAACTGAAATTAATATGATGAGTTTCTTTTTTGGGGTCATCAACTGCAGTTAGTGTACTGCACTTCAAATATCAGTTTTTCTTGTGTAAACTTCACACACGTGATGTGTATCGATATCTAAACGATTTTCTGAACAACAATACCAGCACAACTTCAAGTGACAACACCAGCGGTTGTTGACATTGGGGTCAACAACCGCTGGTGTTGTTAAAATGATCAATTTATTTTTATTTTGTCATGTTTAGATATCGACCCATCACGTCCGCGGGGTTTGAGTACCTAATTTAATTTGACCCTGTATTCTTTGGCGAATTGTCCATCTATTTTGGAAAATAAACCAATATAAGTTTGGCTTACATAATTATAGCATTAAGGCATAGCCATTACGAAGGTAAGATTTTGGCACCATTTTCAACAGTTTCTAACTTTCCAGAATGGCTCGAGTTTATCCTAGGAGTTGACTCGAGTTTATACTAGGAGTTGACTCATCTGGAAAAATTTAAGTAATATTTTTAGGGTTCCGTACTCAAAGGGTAAAAAGAAACCGTATTACTCCCACTCCGCTGTCCATCCGTCCGTCCTTCCGTCCGTCCGTCCGTCCGTCTGTCACCAGGCTGTATCTCATGAACCGTGATAGTTAGACAGTTGAAATTTTCACAGATGATGTCTTTCTGTTGCCGCTATAACAACAGATACTAAAAAACAGAATAAAATAAATATTTAAGGGGGCTCCATACAACAGACATGATTTTTTTGCCGTTTTTATAGATAATGGCACGGAACAGCACCCTAATTGCGTAACACACCATCAGTCTCAATCTGAATCATTTTGAAGGATATTGCTAATCCATTGCTTCATATGTTCGAAAAATGTGTCTGCTCAACAACGTAAGTAACGCAATGAATGTTGTTGAACTGTCAAAATGAAACCCATTGCTACTGATAGTGTGTTACGCAATTACCACGCAGGTCCAGACCTGAATTGGCGAGATGCTAGCAAAGCTACGTTCCACGTTCCAAAGCGTTATTCCAGAGTTCCATGGAAAAAAACTTCCAAGAAGGTGAAAACAAAACACTTACAAAAACAAAGGAAGACGTTTTCCCCTATTATGTTATTCCTTAGTTCCTCAATATTTTTTTTATGAAAGACATTGACTAAACTAACATAGTAGAATCAATATATTGGAACGGACTATGAATAGTCGATGTTTTGGCGCCATAACCACCGAGGCGCGTTATAACCGGGCAATTTATGTCAACACAGAGTTAATTACGGATAAATATTTGCATAAGTTAATCATAAACATTATTGTTCGTCTGTACGTTGATGATGCTATTGTATACATGGTTCAGTTGCTTTATGGTAGTATTTTAATGCGTTGTTAGTGGATGCTGAATAACCCTTTATAGGGCAGGAGATCTTGGCTTGTATGTTAAAAATAAAACACTGGGATATTAAAATTAATATTTATTGAAATTTTTTTGATACTTTGCATTTGATACACTATTTTGCTCTTTCTTCTAAGAACTTTACTGCTGCATTTGTCTAACATTTAGTTTAGCCGCGAAGATTCAAAATGTATAGCGTCCAATATATGGACATATGGATAAAGGGTTAATTAGTAATCTATTCTAGATTTTTTGTATGTTTGAGCGCGCGAATCTCTGCAACTGCCAGTTTGAAAAATTCTTTTTAAATTTGATAGCTCAATTCTTGACGAAATTAAAGGCCATTTAATATCACTCTACGACTCTTAGGAACCGAGGAAAAGAAAAAAGTCGGATAAATGCTATGCTAAAATGAAGTAAAAGTGCGGGCGCGCGATGCGATACGACGCGGTGTCTTGGCGTCTGACGAAGTCGCGGGATGAAGCTAGTAACTCATAAGTGCAGAAAAAATCGTATACTTAGATCTAAATCTACTGACAGAAAAAGTAATGACTGCAGATTTTTGTAGTTCCACTAATGGAACTACAAAAATCTGCAGTCATTACATTTCAAGAAAGAAAGAAGAAATTGTGGATTATTTGGAGCCAATAGAACCATTTGACATTGAGAGGCTTATGGCTAGGCAATAACAGCCGCACGGGTCGATCGATCAGGTTAAGCTACGCTTGCTGCGGTTAATCCGTGGATGGGTGACCATATTCACATATCAAGACCCCTCCGTGCCTCGGAAAGTACGTTAAGCCGTTGGTACCGGCTGTCATTCGTGGATCTTTGACAGTCGTTACACGTCGTCAGGAGCCCGAAAGTCTGACAACCAGTCTTACCAAGGGGTATCGTCTTACCCAGTAACTGGATTGTGGAGGTCAGATAGGCAGTCGCTCCATGTAAAATACTGGTATTCAGCTGCATCTGGTTAGACTACCACAAGAAGCCGACCACAACATAGTTGGGAAAAGGCTAGGCAGGTGGTGGAACCATATGACATTACCTCCCTACAACAGATTTAGAGACACACGATATTTGTTTTGAATAAATATTGTTAGGATCCAGATCCAAATATTGTTAGAAGCCATCCTGGCTTAGGACTAGTGCATCTGCATAGATCAATATGAAAATTTGAAGAGAGCACAATTTGCCAATGCTATTACGCGGATTTGTCAGTCTTATTATGTTTAATATTTACACCAGTGAATAATATAATAGATTAAATTAGCATTATTTAATGATAACCATAGAGGATGCATGCAAGCAATAATTTGATAACGAAAAATAAAACCGCCTTTGTGTTCTATGAATCATGTGTGATTCACTCCTGTGTCCATTTACTGTACATTTTCGCAACAATTAGCAGTTTCAAAATAGAACACTTTTCACACTTTTCAGCTAAATACGCTAACAGTAGAAATTAGAGTGAAACAAATGACACATTTCTCTGACACAAAAAACATTTTTCTTATTGTATTAACAAGTTCTGTTTATAGTATTGTGGAATTTGTAAGAAAGTTATCATTAGTGTTGACACTTTTCTTTTTTTTAAATAACGTATCCGTTGTTAAAAATGAAAGTTGTTACTAAATGTTCTGTTCCAGTACAACTACCTATCCATCTTACAAAACCAAAACATTTTTTGTCGTTTATGTAGGTATAACGTCACCCAAAAAGCAGCAAAGCTCAAGTGGGACTGGACTGGACTGGTAAAGATGTCCGTTTGCCTCATGTCGGTAACATTCTGTGCTAAGACCACCACAGTATAGGTCCCTGAAAACGTCTAACGCCATCTCGGTAGACCCAGACGTAGGCGGGACGAGTTTGACGCCTACATACGGGATTGGTCCAGGATCGTGTTGAGTGGAAAAAGGAAATTCTGTTTTACCCTGCAGTGGGACCACACGTAAGGCCTTTATACAGGGTTATTTTTCAAAGACCAGCCAAATCTAAGGATATGGTACAGACCATTAAACAGATCAATTTTGTGCATGGTGTTCATTTAAAATAGGCTCAATTACAAAGTTCAAGGATGAACAAAACGTCTAGTCATACCACCATGAACCACTTTAATTTGTCTTTCACATTCCTACATGCACAGAAAAATGTACGGGCTAAACGACCCCTGAACCCGCTCCATCACCACGTCAATCAGATGTTATCAAATTTAATTTCTTCGCCCATTAGAGTAGAATCATGATAGGACAACAAAGTAATTCAAACGTATCTCGTCCGTCTTCCCCTATTGGACGCCAATTTTAATCGGATGACGTTCGATGCATTGAAACACATAATTACGAATCCGAAACTCTCACGGGACAACGTTCCGTATTAGTTTTGACATTCGGCTTGATGGATGGACCACAATCTCTGGGCGAATCTCGGGAATGAACGCCCGTATGTTTAACCAACTACAAACTTACAACGTCCTCTCGGATCAATCTTATTTTGAAAGTGTTAAGAACTATTTTTGAATGTACCGTTTTTAGTTGTGAAAGGTTAGATTGTACGGGCGATAGGTGTGTCAAATTGGGAGCGTTGGTTCACGTCAGTTTGACAGAATATGGACGGTTAGTTGAATTTCAGATTGATCGCTAATATCGTTGTTACTTTTTAGGCGTATTTTTCGGTTTTTTGTCAGTTATCAAAATTGGTTTGTTCGTTTTTAGTTTTTCGAATAGGAAATTGTATGACGTCAGGCTACTATGGTGATTCACCTCTCACATTTTTTATATCTTTTTTTCCAGAGGTTTTTTGACAAGCCTAACATTATTTATTCAGTCACTGATTGATTCTAGATTAGTGACTAAGCGTACCTACAGAAACAATAAAAATACACGCGGTCTTTGAAACGGTAAAAAAAGTATTCAGAGATCGATGCGGTATGTCTAGTACCTACTTACTCTATTCTCACTGATAGGTTAGTATTTAATCTAGCTTCAATTTACTTTTTAGGGTTCCGTACCAAAATGGTAAAAAGGAACCCTTATGGTGTCGCACCATAAGGGTTCCCTTCCTCAGTCTGTCTGTCCGTCTGTCACAGCTGGATATCTCAAGAACTACTAATGCTATCAACTTCAAAATTTGGAATAGTTTTAGATGACATTTGCCCAACTATTTCGTAAATAAGAAAGGGTTTTTTTTGCAACAGGTACTGAAAGGGGCTCTTAAAAATTCGAAGTGGGGCCACTAGGGCATATGGGGTATCATTTAAATGAGTGCTTTTTGCAAATTCTCAAACATTTTTTCTTTTATCTTAGGCCGCATAGTTTTCGACTTTTGATGAAAAATGTAAAAAAAAAATACCGTTCCGGACCCTTATCTTTATCTCCAAAGTTTGAATAGAGAAAAATCTGAAATTATTCTATGTGATAGAAGTTTATTTAAAAATTACAGGCAACGAAAAAAAATAAAATTTAATATATAATGGTACCCTGGGTGCGTGAGCCTGACTCGCTCTTGACCGTTTTTTTTTTTTGCTTTATTTAATCAATTCACACAATACCTATGTCATAACACAATACACATCGTTTAATCAATGACTTATGGTATTGATTAAACGATTAGAAATAATGTAAAGGTAAGGTAATTTGAGATAGAATTTTCACTAACCGAAAGTTTTATGAACTTTTCGTTATTTATGCATAGAATTTACTTCGCGGCAATATACACAATGATACAATGCAAAAAAACATTTTGCTGAAGTTTCTGTACATTTCGAAGAATGACGATACATAGTGCACGTATCTTTGCGTCTATTATTTTACTCAATCGGAAGCGCTTCAAGCGAAGCCGCGGGGAGAACCTCCATTTAAAAAAAAATCTAATATGTACCAGGAAGTCTTCGTAAACAAAACCTACCGGTACCGAGATGTTGGCACATCATAGTGTCAACTTCCGTTTCCATAGTCATCTCGTGTCACTATGAATGCATCATTGTTGGTACTTTTTGTACCAACATACATTGTGTTCGGCGCAGTTTTCTGTGAGCTTTCAAAATATTGTTACTGCACTATTGTATGACACAATGCGGCTTACTGGGCTTGTGTGTATAGAATGTTGTGGGTGTGTCGGATATCATTTGAGTGTGATAAAAAGGAGATTTTCTAGCATTAGATAAGAATTATAATTTAACTGTAGGTCCAGGTGGTCGCTATGGTATATGACCTGGTAATAAATAATTCAAATAATTAAGTTATAATTCTTTGTCGTTCACAAGGCCTTAAAAATTATAAGAAAGCTCTATCGCCTGCTAAAGCTCTAAGGATTTTAAATAAAAAATAGAGAGAAAGAGCTTTAATCATTACTCCATGTCATTATCGTTATCATTTCAGCCGACAAATATCCAGAGCTGGACACGTAAGCCTTCCCCAGGCATCGCCACTTCGATTTGTTATGTGCTTCTCGCATCCAGCGGATTCCTGCGGCCTTCACAAGGTAATCGGTCTACATTGTAGGAGGCCTTCCAGCTCTTCGTCTTCACTTTTATTACCAGTTAATTTTTATTTAAGTATTAAATGCATACTCTTATTATAGAACATGCTTGTTGCAGAAGATGCAGTTAAAATTTTTAAATAAATATTACGAGTACGTCTGTATGTGTGTATGTGCGTTGTCTGTGTGTCTGTGTGTTATGTCTATTATTTATATGGTGTACATAGTAAAGAGTATTCTATTCTATTCTAATAATAGTGGTATTAACAGCTCTATAAAAATATTTACAAAACTGACGTGTCACCGATTACACACAATGATTACTGGATTCAATAAAAACTGACACCAAAGCTTCTTAACGATGTCCTTTGTTGGCTTTTGCATAAACGTGTCGGTCTATAAACATAATTTATAAATACAGAGTTGTATGACGTAATGTTACAATACACGGAAGCCGACCCTAACATAGTTGGGAGAAGTTCAGGACGATTATGACATTTGAGAATTCCGAAATTTTATAAAGGTTGAAATTAATAATGTGGTTCTTTCCTCAAAAGACCATCTCACACATATTGATCTAAATGGTCTTCATATAATCTGACCAAGATTATGTCTGGACTTTAAAAGAGACTGGCCTCTGAGTTTGTTTCGGCCTTTATTTATTTATACTTCAAGCACATACATGTACAGAAGCGGACTTAATGCCGTAGACATTTTCTAGCAGTCAACCTTTCTTCTCAGACTAGTCAGGAAACGCCGGCCTCATCTAGTTTTTAAAATATGATTGACGTGTAAAAGTGTTTGTGCAAATGCAAACCTACTTCCAAAAATAAAATCATTTATCATAAATCAATAAAAATCTTTATTACAGATAAGATGTTTCATAAAAAAAAACACATCATAAAAAAATACAATTTAAATGCATACATAGATATACATATAGGTACTCACGTCTTTCCTGTCATGCAGATTAAATAACAAACATCTTGGTACGCGGCTATTTCCAACCACCGCTTGTAGGTATTGGTAGCATACATCGCTTCAGCAAGATCCTTAAACATACTCTTTCTACACGTACCAATCCTGGAAATGCATGATGCAAGATTTGATGAGCTACGGCGTATTTAATTTTGTAGTAGTATTTTAAGTTCTACGAAGATTTAAGCGCTACTTACTCACGTAGACCCTTCACTGGTATATCGTCGGCGTCGGATCGAGTAGCATTTAAATGTCAGCTAATTTCTGTCAGTCTTTTTATTTTCTGGTTTCCAACATTCAATAAAGCTTACAGATTTTATATTTGAATTTTATGGTCTCCTCTTTCTTTCTGTAACTCTGGTAATAGACTGATCTTGTTTGAATGTTGTTTTCACAATGTTTAACCCAGTATTTTTATGCCAATTTTGCTGTCCAGTTTCAAAGGCGTTCTATCACATGTAATGTAGCTTAATTTTGTAATAAAATTGATTACTAAATGTGTTTGAACTAGTCAAGCGCAAAATGTAATATGGACATCGGCTACGCGCTACGTGATATCAATTTATCTTTTGTTAACTGAATAAATATCTTGTGTTATTTGGTTAGGTAACATTGTTATTTCGCAAGAAACATATTAGAATAAAGTTTTGTTGTTTGTTTTGTTAAGTTTTCATGAAAAATCTAGTTCTACTTATGGGTGTTTGTAGATATTTTAATTTTATGACTCTAAGCTTAAAAAACTCTTTTTGCTTTAAAGGACTCACCAGAAGGAGTTAAACATTTTAAGGAAAGATAAAAATATGACGTAAAAGATATATACCCGACCTTGTCTACACCGTACAATATACAACTTTAGATGTAAAATTATTTCTCACTAAACATACACACATTAGACATCAAAATGCGCACCCAAGTCACGTATCAAAAAATGTCGTTCCTTTGTAAGCAATAAATAATTCTTCACCTTCAAGCATTTTGAGGAAAAAACGGCAAACTTACAAACAGCTGCAATACACCAAATACATAATTTAATGACCACTTCCGACCGCACCGGCTTTAGTTCGCCAACAAACTTTTCAGCCAAATTACCCTTTACTTTTCTGAAAACTTCTAACAACCTTATCTTAAAGACGTAAAGTTTAAATTCGCGTGGCAGATTTTAGATGAGTCGAAATAGAGAGTTGCATTTACTATGTTCGGTCCAGAAATCGCACAATACAAGTACGCGACACTAACAGGCCAAGTTGTTGCGATTGACAATTGGTACAATACAAAATAACATAATATTGCGCTAGTCCTTTGTGTCAGTATACCTCTGTGCTTATGAAACTACTGATATCGGTTGCTGGTTCGACTAATATGGGTGCGAGGTTGCAATTTTAAAGTTGTTGCGACGTCGAGGCAGACCCTGGAGAAGACGAGGGGGACAAGCTTTACAGTTACAGTTAGGATTGGTCCACTCTAGTTGAAGATAGATAGGAGTGGAAAGGAAAAAGGGAGACCTTTGCCCAAAACATTGGCCAAAAATAAATAATACATTATTATGGTGGCACAAAATAGCTTAGGAAGATTGTTAAAGCTTTCGAATTTCAACTAAAAACTGTTGTCCTCTCTTTTCTTACAACTATTGAGTTCGTACCAACTTTATGAACGGTGTGAAATAAAGATTATTTTCTGCTATTTAATCCAATAATCCAATAATTTCTGTGTTTTCTGGATAAAAAGAGTTTTAATTACGATAAGAAAAACCCAAAACAACAAAAAAAAAAAATAGGCAGGAAACTAATTGAGCAATTTCATGCAATATGCAATCATATTCCTATTGCATCTCATTTGTGCGTTATATAATATACACAGTGAAAGCCATAAAAACTTTATAAACCTTGTCAGCTTCAGTTACAAACACAATAGATAGAATGCTAAAATTGGCAATGACATTCGTTTTGGTAGCTTCACCTTATAGGACTTTCCTGCATAGGCTTACGTTAATCATCGTCACAAGCCAGTCTAGTTTTACGATAAGTCCATTCAAAAGCCGCACGAAAAACTGTTGAACGAGCATTAAAACCACTACAATGTGACAACCCTCTAAGCAACTCGATACATTTGGAACCACCCACAGGGTCGAGCTGGATATCGCTTTACAGGAAACTGGCGGTTGCAACAATTGTGTCATACATCGCGAACGAAATACGAATCGAATTTGTTCAAGACACTACAGTTGAAAATTCAACTCTAATACCGCACAATAAGAGCGAATGGATTTTTTTGTCCGATAAAAGGTACCGGAAGAAAAAACGTTACGACCACAAAATGACGGATGACGATTAGACGTTATAAAAGATAGTTTTTTGATAACAATCGAATGCTGTAAGAAATTTTTATTGTTGCGATTTTAAAGGAACTATAATAGGTACGTGATGCGTATCTTTCGCAACTGTTTTATGAAAAGAAGTAAATTCACTTAATGCTACTGAGTCTACCTATTTTGCACGACACACAAATACGTATCCGGATGCTCTTTCAAATAATTAATTTTTGTTCTTTTTTTTTATCAAAAATGAACGTACAATTTTTAATTCAAAACGTGCCATAGGTACATGCCTACGTGAAACGACAGGGTTTCAAGACTCATCGTCATCACGTAACCACAGACTAAAAATCAACGAAAACCTGCAAAAACTCAAACAATAGCAAGTCATCAAATCTGCCAAAAATCGAACACCACATTACCGACTTTGAGGCGTAACTCGGCCAGCAAAAAAACCTCCTTACCACGTTTACCAAAGGAAACAAGGTAGAACGGTTCTACGAATAGAACTGTGGTTAGATTTAAAATTACTGTTGTTATACTTGTTAACGTCGTAATCAGGGTTCACGTGCAGCAAAAGTACGGCTATTCGCGTTAGCAATAGAGAAATGATGGCTTTAGTTGAATGTATGCAAAATGTTAGTTCGTAGGGAATTGTTGAAGCGATAATTGTTTTTCTATTTCTGAACACTTTACTTGAAGAACTGGAAAGATGTTACCTACAGTGGCCTCCAAAAGTTAGTTGAAATTTTTCCACTTCAGCTGTGATGCCACAATGTGCTTTAAAATAAAAATAAAAATCAGGTACTCTTAAGGGAATACTTGACTAGTTTTTATGATAAGGCAAAGGTAGTTGAAGTTGTCAATAAAAACGTTATAGCAGTTAAAACGTTTGGATCACTAGAATTTCAAATCATAATGTGGTGTGTCACAGCTGATGTGAAAAAAATTCAACTAACTTTTGGAGGCCACTGTATTGTGAAGATAATGATTATTAAAAACAGAATGCATCGTGTGTTGTCTCTACAGACAGATACGCAGAGCAACCATGGCTGTCAATGGCAATTAAATGCTTATTTCTGCAAATAGATTAGACTTTTAAGACATTTTTACACGTCAATATTTTGTTGGTCAACATTTTAAAACTAGATGTCTCCGTTATTTCCTAGCTGACTGAGAAGAAAGGACGTACAAAACTCAGAGGTCATGGTCTCTTTTAAAGTCCGACCTTATGTTATTAGGATTTTATGAGAGTCCAACAATGGAGGGCCATGTCCAGAAAGGCCTTTTAAAGAAATCTGAAATTTGATAAATGGGGCAAGAAAAAATGGTTCTTGTAAATCAGCCGGTCGATTCTGTATTATCTAAATAAATCTCACCGTGAAATCATAAGTGAAGTGAGCACTTAACAGTGTTAATCCCTAGCGAATGACAGCTCACTCCACGCTCACTTCACCCAAGCTTTCACGGCGAGATGGTTACAGAATCGCACGGCTGTACTAAGTTCTGTTATATTTGAAAGTCGTCGGATGTGAACTCTGTTGGATTTAAATATACTGAAATACTTAAAAATCTCAATGAAAAACACGATGCCGTAGATTGTTAAGGACATTGCATACTGCACAGTTAGTCCGTTTGTAGTAGGGCCAAAATCATGCCATGAAATGCATTCCCTTTGTACCTTTTTACATCCGATGTCGTGCTTACGACCAATGAAGCGAGTCTGTTTTTTGTTCTTCTGTATGACATAAGTGTTTTTCATTTAACCGGTAGTAATAATGTAATTATTTACGCATTATCCTGTCCATAGCAGGATAACTTTTACGTTGTTGTGTTTAAAATGAAGTGGAAAATAAATTGTGAGGAGTTTTAATGTAAGCCTGAATAGGATAAGATGAGTTTGTGTTTCATAGAAAATAAGGTGTATTTTCAATAACCACTAAAAATAAATGAATGATTTTGCTTGATTGAGCTGGACCACCTTCAAAACTTAAGGGTCTAATAATTAGAGCGATGCAATAAAAACTGCAACCCAGTTCTATTTAAAAAAAAAAAAACTTCATTTCGTGTCACCTTCCTTTTTAAATTCCCGGATGCGCAAGACCCACCTGCAAAAGATCATCGGACTTAAATTTGGAATTCGTTGTTACGTCATTATAATAACCCCTCGTTATAATTCTGTTGCTAACGATCCGAAACATTGTTTGTTCTTCTCAAGCCGCCGTCCGGGCTCCGTAAACGTATGTATGTAACCAACAATCATTCTATAGCCAACGACCTTAATGATAGCCCTTCGAACGAGTAAATTATCAATTCCGCCGAAGGGGCTCGGACCTTGTTTTTGGAAAGCGGTAACAAGCCTATCATCTGCCCTCCTTTTACCATTATTCATACACGCTATTTTGACCTTAACAAGATTAGTAATTGGGCTCAAGTTTCTGTAAGAGAAATGTAGGAAATAACTTGGTGAGGAAAAAAAATGAAGCCATTTTTCGATTAAAATGTTTTGACCTTGACAAAGTTCATCATTGTGATTTTCTGTGTGTTTTTGTTGACTCATTGTTTATTTAGACGACGCGGGAGTGGTTAATATCCTTTGTTGTTTTTTTAGGAACTAATTTTATTGTAATATTAAGTTCATCTTGTGAGGTTTTTCTGAAAAAAAAAATCGAATGACGCATAATGAGATTACTTATACAAATAATAAAAATTAACGTTTTTACGGAAATTATTTTGTGATTAACAAACTACCACCACTTGCAATAGAGTGGAATAATTTTAGTACTAGTAAAGATCTTGCCTGGGAGAGTGTATTTAGTACAAGAGTTACTGTTTCATAAAATGATTAAATCAATTTAAATGTTCATAGGTTTACTCATTATAATTCTCAAGTTCTAAGTACGAGTCATAATGGCGTGGATCTACATAGTTAGAGAGTTGCATGCATGTGTGTACAACTGAACTCGGAAACCATTACTGTTAACCATATTGAACGAACTGTAGGAATATTTCTGTGAAGAAACTTTTTTAGTGTTGTGTTAGTTTTTCCTACGTATTTTCTATAATTTGCAACATCATTTTCCTACTAAGGAACTCTGTATTAATTGTGTCACAGTAAAAGATTAAGTCATAACTATTGTTGGTAATGCGCTCGGTTTTATGCCGTGCTTATGAGCGCTTTCGACCCAGTGAGCTTAATTACTATGGATATTTAAGGTCAGTGCGATTCCCTGTTAAGCCCCATTTACACGATGCAAGTTTCTTACTTATGATAAACCAGCTGACTGTTTTTACCATATGGACAAAAACAGGATATAAAAGGTGAACGGAGTAGAAGCCTGTGGCACAGAAATTTCTTTTTATTTGCAAAAAAACATATAAAACGACAAATACTATGAGAATGTTCATATCTTAAAGGCACACTTCTCTACGCGCGGAAATTATCAATGAATTCGTAGCGACATTCAATCCTTTGATTGAAGCCGGTATGTAAAAAAAAATTCAGAGATTTTATTTAACTTTTTGTGAAAAATAAGAAATTTCTGTGACCATAGGCTCCTAGACCCTGTTTTTGTACAGACGGTAAAAAAAGGCAGCCGGATTAATAAAATTGAAGCAACAAATGACTTGAACCGTCTAAATACTGTATAGACGGTGCAACTTTTATTGTTGCTTCAAGCTTACGCTATGCCACAGACAATTTAATCGCACCATCAGGCTTTAATAATGAGCAGTTCCTTATAATTTCAATACTTATTGTCCATAATTGTCTATGTTTATACCTCGTCCCGTAGCGCTAGTTGTCACTCAGGTTAAAAAGGCTTTTCAGCAACTTTTTTTGTATTATTAGTACTTCGAATATAGTGTTATCTAAAGATATAAAAGTTAGGAATTAGTGAACTTATCCTAACACCATACAAACTAATACATAGATATAATATTTTTACTCATTACAAAGTGTTAAAGTAAAAATAGAGTGTTTTTTTATAACTACATCGGTGTTGCAAGTTTGCAACCTTATTCTAAAAGGTTCGTGTTCGCGGCAAAAGCAACACCAATTAACGTTTCCTGAAGTAGGTACTTACTGTTTTCAAGTAGGTAGTCGGTTTTCCTAATATTCGTTTATACAACGTGTAACGTTGAATGCACAAAACCTCAAAAACCCCAACTGATTTTTAATTCAATTTACCTATTTCAGAGAGAAAATAAGTCGTTTAAAAATTTTTAAAGGTTTTATTTGCTGTTTTAGTTTTACTGGCCATTCTAATCGTTTCTTGCGTCTGCGACGATGCTCTATCGAGGGAGGACGGAGGAGTCGTCACCGGGCCACTGCGCCGCGCTGACATTATTATTTACAATCTACGCTCACAAAGAAGTTAGGTTATCTATGAACTGTGATTTAAATGTTTTCATCACACTTTTGTAGGCTTTGGAAAAAACTTTCGCCAACATTCTCACCATTTCACAATATTGAATGTTGGTGTACAAAAACGCCATAGTCTCGAAATTCGCGCGCACGCGCCGCCGGGGTAACGGGATAAAACAATTACACCTGTGACGCATGTGCCGGCGTCGCTCAGATAAAGAAGTAAACATGGCCACTGTCACGTATTTCACACGAGCCGCCTCCGTGCAGATCGCCATTTCTCTTTCTAACCATTAGGTTACGTTTAAGTTAAAAAAAGATAGGTAGAATTATTGTTTACTTCAAATTATTTTATTCATGGTACTGTATGGAAGATTCGTATTTGCATTGAAATAAAAGCTATTATTGTCCCGCGTGTGAGAAAATTTAAATTGGTCGACAACAGTTTGTGTTTGTTTACTTATTTTGGCGGATATGCGCATATGATGGCTTGCTTGACCTATTAATAAAATAGACACGGCAACGTTTTTAACACATTGAACGCCATGGTGGTCACCGTTAATGAAGGTTTTTTGAAAAATGAGACCTATATTAAAAAGTGGTTCAATTGATTCTGCTCGTTATTCTGATCAAACTATTTTCAGGTTTTGCGCATTTAACTTTACACGTTGTATTGTTTTTTTGTACCTCCATCGTTCAAAAATGTTGAGTAAATATTGACATCATTTTGGTATGCTACTTATGATGTAAGTTGAAAGAATTTAGAGCTAATTATTATGGTCTTGACTGTGTTCCATATAATATCATCGATTCACAAACCGAAGAAGTAATTGGTCCAAAAAAGAGGACAAACGCACACGTCATCGACGTAGAACAAATATCGCGTGAAGCACCCGTATAACCTTAAAAACCCTTTCCATAATCATTTCCAACTATGCCAGTACAAAATCAGAGAAAAAACTGTAGCAATTATAAATAAATGCGAGTCCTACATTCATTAAAGGAATACAGAGAAACTAGTTTAGCAAAATAGGGAAGGAAAACTTCGGGCCTGTTAGAAACGTTGACGTGTGCACGAAGGTAAACATTTCACAAGACCTAAAGTTGAATGACCCTTTTGATATACTTGTGAACCTTTTATGTAGGTACGTATGATAATGTCCTACTTTCTTTTCATAGTTACCACGAATATTTGATTCTATATTGGCTATCTCTGGGTAATGAAGCACTAAAAATAGATAGAGATTGAATATCATTCCATTGTTCGTCTCTTTTGGGTCACAGCGAAAAATATTTGAAGGATGCTTAGGCTCTATTATTTGGATGATACGATTCTTATTTAGGTTATGTGTTGTATGAGTAGACAGTAAATATGATAAAAATAGTGAATTAAAATCGGAGAGAAAAAAATTTAGACAGAGATATGGAACTTAAGTCAATTTGACTTTAAAACAAAAGACTTAGGTTTGGTCATGTTGAAAGGATGAATTAAAAAAACGACGGGTTGCACTCCGGGAGTGCCACCCGAAGCCTCCTATTTTCACTCCTGCCATGGCAGAAGTGAAAATTTGAATATTAACGTTGTGCATTTTTGATATTTTGGAATGGTTAGGGAATAATTTTGCACGAATTGCTTTAATTATCAGTATAAAAGTACTCTCATTTATGTGGTAGAATATAATATTTATTTATTGCGCTATCGTACACAAACATGACAACCGCGCCGTAGAAAGAGAGGGGGATACTTCCTCTCCTACGCCGCGCCGGCTGTCTACTCTCCATCCGTCTTACGAATTTTCAATCAGGTCACGTGTCCTGACGCGAGTTTAACATTTTTTACCCATTACAAAAAAGTGTACAATGCCGCTAAAGAAGTTTTCACTTCAAAAAACTAACAAGAGGCATGTACAAGTCTACGAACGCTAGTCTAGGAACGCTCTAGAAGGACCTAATAGTGATCTTATACTCGTAGGTGATGTTCTTCAGAAAGGTGCGTAGTGCTTGTAACCAGGTGTATGACCAGATGTGTGCGTGTGATGTGTGTGTGTGTGTGTGTGTGTTGTGTGTTAACGAAGCAAAAGGAGTATATATCAATCTTAGCAGGCGTTCTGTAGTTTCTGCCTACCCACATGGGAAAAAGGTAAGTTTATGTATTTATGCAGACCTACAAAACCCCCACCTACCTACCTAGTTTGTATTATGTCATACGAAGGTATTTTTATCTTTCTACAAGAATCATTGGAAGACGAATCACTGACCGGAATACAGTAGCGAGCGTTTTATCGTGCCATCTTCATTTGAATCATAATTAAATGATAACTAGCGCCAATGAGCGCGCGCGACTTGGGTCACCACTCCCACCGACCGCCATCTTGTTTTATGCGCATGAGCATATTAATTGCCTTATTAATGGAGAGGGAAATATTTATATAATTTTTAGTATAATGTCACCACGAAAGGTGAAATACTTTACTGTCAAAATATAATCATTTTTGATGATAAATTATTTGTACAGACGCCAGCACATCAAGCTAACTACAATCTGTCAGATTTCTTTAAAAGATTTTCAACTTTAGCGCTAAAGCATAAGGTTCAAAGTTGATTGGGAAAATCTGACAGTTTCGGGTAGCTTGATGTGCTGGCGTCTGTACTTAGATCCCAGTTATCGGCAAGTAATTGATTTCAAAATCGTTACAACACAGTTAATAAAGAAGTAAAATGTTTGATCGTCAAATAAATGGACAGTCATCGTGCACAATTTTCTA
The DNA here is from genome assembly GCA_949629135.1 of Eremobia ochroleuca. Classification (NCBI taxonomy): domain Eukaryota; kingdom Metazoa; phylum Arthropoda; class Insecta; order Lepidoptera; family Noctuidae; genus Eremobia; species Eremobia ochroleuca. The sequence goes on from OX451394.1 coordinate 13,898,547, forward strand.
TAAAATGGATGTGAACTGTTTATAGATAGTGACTTGCTTCTAAAGCCATGGGATTAAAAGTTACAAGAGTCATCTTTCATGTAATATTGATTGTAATAATTGTATTACCTACGTAGGTAAGTAAATAGTTCTTGTTACCCAAGTACAGACGCCAGCATATCAAGCTACTACAATCTGTCAAATATCACGAAATTATGAAGGATTATGTCTACCTAGGGCAAGTCATCCTGCTCATTAGACACAACTTTGAGAAAGAAGCTGACAGAAGGATCCAGTTTGGTTGGGCAGCATTTGGAAAATTTCGTAAAGTCTTCTCGTCGCTTATTCCGCAGTGTTTGAAGACTAAGTTCTTCAACAAGTGCGTCCTGCCCGTCATGTTATACGATGATGAAACGTGGACACTGACAGTCGGGCTGGTCCACAAATTCAAGGTCGCTCGGGGCGCTATGGAGCGAGCTATGCTCGGAGTCTCTTTGAAAGATAAAATCAGGAATGGAATTATCCGGAAAAGAACAGGAGTTACCGACCTATCTTGCAGAGTAAGCAAACTGAAGTGGCAGTGGGCTGGCCACGTCTGTCGCAGGACCGATAGCCGGTGGAGCAGACGAGTCCTGGAGTGGAGACCGCGAATCGGCAAGCGTAGTGTGGGATGCCCCCCGCTAGATGGGCGGACGACTTAAAGAAGGTGGCTGGGGTAGACTGGATGCAAAAGGCGGAGGACAGGGTGTTGTGACGCAGTCTGGAAGAGGCCTATGTCAAGCAGTGGACTGTGACAGGCTAAGTTGATGAGGTATTACTTAAATTATTACCGCTGTTAGTATTAATAAAAACACCAAAATATCGACATTTACATGATCAAGTTACATTATAGCTGCACATAATTTGACCACAGATAGTTGTATATAACAGTACACAACAGTTAGTAATTCATCAGCGATTTAGTAATGAATCTGTGGTTTAGTCAATTTATTAATAAGCGATTCACAAAGCTGCATTACAACAGCATAGGTACACCGTACAGTCAACTGCACGTTGGTGGTAACACTGGCCTTGAGCAGGCCTAGCGTGTGTAGAGTTTCAATAAAATAAGAGGCCAGCTTATACTATTTTTTTTACGAGTGACGTGCAGCCTATTGTACTAAACGAGGACACTATCAATATATCAGGGATCTGTGTCTATTTTGATGTTTTAGTCGCTCTTGTTAGTCACCCACGTTCCGTCGGGGTGGTCTCAATTTGTGGTGGAGACAACAGGAACAAGATACATGGGTTTTTATTATTGTTATAAAGTGATGAGTCAGATGATTCTGATACTTGGTACCCACGCAGCGACTTTTATCACCGCGTGTGTCACAGTCGAATTATCGCTAGCGATGTCAATATTGTACACCTAAGAGTTTGAAATTGACAGCGAGTCTCCGACGACTAAAATCACTGTGTGTGTATCTAGCATAAAGTTGATACCAATGACTGATACATAGTGAGCATAGTCAACGCTGAGGTTGAGGATCACTCCGAAGATTGGCAAAATGTAAAAAAAAATGTGTGCCAAAAGTAACCCATAAAATGGGTAAAAAAGTCACATCACTTTCTACATACAACAACGAAATTTCTCACTCATATTTTCAGAGAAAAGACAATTATAATGAAGATGATGTAGGTACCATTGAGGACATTTAAAAATAATGGACGTGGGGAAGACTGGGCGTTATAACAGTCCCTGTAAGCACAGTTTTCAAGCTCGTGAGTGTGAGATTATTCTCGAATAATAATTATGAGAGATAGGAATATCTCACATATTATTCTATTTATGGAAAAATAATAGTAAATTGCCTCACTTATTTTCATTGAAAGTGTCTAACGGGCCTCTGCAAGTTGGTTTCAGCCCTTCGTTCGCCTTCGAAAAGTCCGGGACCCCAGCGTCCCGAGAAATGTCAAAGACACAATTATGGACGGCACGGTTGGCGCAGTGGTTAAGCGATTGACTGCTGCGCTGCGTGTCGCGGGTTCGATTCCCGCACGGAACAAATATTTGTATGACCTACATGTATTTGTTCCGAGTCTGGGTGTTTTTCTATCTATAATATGTATGTATTTACAAAAAAAAAAAAATTGTATATAAGTAGTTTATCAGCCATCTTGTTACCATAACACAAGCATTAGGTTGCTTAGCTTGGGACAAATGGTGCTGTGTGAAATGTCCAGGGATTTATTTATTTATTATTTATTAATTATACCGACTGTGGTAATTTTTTTCAGGAATCACAAACAAGACCAATAGAAGTATCTATCGGTACAAAAAATAATGAAATATAAACTGAAAAAAGAAAAAAAAACCGTTTAGTGTTAGAAGATGATGACAATCTATAATCTTAATATTGACAACTGATTGAAAGGTTAATTTTAATTTTGTTTTATACCATTTCTGGAATTTTGTTAAGTTCAGGTTCATCAAAATATAAAAGGTTAGCGTTCTATGTCAAAAGACCTAATACTAACTTGGAGAGTGAAGAAAATATGTACTGCCGTCATACGGTGAAAGGTTGTAACTAACTTTTTAATCAAAAGTTATTTATATAACTAGCTGTGCCCGCGACTTCATTCGCGTGGATGTCGGAAAACAATAATGTGTCGCTTAGGACAGGTGTAATTACCACACCTTCATTGAAAAGGAAGAATCTTCCGATCTTGCCTGGTGGGAAGTGTTGGTTCTCTACCACAGCCCTTTCGATTGCAGTCAGCAGTGACTGCAGTCGAAAGGGCCGTCTTCAGGGTTAATTTTGCAAATTGCTAATCCATTGGTCCATATGTTCATATTGTGTGCTCAACAACGTAAATAATGCAAACAGTGTTTTTGAACTGTCAAAATGAAACACATTGCTACTGATGGGGTATTGCGCAATTACCCTGCTGTTTACTTGCGCAAACTGCTGTATCTGGTCAACGCAAATGAACTAAAAACGCGTAACTAACTAGATATAAATATGTGGAAGCTTGTAATTAGCAAATGTCACTACTTATGCACGAAATTCAAAATTGTTATTAGTCTGTAAGCTTTCTTTAAAATTAAATAAATAAATAAATAAATAATATCAAGGCGGCGAAATGTCATTTTGATTTTTAAGAATAATTAAAAATGAAAGCGCCTGGTCGAGGTCATTATCTGCTCAAACAGCCATAAGTCTATAAAATATCTTATGTTTGATTTTTCCAAGATAAACTTTATATCTATAGATTTAATATGAATAGCCGGTCAAGCACCGCGACCGAGCTCTTTTAGATATACATATATAGCGGACGATTTTAAGCCTTATCTTTACTACAAATACAGTTTTAAATCGGTCGGTGTTTACTGGCACGTTTTTGTGCCGCTGGGGCTCTTAGAGGATAGATATGGATTATGGTGTCGAATTCACCATTCAATTCTTTATCTTTTTGTCTAGGTGATAAAGCTCTATTTCGTTCATAGCCACATATAAATACTGTTAAACATAAGACTATCGAAAGAGCTTAAAACATCAGTCTAAAAAAAAACACTGTCGCTTCTTCAAAGTCAACTAAAAGTAATTACGGCTTATTATCGAATGGAGGCAGTATATGGACATTATGTGTACAGTTGAAAACGTCTACGAGTCTAAAAAGACCTTCTGGGAATAAATATGTAACGATACCTTGAATTAAATAGGTAGATACAATAATTATCTTACACAACTGTGAATTATTTACAGTGGAGTATATCCAAAATAATATTATCTATTTATTTTCTCGCAATGTCAATTTAACGCATGGGTGAGTTTTCATCGAATGTCTTACTTAATAGGGCAGACATCGTTATTTTTCGTTATTTGTCCATATTATTTAGGGCAATCAACTTCAAAAGAATTACAGTTGACCTGTTTTCCATTAATGACACCGTTTTTGGTTTTCTGTATATTTTGGGTGGTAACATATCTATTGAGTTGGCACAAAAGTGATGAGACACTCTACAAAACATATTTCCTTTTTCAAGTTTTCGATAATATTCTAGAATGTTGTAGAACATTCTAGGTGCTTGTGATGTGCGACCGGATTAGTCAGTTTGAAGAAAGATGGACGAGCGACAAATTCGAACACTATACTTATACGAGTACCTACTTGTTGGGCCACAGTTCGCGGGCTGCAGCAGACAATATCAACACTGCATTGGGCGCTGGAAGTAGAAGCCATGCGACGGTGTCCCGATGGTTTGACCGTTTTAAATCAGGAGACAGGAGCCTTGAAAGTCAGCATCGTTCAGAACGACCACCCGCAGTGAATGATGACGATTTACGCCGTGAACTGCAGTCAAACCGGATGCTACCACTCGTGAATTAGCGGAAGCACTTAACTGCAGTCACCACTCTGAAACCTGTCCAGATGGAGAGTCATAGGCGACTCCGCCTTGGAGTGCAAATGCCGGGTTGTTCCACATACGATGGGATACTTAATATCGTGCCCTGCGTGTCCTGTCATCTGCATATTAGAGAAACTGATTGATGGACGCTAGTGACGGTGCCAAATACGTAGCCGAATTCTGGGCAGAGTCCATTTAGATTGCCATCGACGCGCTAAAAAGAAGAAGCACAAAGACGTTTTTTTGTTTGTTCAGATGGAAGGATTTCCAACGTATAATAAATGGCATGACTCCAAAAAGTAAAGAACATGATCGAATCGCATCACAAAAAATCGACTCAAAATTTTGACCCCCTAATTCTTCCACTTATCACTTTAAGTACACAATTACAACTACCATTGTCAGCGCAATCACATCTTTTGAAAGCCAGACATGTCCGTGTGTTGGCACCACTCACTGTCACCATCACAAATGTTCGACTATAAAAGAAGACAAGGTTAATTTAGTACACCATCATCGGTTCGAAACTTGTTCGGGACATTATGTCTTTTGTGGGCGGGCCATGTTGATTCTTAAGATATCGGCTCTTATTCCGTGTATAGATCGCCGTATTCTGTTATGCGTTTGCGCCGAAGATTGTAGTAGGTTTGTGGCGAATGAATAATGAATTCATTGTTGCCCTTTTTGTCAAAGAAGATTCGGGGAAGCTTATCAGTTATAGCTGTGTAGTACCCGGATGTGGTAGGCAAAAAACGTGATCATTCACTGCGACAAAGAATGGTCGCGATTCAGATCCTTTTCCATAGTCACCACAATTGACAAATTATTTGGCAGTCAAGGAGAGAAAGTTATCACCATACCTTGCTGCAAATAAAAATATCCTAAAGCACGTTCAAATTACCCAAAGCTACATAGGCTGCCTCTAAAGGTAGTCAAGCCTAGTCACAATAATCAAATGTCAATATAAAAATCGACAAAAAAAAACTTGTCCCAAAAAACTTCCTTATATTGAACAGTTCACCAGAATAGACCATCAATACATTCAGACTCCAAACATGCTAAGCAAAGACTGTTACGTACCATACATGGCACGAATTAATTTTTGACAGCATTTCTGTACCATTTTTGAAATGGTTTCATTTCAATTTGTTTACCATATTCTCTGTTTTATTCACTTGTTTATGTATATCGTTATCTCAAAGTATCCAACCGAGGCATATGAAATACTTGTTCGGTATCAAGGAATATTGTATTATGTAAAGGCAGTCCACTCAGGTTTATGTGTAGCCTTCTTTGGAGTCCTTTTATGAAATAGTCATGTTGGTTGCTTTGTTATCAATCTGGTTCAGTCATGGCTGGTTAAGGACAGGTTTCATAATATAAAGAAAATCTATTGTGTTTTATCTATTGCTTGTACAACTGTTGTGCCTTTTTGATAATTCATTAAAAAAAAAAAATGTTCATTGTCAAATGTTTTTTTATTTTTATTTTATTTTTAGTAGCCATTAAGGTCTCACTGCTGGACAAAGGCCTCCCTACTCTCTTTTAACCTCTCTCCGCCCAGAACTGCCAAAGACCAATCTTCATTAAAGGAGTTCAGTTCATCCCGTCGCGTAAATGGTTTAATTGAAATAAATGCTATGAATTTTAATATCATAAAATAAAGTCATCTAGTAGTGCTCATGTTAATAATAAAGATTCTACCACTGCAACACTACAATTATCTCTAAGATTTTGGTACCGAGTAAACCTTAAAAGCTGAAATGTTCCTAATATTATCTTATATCCAAGTTTACTTTCTTGCAGTGATCGGCCATTTGGCATAGATATAAAGACATTTCTTTTAACTCTTACCTAATGGCTTAACCACACCAATCTATTTTATTTACCAGTCTTATCAAGACGATCAGTGAGATTACTTTTATCGCCGTTTTATTTCGAATGACTGATTTTAGGGCCGTCCCTACATGTGAAGCCGAGTCTATATTTATTGAGCAACTCTAATGGATTTTCGTAATATGATCCTTAATTTCTGTGTTGTTTTTTACTGCATTGAGTTCTTAAAATGCTGTACCGCACACGGTCCAATTTTAACTTATCTGTCTGTAGCGATAAAATGTTGACACATCTGTGATTTACTGTTTTACGTTAGGGTTACCATTTCCGATGAAGACAGAAATCTATTGACATTTAAATTAGCAAAAGCATAAGCTTAATTGGCCTATTTTGTTTCCACTGCTGGGAAATAGGCCTCCTCCACGAGTAAGCCATAATCCACGACGTGGGCCCAGGTGTGGGTTGGTGGATGTCACATGTCGATTTTTTTGGTTCTTGTATATACCGGTTTCCTCACAGTGTTTTCCTTCACCATTTAGAGAGCAGTGCTGATGAAATTGTGGTGATTTTAAATACGCAAAGTTAATTATAATACCCAGTCAGGCATGTCTCGGGTTCCATCGAAGTTACGACTACAACAAATACACATTTAATTGCTTGCTTCATTTTGCTCATCCTATTAACTTTAACGTTGCTAAAATATATCTTCTAACTTCTTCAGAAATGCAGTAAAAAATTTTGATATATCAACCCGTAAAACTATTTTACCATTCATATATTCAAATTGATCACTTCAAAACGCTAACATTTATGAAACAAACAAGCAGTGAGTTGTCAGCAAAGTGATGAATAAGACAACATTTATTAAAGATTCTCATTCCACTGAACATGAACCCAATCCTGAAGCGGTAGGTGGCAGAAGTAATTGAGCATTGTCTTCCAATGACGTAGGCGTAACTGAACGCAGTGATGATTTTGTTTGACAAATCTTTTTTGGTGTTGTTAATAAAGTCGATGATTTGTTTTATTTTGTTGTTGTGTTTCATGAGATTTGATTGCTGATGTTAGAAGGCGTGTATTTGGATTTCAATGAGATTTTAATAAGTGAGATTGGTAGGAAGAAAAGGCTGTAAATACTTTACGATTTTTTTTAGACGCTATCCATATTGAACGTTTGCGTTACAAAACAGTAGGAATTTATTTATGGTTACGAAAACATATACACTGGTTAAACTGCTTATACTAAATTAACTATAAAAATATAATATCCTAACTAAACAAAAAAATATTAAAACGTATTTTTTTGACTAGTAATGTACACAAGAGACTGGCGCCATTGCCACGTTATATGACAATGCTTAGCCTCTGGCCAAGGTCCAAGCCAGCCAGCCAGCATTCGGAGGTTCAGAGATTGACATACACACAGACACACACAGAAGTCGTCACTTAAACTACGGGACGAATAAATCTCATTTTTTATAGCTTAAGTAAAACGAATTGAAGTCCAAACAGTAAGAAAGCACAAGAAAAAAAAATCCTTTGTAAGCCAAGCCCAATTAATCACGAAATCAGATGCTCTAAACTAACATTAATTCCGGATGTTTTTCGTTTAATCTTTTTTTTTTCTTAGATTAATGTCTTACGGAGTTGCTTACGTCTTTCCTTGACGTAAATGCGACTTAGGAATTCTTATTAACTTGTCTAAATAATGAGGTTTTAGCTCCCTTAACAAACTAGCTCGCCCTTACAAACACACATAAATAAATAAATTCGCTTCATTATTTTTGTACGCATTGTAATCGGATATATTTTTGGCTTCGAAATACAGCGCTATTTTTGTCTGTATTTACTTTTTCTCTATTTTGTGTAAGAGTAACTTTAAGCATTTTTACCATCAGGCAAAACAAAATAGTTAATTTATGGACATTACATGTTGACTATTTTGAGCTTGTATTTCGAGCAATGCTTAAGTTACAGTCTACCAAGTATAAGTTACAGTCTATTCAGAAGTCTCAGGGATTAACGATTCTTTCTCGTGTTACAGTTCAAAATATAATGAACTGTTAGAAGCAGGGAAAGCTGCCACGGTGCGAGCGTAGCGTTGGGTGCGCTTAGGGGGGGTGCGCTAGATATCCCGCGAAATTCAAATTTTCTTACGATTTTTGCAATTTGAACAAAAAATGATTTGCGAGCATAATAAATATGACTTTACAAAATTATAAACATTAACATCATCAATATAACTCTCTAAGTTTATATGTATAATCCTATTAAGAGAATATGTCATGAAATTCAAATGTTTCTGATAAAAAAAAAACAAATTGGTATATCGGTACCTATTTCTACAATCTTGTTAAGTGTTTTTGTTATTTTTCAAAGCTTTATAGTGATTCTCGCAAACGTAAGGATAAATAGCGGGTTATGATAACCGACCGCCTCACATAAATTATAGACATTGTGCCCATGAACCGTCATCCATCCTTGTTACAATCGTAACGAAGCCGCTCTGAATTAATAATGATATTAATCATACTTATCAAACATAATTTGATGTATTTGCTTGAAACAATTGACTGTGTAAATTATAAAACAAGTGCCTATCTCTATTCATACTCTTTAACCAACAAAAACTTTTACTGTAACCCTCCAGCACTCTACTAAGGGTACAACACTCACACAATATAATTTAACGTGATCGCGTATACGTTTATTATTTAGCCGTGCCATATCTACTGCAAGATTAAACGGCGACTTGTGCGAAGATTAAATCCAGGATTTTATTCCCATTTTACCGTACATTTCCACCCCACAGTTGAGGCAGAAAACTCGAGTATTCATTGCGGGTAGCCAAGCTATGTCGGCGAGGGTTGACGAAGCAGCGTTTGCGGGTTCACCTCAGACGTGTGCAAAGGTACCAAGTAAAGATATTTGCCAGACATTAAATATACATTAATATTAAATTGGAACATGTGAATTTTCAATTTGTAATGTAAAGCAAAGAGGTGTCTATATTAAAATTTAAGCCGGAGAAGTATCTATGATTTAAAAAAAAAACATCTTCTGCTTCTAAAGTTAAATAATTTTGACAGTAGTATCCTACTGTCAAAATTATTTAAAAGTAAAAACTATTTTATTTTATTTAACTGTCGCCCGCGGCTTCGCCTGCGTGGTGTGTAGATAAAAATTGCGTGGTGGCCTATGTCCTTCCCCAGAGTTCAAAGTATCCTCATATCAAATTTCATCAAAGTCGGTCCAGCCACTTCGGAGATTAGTCTGAAGAAACACACAGATATATTTAAAAAAATGTTTTATTTTTATTTTTACTATAAGCACTGTATACAATGTGTAACGTTAAATGTGCAAAACCTCAGACACCCCAACTGATTTTTAATTCAATTGACCTATTTCAGAGAGAAAATAAGTCATTTAAAAAATTGTAAAGGTTTTATGTGCTGTTTTAGTTTTACTGCCCATTCTGATCGTTTCTTGCGTCTGCGACGACGCTTTACCGAGGGAGGAGTCGTCACCGGGCCGCTGCGCCGCGCTGACATTGACTTGCTTGACCTATTAATAAATAGACACGGCAACGTTTTTAATGAAGATTTTTTGAAAAATGTGACCTATATTAAAAAGTGGTTCAATTAATTCTAACTATTTTCAGGTTTTGCGCATTTAACGTTACACGTTGTATACTTTCATATGCTTAGTGTAAAAAGCTGTTGTTTTGAAAATACAAACATACACTTCAATTTCAATTATTTGTACTATAAAGTATAGATTCTATAACTAATGAAGTCTCATCCGCAGTTGGCACGCTTACGCATTAGAAAAACACTGTCGCATTTTCCGTTGCTTCCCTATTTCAACTTTCCAAGTCGTCTGCCACCCTTTGCCAAATAAGAAGGCAATGTTTCGACAACCCTGCGAAGTGTAAACCAAGATTTATATGGAGGTCGTGGTTATTTATACTCAACAGCCTTATTTTTATTCCCCGTGTGATATTTTTAATGAGGCAACTGAATAAGCCCTGCTGCACCTTTTATTAACTTTTAAAAGCATTAGTCGTGCCCAAATAGTGGGAATTCACTAAAAGTTATGTCTCGTGACCGTTTGTTTATAGTTTTCGTACAATAAAACTTATTTTACTTAGGATTCCACGGTTGTAATAATAGCTGCATTTTGTAGTAGAGTTAAACTTCGGAGTGTAAATAAAAACCGTGGAATCTTTAACTGGTTTTCGTGAAAGGTTATGATTTATTAATAGAAGCTTTATTCAACTACTTATTTATTTTAAACTAGCTGAACCGACAAACACTGTCCTGTCCAACTGTCAATAATTCATACAACAATCCCATGTAAAAAAACACTTTCAGTTTAAAAAAAAAATCACTTTTTAGGGCAACTTTTCCAATATGTCTTTCCCTGAAAACTATTCGAATAATTACGAACATTTTAATACAAGAATTGCCAAATTGGTCTAGTAGCCGTGCGATTCTGTAACCACCGTGAAAACTTGGGTGAAGTGAGCGTGGAGTGAGTCGTCAATAGTGTCAATCCCTAGCATCAGTATGACTCACAGCTCACTCTAAGGTCACTTCACCTTAGTTGTCACGGTGAGATTTTTCCAGAATCGACCGGCAGGTCTCAAGTGATTCGCTTACCAACAAGCAGCATATATTTTTTTTGTTTATATAGAATTTTCCGGACTGCTGGACATGATTGCGGAAGGTTTATTATGTATAAAACATTAATACTTGAGTATAGTTTTGCCATTTTGTAAAAACCGCGCGAATCAGGAGTGGGACGCTAGGTATTGATAAAATTATTAAACTGAACTTTTTTACCTCCTCAGCGCTATAAATACAAAAATAATTTAGAATTAACATAAAACCTTTTTCTATCCCATTATCCATGATTTCATTTCACTAACAGAGAGAGAATGATATTTTTATGAACCTCATATAATGAACCCAAACTTTATGCAGAGCTATTCAACCCTCTATTTGTTTTAAAAACATAATTTGGGCCAATGAGTTTGTAATTGTGCCTTACATGGACCGGTATGCAAATGTAGCAATTAGGTTAATAAATATCCCGGTATAAAGATGGGTTAAGTAATTTGAGAGCTCACTCGCATTAACAGGTTAAGATTTTTGTTTGCACAAATAAATGAATGGAGTGAATAAAGAAATTGAGTGTAATTATGATTGTATGGATATGTTTGTGTTTTATTTTCTTATATTGTATAATATTTTGCGTCAGGTTATTAAACACGATAGTAGTTTAAGGACGCTGACATAGACACAGAAAATCATCATCATCTGCCTAGCCTTTTCCCAACTGTGTTGAGGTCAGTTTCCAGTCAAACGGATGCAGCTGAATACCATTTTACATGGAGCGACTGCCTATCTGACCTCCACAACCCAGTGACTGGGTAATAAGATACCCCTCGGTAAGATTGGTGGTCAGACTTTCGGGCTTCTAACTACCCGTAACGACTGCAAAGATCCACGAATAACAGCCGGGGGGACCAACGGCTTAACGTGCTTTCCGAGGCACGGAGGGGGTTTCGGTACGTAGGACGGTCACCCATCCATAGACCAACCGCGGCAAGCGTAGCTTAGCCTGATTGATCGACTTGTGCGGCTTATTATTTAGCCTATAGACAGAAAATAAAGAATGATAATGAAACAGTAAACTCTTAGAACAAGTACCCACCTCATATTTCGTTTAAATAGACACGTACAGTTAAAATGAAATGAAAATATACAAGGAATATCATACCATGCCTGGGCCAGGGCCGGACGCGAGACATCGCCGCCGCCGATCGCTGCCGTGATGAAGCGATGGTGCTCCGCCCAAGCCAGGCAGACCTCGCTCCACTGTGTCCTCCGGGCGATCCACACAATGGTGACACCTGGGTGTTTCCCTCGCCTGATACGGAACAGGAACCTCCCGAAGCAACCGTGTTAGGTGAAGACCTGCGTCAGGCGGAAGGTGAGGACGCCGTGGCGCCTCTCCAGCCACTCCTCAAAGTGTGGACTTATCACCGTAATTGTGGCGTGCCCATCCCATTACCATCAACTGGGCATAAATCTAGACTCCAGGATGCCACTGTTAATTTTGATTTCGATTTTAACACGTCTTCAAGTAAATTTCGACAATATTTTAAATAAAATATGGTGCGACAAAAAATTGGCATTGCTGGATCGATCAGCAAAGTCTCAAGCAAAGTAATTATGATCCAATTAAGCTAGTTCATCGTGTTTTTATATCTATATAATATTATTATTTAAACAACACGCACCTTCTTTCTTCTCCTTTTTATTTTGAAAAGAAGAGAAGCACGTACCTACTGAAAACAGAGTAAACATCGTCGCATGGCTGCCTGAAAACTTTCCAACAACTAAACAAATAGTGTTCTAGACTTAACGAATTTCCTAAAACTGATTAAACGCTTTTGTTTGTACTTCTCGGATCGAAGCAAGCGAACCGTTTAAAAGTCGATGCAGCAGCGAACTTCCTCCGCGCATCGCTATCTTTCACTCAAGTTTAACGATCTAAATATGAATCCAACAAGATCAAATGAAATAGCAACGGTACATCAAGGGTTGGCATCTACTTGGGTACTTATAACAAGGGTACTTGAATCAAAATATATTATGCGATCAATAGATAGGGATTAATCCAATATGTATTTGGATAACATCTTGAACAACTCAAATAACTTGACGAGCCGTTTCTTGTTGAGTAACAATAGTTCGCTATTAGGGTTAGCCATGTCTAGTTTCAAGATGAACGTGATCCTCGAGTAGGGTTGAGGAGCAATATGAGAATTTGTAAGGTTTTGTTCATAACAAACCTCAAGGTAGAGCGTGCAGCCCTGGTTCTCGTGGAATTTGGTGAAACTTACATGTTTTAGTTGAGCAAGAACTATACCTTTGCCTAGAACAGCACATATATACTGAAGACCATGAAAAGGCAATGTTAAGTAAAGTGTAAACGAACATTATGTGTAATATTAACTTTGTTTGCCGCATTTCGCTTGTTGCTGTTAGTACACAGGCCTCCTCTCTTCGAGAGCCTCTAATATTCGCCTCTAACATTCGCCTGTAATATACCACACAGGCCCAGTGCGGATTGGTAGATGTCACATGTCTTCGAATTTTTGGTTCTAGAACATGCCGGTTTCCTCACGATTACTATGGCAAGGCTATAAATAGCACAGTATAGCAGATTTTTTAAATGATTGATCATTTGAAAGCTCATCATACACTGTACTGTTTTACACAAGTCTTCGTGTGGGTTTTACAGGGCTAGAGAGCTTAGCAAGTAAAGTTACAATTTCTTTTCTGAAACTAGAAACGAAAGGTAGGTTTTTTTTTTCGTTAGCTTATACTGTCCCACTGGGCTGGGGCAAAGGTATCCCCCAAATGCTTCCAGGAACTCTTTTCCCGCGCCACCTCAAGCCAAACCTTGCAGTACGTGTCCAGTATTTTAAGATGGATAAAATGTAAGCATTGTCTAATTACTTCTCCGTTCCGTTTTCCTTGACAAATACTATCCATTTGTAAAAAATCAGAAATATATATAAACTGCCTTAGGTTTTCCAACAAATATTACTTAAAATTGAAACTAACGCTCGCGGTGCGGCTCACTAAAAAGGAAGCGAATAAAGCGTCCCGCTATCCAATATTAATATCGCTCTTTCAAAAAGTTTGAACTGTAAGCAAGTCCGTTATAAATATTCATAAGCACAAGACGGTTTCTGAGGGTTGCAATAAACAAAGCGAGTGAACTCAGGCAAAGTAATCGATCCGAAGAGCTCTTACTTACCGTTGGCTCATAAATTTCAGTTTGCAACTTGCAGCGACTAACATTCGATCAATAAGAGTTTTGTATGGGTTCTATATTTGCAAACTAATACGCCACATCAAAACTTCCACGCTTGCCTTCGCAGCCAATATCGCCTACTTGCGTCACGGGGCGGCTACAACAATTCTAAAACACCATAATCAACCCCCCTTGATAAAGAATTTTCGTATTTATTCCATGAGGCACAAGTGATCTTTTCCAACGCAATATGAAATGACTTATTTGAAGTGTGTTGAACTAATTTAGTTGCACCGGTGCCAATATGATCACGTGTTAAGTTACAAAGGGCTAAATCAGATCATGTTTTATCGTCTCAAGGAAATTATGTTATTATTTCAAGGGTTTCAATAGTCGCTGGTATTATTATTTTTGCTATTATAGTTTAGTGGGTGAAGGTCGTCGCCATTGTTATTCGGTAGCGTATTTAGTCGAAACTGACAATGACCGCCATTTGCCAAAAAAAAAAAAAAATGCTTTCGCACTGCCTTGTTGTTCTAGTCGCAAACGCTACTGCTGAGCGTGAGGTCCTGGGTTCGATTCCCGGAGTGGGCAATGTGTAATTGGGTTTTTCCATCTGGAATTTCTCAGTAGCAGCCCGGAATCTGGATTTTTGCCCCGTTAATGGCATTGGGCTCAGCCCCTATTATATACATACCTATATACAATGTGTAACGTTAAATGCGCAAAACCTCAGACACCCCAACTGATTTTTAATTCAATTGACCTATTTCAGAGAGAAAATAAGTAATTAAAAATATTGTAAAGGTTTTATGTGCTGTTTTAGTTTTACTGGCCATTCTGATCGTTTCTTGAGTCTGCGACGACGCTTTATCGAGGGAGGAGTCGTCACCGGACCGCTGCGCCGCGCTAACATTGGCTTGCTTGACCTATTAATAAATAGACACGGCAACGTTTTTAATGAAGATTTTTTGAAAAATGTGACCTATATTAAAAAGTGGTTCAATTAATTTCTGCTCGTTATTCTGATCAAACTATTTTCAGGTTTTGTATATAGGTCCTCCAGAACGTATTTCGGCCACGGTGGCCAATCTGAACGAAGACCAGCCTTCAGTGCGGGAGACACTACAGTGCACAAGTGTGCGTGCAGACACAGGTGCATTCCCTCTTCCATCACTCTCATAGTCCGATGGGACGGCAATCCGACACGACCGGAGAGAGATCAGGCGCAGGACCAACGGCTTAACGTGCTTTCCGAGGCACGGGGGTATCACACCGCTAACTTCCAATCTCCGGGCTGTTACTAAGAAATTCCTAATAGAAAAAGTGTTATTGAGTTTTGTTTTTTTCCCTATTACATAGTGGATATACTCCCCGAGGGGCCCGTGGCTAAATAATAACAGCCGCACAGGTCGATCGATCAGGTTAAGCTACGCTTGCCGCGGTTGGTCTGTGGATGGGTGACCATCTTTACATACCGAGACCCCTCCGTGCTTCGGAAAGCACGTTAAGCCGTTGGTCCCAGCTGTCATTCGTAGATCTTTGACAGTCGTTACTGGTAGTCAGTAGCCCGAAAGTCTGACAATCAGTCTTACCAAGGGGTATCGTATTACCCAGTAACTGGGTTGTGGAGGTCAGATAGGCAGTCGCTCCATGTAAAATACTGGTATTCAGCTGCATCCGGTTAGACTGGAAGCCGACCCCAACATAGTTGGGAAAAGGCTAGGCAGATGATGACATAGTGGATATACTTTAGGTGCGCCTCTGCCTAACCTTTCGGGAAATACATGCGTGATGACAGACGCCAGCATATCAAGCTAATACAATCTGTCCAATTTCTTTAAAAGATTTTCAACTTTATCGCTAAAACATACTTAAGGTTCAAAGTTGATTGGGAAAATTTGACAGTTTCGGGTAGCTTGATGTCGCAAGCACATCAAGCTACCCGACACTATCAAATTTTCCGTACATATGGTATGTTAAAATTCTTTCACCGACATATTTTTTAATTGGTTTCCATCGCGTTTAATGCTTTTCATTTACTGTTCCCTAATTGCGTTACACCTTATTACTCTCAGTTTGAACCATTTTGAAGCATAATACTAATCCATTGCTCCGTATGTTCGAAAAATGTGTCTGCTCAACAACGTGAATAACGCAATGAATGTTGTTGAACTGTCAAAATTAAACCCATTGCTACTGTTAGTGTGTTACGCAATGAGCCTGCTGGTAACATCTTGCCCCTGAAAGTTAAAATGAAAGGAATAAAACCTCACAATTTAATCACGAGGAATTATATAAGAAGATCACGTTTTTTAATTTTTTTACTTTCATTTTTATAACTTTACGCGAGCGTGACTTAATCAAATAAAGTAAGGAGTATATAAATCGGGAAGGTTGGTGCATTAAATAACTATATTTCGTTAGGGATTAAAAAAGTATCATTCTCTATGGTCTATCTCTATGAACTATTTTTATATGCGGGTGGCCGTCAATTTGATTCATTATATCCGTAGGTGGGCCAGCTAAGTTTGGACAAAATGACCCATAATTCCCTTGTTAAAGCTTCGGGGATATAACCATGGCTAACATATTAATCTACAGCCATAAATATGGTACAAAAAAGTCTAATGTGTTGTTTAAACAGGTTAGCAGGCGACTCTCGTAAATCTTCTATCGGTTTGCCTAATTGATAGTTGCCTGTTTGTAGTAAATTAACATGATTAACTCTAATCAAATGGTTTGGGTCTAAGGATGAAGGATAACGATTTTATTAGGAGTTATATTGCGGTCATAGCATGTTTTGTTGACCCTTTTATTTAGATATCGAAAGAAAAATATTCAGAACGTGATGCCGAAAATTATCCCATGGGTAAAAAATTATAATTATAACTTCCGAGGCACGGGGGTATCACACCACCAACTTCCAAACTCCGGACTCTTACTGAGAAATTCCTAAAGCAAAAACCCAATAACCGAATCGAAACCGAAATAAGGAAATCGAACCCAGGACGCCACACAGCAGTTGCGCTTCCGACCACCAGACAAACGGGGCAGTTAAAAACCATAAATACAACAAACATCTTAAGGGAAATCAAACCAATCCAGAGCTCAACATAATCTATCATAATCGATCTATCAAGCACAACATTTTAAATAAATATGAGCAGTATTAATTTTAAAGTAGATTACGCCGTAGCGGCCGGAGTATCAAATGTATAATTAAAATTTATGAGGGATGATTCGTTAGGTATTACATAGCCCGTGTGTTTCTGTTACAAGTAATATTAGCC
Organism: Eremobia ochroleuca; assembly: GCA_949629135.1. NCBI lineage: Eukaryota > Metazoa > Arthropoda > Insecta > Lepidoptera > Noctuidae > Eremobia > Eremobia ochroleuca. The sequence goes on from OX451394.1 coordinate 13,915,881, forward strand.
CATAATAACTGCGGGTTATCTAAATCCCTTTGTGTTTTGAATCCCGTTAGGCAGGATATTACGAACAAATGGTTTATTTTGCGTATTACAATTTTAATATCATATTATTAATTTATTAATTGAGTGCGGTATTTTGCTATTTTGTGTGTTTAAGGAAAACATGGTATTATTGTTTTGAAGTAGGATTTTAATCTCACGAAGCGACGCACGCTTTGTTCGTGGTTACCAAGTGTACAAACACGCTGTGAATGTGTAGGAAGACGAGTATCGTCAGCACATAACACACACACACACTTCCGACTTCGCCATTGTCTCAGACGGTAACGAGAGCTCCTGCGCTTATACACACCTTCACACATTGTTTGTACACTAGGTAACCACAAGTAAAGCGCGCATCGCTTCGTGAGATAAAAATACTGCACGTACTATAGAAGTTTTTTCCCATCGGCTTGATGCCTCCGCATATATTTTATAATTTGATGGTATGTATAATGAGATAAACACTATTTCATATTTAAAGAGGATAAAATGAAAATATATATACAACATTATTTTTAGTATATTGCAATCCTGAATATTGTTTGTTCAGAATAAGTAACTGAATCGATTCCAATAATTTTTATACAATGTTATATTTTGTCCCAAAAATATTTAAAAAAGGTGACAAGTTGGACACCGAGCGACACTAAGTACATATCTACAATCATAACTATGCACTCAACACAAATCACGGCCGGTCGGCCGGCGGCGCATGGTAAGTAGTAACCATCTTTTTGTACGGACAAGCAGGTAACATAACAAGCTTATAACTAAGTGATTTTTCATGATAAAGTTTTGAAATTTAGTACATAGATTCTTTACATAAAAATACTAGGCACGTGTTTCGGGTTTCGCATGTACTAAAACTAATATTGTACATCTGATGTGTTTTTTGAGGATCAACGACTGCTGGTAGTGTTGTAACTTAGAGTATGAGATGAGATAATCTATTTTCCTTTGTTTTATCATTTTTATATATCGATACTTCTGTGAAGTATACACAAAAAAAAAACTGGTTTTTAAACTGATGTATCAAGTGACTACACTAACTGCGGTCGATGACCCCATAAAAAGAGTCATCAAATGAATTTATTTTTGTTTTATCATGTTAAGATATCGATAATTATCTCGTTTGCTACCTAATTTAATTTGACGCTGTATAGAAGAATATAAATGAGGGGCTTGTGGCTAAGTAACACATAACAGCCGCACGGGTCGTAAGCTACGCTTGCCGCGGTTGGTACGTGCATGTATGACCATCTTCACATACCATTTGCTGTTGGTCCCGGCTGTCATTCATGGATCTTTGACAGTCGTTAGGGGTCGTCAGTAGCCCGAAAGTCTGATAACCAGTCTTACTAAGGGGTATAGTATTACCCAGTAACGGGGATAGGCAGTCGCTCCATGTATAATACTGATATTCGGCTGCATCTGGTTAGACTGGAAGCCAACCCCAACATATTTGGGAAAAGGCTAGGCTAGGTTATAGAAGAATATAAATAGAGTAGAGGGTTAGCTAGAAGGGCTGACAGTGCGTGTCCTTAAGTAAAATGATTATAGTCTGTTCACAGTTATTTTACTTCTGACGGAATCAGACTGACATAACTTTGAAAGGACTGTAGATGCAATTCTAGAAATAATAATTATAGTTATAATAAATACGCCTTTCATTACCACAATGATTTTGACAGACTTGTGAGTGGCAGCAGCCCAACAACAACCTTATTAAAATGAGAATAAAGATCACTGTGATTTGGACAGTGATGCAATTCTAGAAATAATTATCATATTAATATAAACGCCTTTAATGGATGATTCCAGTAAAATGGACGCGGAGCTCTTATAGTACCTACCTACAGTTGAATAATGTGTAGTTTATTTACGCGACTACGGCAAAGCCAAAAGGAAGGGTTATGCATGATTTTAGCAGTCTATGTGTGTATGTATGTTTGCAAGCTCCTAAACGATTGAACCATTTTTTTAGTATGAGGTGCTTATAGGTACAATTTTTTTTATTAACTATTATCTTCCTGGCAATGATCGCCAACAGACTGGATTGCCCTTATATCCGGCAATGCTGCAGTAGACATATTGTTACCTTGTGGGTGTTAGTCTTTGTCTGTGCTTGTTATCCCGTCTGTATCCTTTTATGTATCTGTTTGTATATGAGTCTTGTTACTTCAATTAAACTAATTTTATTTTTATATATTTATTATTATTTCGCAATAGATCACTCTTAAAACCAGGCTTCTTAATGAGAAATGCTAACCATTATGATTAACGGTTATAAGATACTAGCTTTTGCAAGTGACTTCGTCCTCGTGAAATTTCTTGTTTCTGACCCTGTCGCATCTTATCGTCTGCCCGCACTTTTACTTCGTTTTCGTTTAGTGTTATTTCTGACTTTTATTATTTTTGCTCGGTTCCTTAGGACCCTAGCGTAATGATAAGACCTATAAAACCTTCATTGAACATCGGGCTATCTAATGCAAAAATATATTTTTTTTTAAATCCCACCTGTAGTTCCAGAGATTTGCGCGTTTAAACAAACATACATAAAAACAAACAAACTCTTCAGCTTTATTATTAGTATACATAGATATAATAGCTGCGCCCCGCGGTTTCACACGCATAAGTGTTATCCCGTAATATTATCGGTTTAAAAAGTATCCTATGTGTTAATCTTGGTTATTAACTATCTGTGTGCCAAATTTCATCTAAATCCGTTCAGCCGTTTGAGCGTGAAGAAGTTACAAACATATAAAATTATAAATACACTCACAAACTTTCGCCTTTGTAATATTAGTGTGATAGATTGTTATAGTTACTCAGTATATTATTGTTATTCACAGACAAGAGGCTACTGTTGTCCAATCTTACCCCTAACCCACCCCTTGAAGTAATCCCCTAGCTCCCTTTTAATGACACCCATTCTCCCAAAGGGGTCGATGCCGCCGATATTTTCCGCAACAAAGGTCTTCCTTTACGCAGAAGTTCTTGGGGTCAAGAGGGCAAACTTGGAGAGAAAGTGTATCATATTATGAACTTTTTACCTTCATTTTATGGCAGTCAAACTGGCTGGGATATTTTCGTGTAAAATTGATAATTTCGATAGTTTGTCTTTGGAACTATTTTTAAAGTGAAAAAGCGCAACTCACAATTGAAACAATAAACATTTAAATAAATCAATTTTCTGTAACTAGAATGAACGCTAAACATAAAGTGATCTACTATGACCCAGTGACATGTTTGTCAACACTTATAAGTTACAAGCCTTGTATTACAAACATTTTTCTTGTAAAAAATTCAGTATTACAAATAATATGTGTTTATCAAAACTGCACGTGAAAAATACGGGTTACAAGTGTCGTTACTTATTTAACAAGTATATGTTTACACTTGTATTTGTGATTTTGTTCATCAAAACATCCTTTGTAGGTTACAACTTGTAGAAAATCTGGCAAATCCTAAGAGTGCTCGTGTACTCTCCATTCCGTCTTACAAGTGTCGTGCTTGGTACCACAATCAATTTTTAATTCGATTTTCTTTTTTAACTATGGTCAAGTGACTCAATCGATGAAGAAAAGATTAGAATTACGGAAACGTTAGCATATAAAAAAAAATCGACTATAGTCATAAGCAGATGACCTATAAATTTAACTAAAGGTTTCGTTTTAAAGCTGAAAAAGTTGTAAAACCGTTATTTTATCGATTTATTCTTCGTTCGTCCTGAAATTTTGTCCCACATTCCAAACAATTAAATAATAATAATAATCGTGAATACCTAGTATGTCGCTACTACTTTTTTACCGTCCCGTAAATATTAGGCACAGACCACGGACTAGAAAAAAAAGAAGGACTCCGCGCCATGCGTATCGAAAGTGAAGCACCGTACCGATCTATGTGTGCGTGATTTGAGGGATACCAGATGAATGAAAATTTCCCCATGTTTTAAATATTTGGACAATGTATTAATTTATTACAATAAAGCGATATAAGAAGTCCACTTAATTGAAATTACAAAAATATACTACTTAAAACTCAAAATTTAGTGTTTATTTTGTATGGATGACTAGAAAAACGCTGCTGTAGAATACGTAATTCAGTAATTGATTGTCTTGAATTACCTATTAGGAAGATAGGGGGGATGGGGTATTAAAGCTTACTTACCTAAAACACACAAGGTGTATTTTACCTATAACAAGAAAACTATTTAACGTTCTGTAGAAAATAAAACTGAAATATTGATTAAAATGATTTAATCAGAATCTTGACAACACATACAAACACTCACTAACCCGCACTGCTTTCTTTATCGATCGAAGAAACATTACAAAAGCATGACGATAATCCGTTCCAATCTAAGAACCCTCGCCAATTGATGATATGTATCAAAATGTATACAGTATCACGCTTGTTTTCGACGGAACCCAATGGTATTCACCTCTGTAGTTACTTATTATTATAATCCAATCATTGTTCCATGAATGATTTGCTGTAGGAAATCTATAAAAATAATCATAGTCAATACTTGCAAAAAAATGACAAAGAACACAAAAAAAAATATACCCAATCTCTCGGGACTTACCCATTTATTTTCTGATAACACTTCAGGTTTTGTGTTCCAATAATAATGAATTTAGAATATCAAAAATACAATAACTCAACAAGTAAAATTGTGCCTTAACTGTGATATGTTACTCCTTGACAGTTTTTCTGGGATGTAGAATTATTTTTACACGTTTTTAAAACACAAGATGGCATTATTTTATTTGATTACTTCACGTAAATAGTACCTACAACGACGCCATCTTGTGGCATAATGGCGGCCGGCCAGCATACTATGATGTAAATGTGTGCGTGAAGCACGTTTGTACAGACGCCAGCACATCAAGCTACCCGAAACTGTCAGATTTTCCCAATCAACTTTGAACCTTATGCTTTAGCGATAAAGTTGAAAATCTATTAAATAAATCTGACAGATTGTAGTAGCTTGATGTGCTGGCGTCTGTACAAACGGTCCGGCATACTTACTGTGCTTCACTTTCAATATGCGTGTCGCGGAGTCCTTCTTTTTATCTAGTCCGTGGCACAGACAATACTATTCAGTCATGCGTTTAAGTAGAGCATATTCAATTAAAAACACAAAAACGGCGGAATAAGAATATGGCGAATACCTTTTTGATTTTAGAACTTATTTAAAGTAAAATCTGAAAGCGTTAAATTTTAAAATCCCTTTATATTTTCTTTGATAAACGTAATTTACACGAACTTGTAACTACTTCCTTGTAAAGTGTTATTTGTGAACTTGTAAACTTGTAAGTATTGATAAACAGGGCACTGCACACAAACAAAGTAGCATCTAAAACGAAGTTCACACTAAATTAACAAATCAACAACAAGTAGAGTCGTTTGCAGTAAAACTTGTCAGCGAACAAGTCTGCCTACAAGTTAACGTTTAGCTTTAGATACAACATGTCTATTCACGTCCTAACGCCTGCGTCGTGTCGCCGTGAAAATAAAAAAATATTGACGGCAATTACATGAGCCAGGTTAGCTAAATCTGGCCTTTTGAGAATTTCTATCTAGGGCTTGGGCATAGTGAGGGCGATTAGCGGGCTGAAAATTATAAAATTTACCGGTATTGTAGGGACTCAAAAATGAATTACAAAAGTTGGATAATTCAGTTTTTAATCCATCAGCGGAATATGTTTTGATGAGATTTGAATAGCAGATTGGAGTTGTATTTATCATCTATGAAAATTCATCTATCCGAGAGGTTAAAAACTGTACCTAATTAAAAAAAAATTAGGTTAACATTTTTTTTACTTGTTAATTAGTTTCTTCATTAAAATAGTACTCAGCATAATCAGTCTGTATTGTTTCCACCACTGGAACACAGGCCACCTCTCGGGGAGAGGCAGTTGGTTGTGATCCACGCGGGCACAGTGCGGGTTGGTGGATGTCACACATCTTCGAATTTGTTTCTAAAACATATCGGTTTCTTCAAACACGGGTACCCGTCACGAATATTTGTTTGTTTAAAAAGTCCTACAGTCAATGTTATTTTGCGTACATGTAAACATTGTTTCATTTTGTAAAGTGATAAATGAAGAATGATTTATTTTCTGTAAGTAGGTTTGTACAAACAATTTTACATGTAAATCTTTTTTTTTTTTAAACTAGATGAGGTCGGCCTCGAGTACTAATACTAGGAGTCGGTCGTCTTTCCTATCTGACTATTCTGAGAAGAAATACCGAAAAAAACTCAGATGTTGTGACATCTGAGTTTTTTCGGCATTTCTATTTTAAAGTTCAGACATAATCTTGGTCAGATCATGTGAAGACCATGTAGATTGGTGTTTGAAATGGTCTTATGAGGAAAGAGCCACACAGATTGAGCGGACCTGTCTAGTCAGTGCACGTATTTGTCAAAAATCGTGCAGCTCAACCCAGAACTTGAGGAGCCCAACGATTTGACGAACAATACCAAAGAAAGGATATTTGTGGTAGGCCGCGTAAATTACTCAAACTGCCAGATCATGGTTAAAACTAACTAAGAAGGAAAACAGAAAAAAGAAATGACCCACATAGTCCTTACATTCACCATAATAAAAAATAAAAACTTTACAAAGTAAGTATTCATGTCATTGTATAGGTACATGTATATAAAATACATCAATGTTAATGTGTATATAAAAATCCAGACAATCTTTGAGGACCATGTAGATTGGTGTCTTTTGAGGAAAGAACCACACAGATTGAGTGGACCTCTCCATTCAGTGCACGCAAAGCATAATAAACAGTTACCTGTTTCCCGCTAATTGCTCGCTCTCTAACCGTAGCTTCAATATTTGCTCCTTTATGATCGCGTAATCACGGTTATGAGATGCTAATACCAATCAATGTGTGACTAATGAGAAAGATTAATTGGCGCCCAACCAATCAAATTGATTAATTACCTTACGTATGAAGGGATTGTTTTCATAGCTGTGCTGGTAGATAAAAATATGCATAAGCATAATTTTATCAGCCTATAATTTTCCCACTGCTGGGACACAGGCCTCTTCTCTGTGAGAGGGAGTGGGCCATAATCCACCACGCGGGCCCAGTGCAGGTTGGCGGATGTCACATGTCTTCGATTTTTTGGCTCTAGGACATGGTGGTTTCCTCACAATGTTTTCCTTTACCGTTTTGAGAGCAGTGGTGATGAAATAATTTACACAATGCAAAGTAGCTTGAATTCGAACCCACGTTACAACTGGGCTACCACTGCTCACTGAAAATATGAAAAACAAGATTTTGCAGCGTTCGGGATTTTTGGCAAACCGTGTACATATTTTACAATTTTATTTTTTTCTCCAGTTGCTGGTTGGTATCAAGTCTGCAAACCATAAAAGTTCCAATATAGGTAACCTGGAAACTGTCTAACGGATCAACAATATAGGCACGTTTCGAGAACACTGTTATTAGTATTGAAATTGCGCAATAACAAGGTGGCGCATACAGATGAACATAAACACATCACCTTAATTGCAAAACAGACTATCAATCAGAATTCAATCCATCGCTTCATATGTTCGAAAAATTTGTCTGCGCAACAACGTTAATAACGCAATCAAAGATGTTGAACTGTCAAAATCAAAGCCATTCTTATTGTTAGTGTGTTACAAAATTATCCCGCTGGTCAGCATACTTTTTAACAAGAATTTTCATAATATTAGCCAGACAACTTGTTAGCCATCGTAATAATGTCGAATGAAATACCCCTTGGGACTCCTCAAACAAAAATTCAAAGAGTCTGGGCATCTCTTCTTTTAATATTTATTCAGGTTTCAATTTCCTGCGATATTCCGCCTGTTTCAGTGATTTTTTTTTCGCCTAAAGTCTCCCACAGACAGACGCGACGCCACTCTAGCAATTTCTACGAAAACTTTATGGAAATTGTTCGTCCAGAATCCCGTCGCACCGTCGCATCACGCATGTCTGTGGGAGCGTTAAACTGAACCAGAGATTCAGACGGGAGGTCTTATAAGGAACAATTCCCACGTAGGTAAAACAAATACTCCTGAACCAGGGTCCTGTTGGAATAACATTCGTTCAGTCCACTTATATCAGATTTCTTATTGTTCTTCATTTCATTCCATTAACGTTTATGTAAGGGACACTTATGTCTTCTTTGTGATTTTAGTGTCCTTTATGATTTCTTAGGAAGCTATTATTGTTTTGATTCTGATATCTTTAGCAAGATATTGCCCGTAGCCTTATGGAATGGATGATTGTCATGATTCGTGCTAATATTATTTTTCCACATATTTGTAATTAATGGGTCTGGTAAAGAGATGGTTGTAGTAAAATGTTAGATAGGATTTGTGTGTTGACATGCTTTTCTAACAAACTAGAATACAGACGCCGAAAGGGTCGCCCTAGAAATAGGTACCTAATACAATACGAGCTGGTGTCCGCAACTCCACATCACGCGCGTATTTTGCGTACCGGTGGGAAAATTGATTTTTCGAGCCACCTCAGCTCCTGGTGGCAGGCCAGGAATACCTTCATGTTACTGACCGTTTCACGGAGTTACTGAAGTACTTTACCCTGCAATGGCCTGTACATGGCGACCACCGGGCAGTTAAATGAAAAAGCGTTTATTCGTGGTAGCCTTCTAAGCATTACAAAAAATGTTACTTCTGCCAAACTGTAAAGCAGAAGAAGAAGAAGCACATGTGCTGCTGTCTCGTCGTCCTCCATGCAGGCCCTGCACGACGGTGTCTGTGACTCCTGTGATAACACGCGCTCTAGAGATATATTGACCTTATGTAATTATAATGTCCTTCAGAAAGATCAAGTCCGTAGTATTTATTCGCAAACCGCGTGCTTGTATGATCAGATGTATGTATGAATCTAAGCGATGTAAAAGGAGTACGAAGGATTATAATAGATGGCGTTCTGTTGTTTCTGCTTACCCTCATGGGAAAAAGGCGGTGAGTTAATTTATGTGTAGAATCCAGAAAAGATAGAGCCAAAAAAACTCGGGACGTAATTTTGCCATAAAGTAACTGCGGCTACATAAATTACTAATGAGTTAAATAGGTATGTATAATATAATAATTGAGTATTCATCAGATTCTCTTCAACCACAATGATTTTCAACAAAAATAACGTAATTCGAATTGTATATTTATCAACACCATCATCCCAAAAGAAAATAAACAACACAATACGATACGGTACGAAAAAGCAAATAATTTAACGTATTTCATAGCAAAAATAACATTGTTTGCACGTTAATTCATTAAGCGACGAACTTCATTAATATCATGTTTGTTATACAAATTACAACATCGAAATGGTTTTCGATACGAGTTGCATAATGCGAAAACTTTTCGCATGTCCGTTTGATATGGGATTTTTAGTACAGCGTGGGTAGACCAAGAGCTGCTATCGAAATGTTTTTCAGTCTTTAAAAGGGATTTTAGTGTTCTTCCTTACTAGGTTTTAATATTGTGTAGGTTCGTAATATTTACAATTTCATATAATGTTTTCACTATTAAACCGTCATTCTTTGTTTAATCCAAAATCTTATCGTTTAGAGATCAAGGTTCATATTATGCAGGCTCGTGTGTAATTTACAATAAAATGGCTATAAAAGTATATAAAAGGAGTCGCAGCAGGTTCTGTCTGCTCCCATGGGAAGAAGGAGTGAGATTTTATATTTATGTAGTATGTGTACACAAGTAGTTACAAAATGCTTCAACATCATGCTATAGGTATCTAAGTAAGTATCTACTCAACTTTTTATAATAAATATTTTAATGGACGCAAAATACAAGCTCAACAAGAATTTATTACCACAAGGGAATCAAATACGAGAAGCATGGAAGCTCTTAGAACATTTTTCTTTCTATAAGAGCAAATGAAAACGTAATTTAAAAAAAAAACGAACAAACTAGTAATAGACTCCTGCACTAACAGAGCAGCAGTTTTTAAATATGCAACATTAAATTTCGCATAAAAGTTCCCGTAGAGAGGTTTTGATGCTTTCGGGCACACTTTTCAAACATTTTGACATGAATTCTGGCCTTTGAAATTCGGAGCAAAGCAATACTGAATGTATGTATGTGAAAGTTGTTTATTCCTAAAAATGAAAAGCCACTTATATTTTGTTTGAAATGAATAAAAGGTACATGAATTGAACAGAGGTAAGTTTTGATAGCTGTTTTTTGTGAATAGTAAAATTGATAAGGTTTCCATGAAATTCACGCCTCGCTAGATCGCTAGACGGATTCTAGGAGCACTTGTCTTTTTCTACGAAACACGTAAAACGTTATTTACGTCAAAGTGCACACTTCTTAGGAAAAATACAAATTAACCAACTCTTTGTTGAAACCGAGGCTGGAGTCTATGCTTAAGACTATTTTTAAAAATCTGCGTAATATTGCCCTGTCCCAGATATTTTTGCTGATCAGAGCAACTGCCTCAATGATCTTGACTTAGAACTGTTTGTTACCATTCTCATTGCCACAGTTTGATAAGCATGGGTGTCGGTAAAGCTAAGCTAAGCAAGAAACATTTTTATCTTTATTTTGAGAATCATCTGCTAATTCTTACGACTTTGTGAGTATACTACCAAAATAGGGAATGTTTTTTAGAACTTTCAAAATCAAGTTCGTCAACAGTAAAACACACAGGATCCATCAGTTCCGCTGTGTCGTGAGTGCATGTTGTCACGGTCTCAGTGTGAGGTGTTTATATGTGTCTCACACGGGACAACGTATCGGTTACTCACGAGCTATGCTTGTTTGTAAGTATGCGGTCATAATTTCAGGAGGTAGCGTTTAGCGTTTTAAGTAGGTTTTATATAGGTTTTATTTAGGGGCATGTTGTCACAAACTCAGCGCAAATTGTTTACGTGCTTCGCACGGGACAGTTAATCGTTATCCAGTTACTCACGAGGTATACTTCTTTGTAAGGATTCGGTTATGTTATGAAAGAGTAACGTTTTAACCTCAAAAAATTAAGGTATGTTTGACTCTAATGAACTGAAGTGGCAGTGGGCTGGCCATGTCTGTCGACGGACCAATGTCCGTGTCGAGGTCCGGGTCCGAGTCCTGGAGTGGAGACAGCGTATCAGGAAGCGTAGTATGAGACGCCCCCCAGCTCGATGGACGGACGACCTAAAGAAGATGACTGGGGTGGACTGGATGAGGAAGGTGGAGGGCAGGGTGCTGTGGCGCAGTCTGGGAGAGGCCCATGTCCAGCAGTAGACTGCGATAAGCTGAGTTGATTGTTGATTGATTGATTGATTGCAATGCATACGGTGTTAATTTTAGGTCCTTAAGCTTCGAAGTAAGGATTCGGAAATCTACAGAACTTTCAAGCTAAATCGCCACCACTTCTTACCCGCTTACTGCACCACTATACACCCTACCTTAATAATACCATTTCGAAAATGAGCTTTCGTTATCGATATGCACTACAGTGCTTTAGTCAGTCTTACGAGGCGTTTAATGAAATCAGTCATTAACTAAAGTGCCAGTAAAATGTTCTGTTTGACTAAGAATGGACGGTTTTCGTAAGTAAATAGGGTTGTCAAGGAAACTTAGTGCGTCACGATTAAAAAAAGAATTGCGGAAATCAGCAGGAGGGCTTCGTTATTCTAAAAAAGGGTGAAACTTGCTGTGATATTGGGTGGGACACTGTAGGAGGTAAGTAAATATAATGTAAGGTTGTATGCCTAAAAATGACAACATTTTTCTTAAAAAAAGATAATTTCAGTATTATATTCCAATTCAGGGTCACTATCAATCAATAATTCAATTTAGTCTATCGCCGCCTAGATTAGACTTGACTGACGAATCGTTTTCAATCAATGTCAGATAGATTTCGTATTTTTTTACGGGTATTAATTATATTAATATATTTTGTGAAATAAACAGACTGTCCAACGCTTTATGAAGGGTTTGAATAAAAAACTAGATAAATCACATTTTTTTTTCTTTTTTTGTATCTTGGTTAGTCTTGGTAGCGCAAATAAAGGTATCTTCCTTTTTTTGCAGTTTAGACAACATGAAAAAAATAGGAACTGCCAAAATCAAGACACGATTAATTTACACTCATAACAAACCAAGTTTCAAAAAGATCTTATTTGGGAATCAGGCCAACATAATTATGGAGGTATTAAAACCGTCTCAATGTTTATGCCAATAATTAATAAATGCGTTTAAAAATAATTTAACAATCAGTATGGCTTATATTACCGAGAAACAAGGCCTGGTTTTATCACACAATGCAGTTACTGTTGTCATAATTAAAAATAACCGGGCATAAATCACAACGCTGCTGATTCATATGCGTGGTAGGTTGCAGAGTATTAAGTGTTAGTTTTAAATTAGCAATCTTTAAGGGATTTCAAAGGAAAAACGCTGTTTATTTTTTCAATGTGGAAGGTTTCTTTTTTGCGTTAAATCAGAAGTGTAGATAAGAGGTACAGACGCCACCACATCAAGCTACCCGAAACTGTAAAATTTTCCCAATAAACCTTGAACCTAATGCATTAGCGATAAAGTTGAATATCTACTAAAGAAATTTGACAGATTGTAGTAGCTTGATGTGCTGGCGTCTGTACCTATGTAACATAGGAATCGAGGCACATGGCATTCTGCCTATACTATATACGGAAACATGTAAAGGAAAATTATATACGTATACAGGGAAAATGTGTGGCTTTATTTTTTCAGCAGTGGCTCATGAAGTTCCGGGCCCTATCTGAATACCAGCGCTGCGGTATTTATTTTTTAAATATCGCAGTATTATGCTGAGATAGGAGCTTTTTTGGCCTCGCACGTGTCTTCTTTTTGGTTTATTTATTTTTTTTGGTTGTTTTTAATATAGCTTTGTTAGTTTTAAATGCTTTTTTACTATTGGTATTTTCCTGTGTGTGGCCCAAATACTTCTAACCTAATATTCTTTTAATTCGATGTGACTAAATTAAATCGAATATTGCTATTTTAAACGTTAAATTTATTCTTGGAAATTTTCGTTTAAGGATGACAACCCTATTTCTACAAGACGAAATTTCGAGTGACGAAATGCTAGTTATCTGGCTGACTCATAAACTTAGTCCTGTGAGCTCATGTTAGATTAAGATATTGCTTTTTAAACGTATGACCTCATTATTTTACCATAAGATAATAGAGCTGGCACTATGATTATAAGCATTCTTGTTAAAGTTAAGTCAACTAAAAATAACACTGGTCCCAAAATCATGGAAAACTAACAAATAAATGTGTAAAGGTTTTACAGGTTCGTAATGATCCTTTATTGTTGATTTAAGTGTCTGAGTAATACTTACATACTAACTGTCAAACTGACTGCCCCATTGGTGGCTCGTGGTTGCAAGCGCGACTGGTGAGAGTGGGATCCTATGTTCAATTCTCAGGTCGGGCAAAAGCGTTATTGGGTTTTCCGTTAGGAATTTCTTCGTAAAAACCCGGAGTTTGGAAGTTGGCGGTTTAATAACACCGTGTCTCGGAAAATACGCAAAACCGTTGTCCCGTCGGACTATGAGAGTAAAGGAACAGAGAGTGCATCTGTGTTTAATCACACACTTGTGCACTATAATATCTCCTGCGTACCTGGCTAATTTCCGTTGAGATCGGCCACTGTGACGGAAATCGGTTGGGAAGCTATTATTATACTTAAGGAAAAAATAATATCTACATTATAATAAAATCTATATGGTGTACATAATAAAGAGTATTCTATTCTATTCTACATTTGACAGTCTGAAATCACCAACCTGTCATGAGCAAGCGTGTTGATTAATTAGCGTGTCTTCTCTTTATGAGAAGAGTCTTTTACCCTGCAATGGGACACTAATAGGCACGTATTATTATTATTAATACATTATATAATTGTGTCAAAGGAGAATGCCATCAAATATAGGGCGCCCTGTACCAAACAAAAAGTCCGGTGTCAAAACCTAGTGAATTTGGAGGGGAATTTAATGTCCCTCTTATATTGCTAACTATTTTTTAAATGGATTCCTGCAATTTGTATTTATTTACCATTTACCTACTTCATATTTTCAGGTTACGTTCGAGAAAATGTCGAATGAACGATGTCGATGAATGATGGAGGCATCGCTTAAGATTATCACACAAAGACTAAGTTATGGAAAAGCACCTGAACGTTTTCGTTAATAAGAATTTGAATTATATTTAAATAGTTCGGATGAAACCAATATTTAAAGTAACGTCATCCGTGACGGCCCGACAGAGCAAATGCAATACGTTAAATTAAAAAGTTTTTTTTAGTCGTTCCTCTTTTATTTAAAACCTGAAAATGTATTCCAAAGTACGTAAAAAAACCCTACTTCCTAAAAAATCCTACAAATTATCATCTTCATTTCAATGTTTGTTGGCAGCTACTTATACTTTTCACGTAGTAGCAACATTCGGAAATGAAGTGAAATGGTAGTGACATAAAAAAAAAATACATATGTGCAAAAGTTAATAAAAATACTTTTGTCTGTGATGTCCGAAATCCGGAATTCTTTTTCATAACAAAAACGTAAATATAATTTAAAAAATAGGAGCAATTTTATGAACTGCATTTGGTTCCCTTGCAAGTTGGTACGTTCCCATGGCATTCTCCTTCCTTTTTTTAACAATACGACGATGATGAACAGGGCAAATATAGTTCCAGCCTAAGTTAAAATAAACTTGTTTCTGAAGGTATCTGCAATAATCCGTGCCGAAACGTCAGTGATAATAAACTCTTCTATAATTAATAGTACTGGCTATAAATTAATTTGATACACAAATAATAACAAATATTGGAGTAGGTATTAATTTATTATTCAGTGCCCGTGTAAAGTTGATGGTACTTGACTCGGACAGCTCCAATGCTCTTGATATATCGACGAGATTACCAGTCGACTGCCGACAGGCAGCTAACACACACATGAGATTACCCGGCGTCAGATGAGCTGAAAATAAAACGGTGAAAATAGCTTTTTTTTTTAAAATAAATATTTAAGAGAGATATTAAATTGGTAGGTGCAGCAATAGGCTCGCCTCCTGTTACCTGAATTGTCTTGCCATAATTAGCTTAACCTTTCGGAAATCACAGGCGTGATGGTATGTTGAGCTTTCGTTTAAGCAAACGGAAATGGCGATGACATACAAAAAAAATAACCAATCTTAAAGATCTATAATGATTTATCCAGGAGCGGGACCTATAGGCTAGAATGAAATAAAATATAGTTTACTATAGGCCGAATGCTTAACTGAGACGTTGCCTGAGGTAGCAGCGCGGTGCGGGAGGGGTGTGGTGACGTGATGCGAGAGCTCAGTGGTTCGTCAACTTGTGACAACTATCACCCCTCCCGCACCGAGCAGCTACCTCAGGCAACGTCTCACTTAAGCGGTCGGTCTATAGTGTAGACCCTTCAAGCCATCATTCTTAGGGAGACAACATTTGAAGTGAATATCCAATCTTCTGACAAAATTAACATGACACAAAATGGTTAAAAAGGTAGATAATCATAATGAAAAATTGTCAGTCAAAATCATGCTAAAAGTACCAAATCAGTAACAAAAACAACAAATCGACAAACACTAATCAGAGCCATACAACACACTTAACGACTTTTAGTCGCACTTACCACGCGTGCTATTAGAGCCCATTACAAATTTAATCTAACATGTCGCCGCTTTACAACGAACCTTAATCACATCTACGAATGTTTATTCAGATGCAGGCCATCTAAAGAGCTCCACAATTTACTGGAAATTAAGAGGACGCATCCGCTGGGGATGCTACAATAATATTGTGCCACCGAAAATACAACCACTAAGTGACAAGAATAAAAACAGTAGAGGCTCTGCCGTGTTGGGATTGTGGGTAAAAATATTAACGGTTATTTTGGAAAGGATGGTTATAATTATGTGGATTGTTTGTTTTATTGTTTTGGCGATTTCTGAATGAATGTTTATGGTGGTAATTCCACATGTGGGAAAAAAAATCAAAGTGGAAATGGAGGGTAAGGACAGAACAATGTTTCATTGTAGTTGCTAGTAATGTTGTTTGATTACGCTTTGGGTGATAATTAGCTCGAAACCTTACTTTAAACCGGGGTGTTTGTTGCGCCACTTCTTCTCCCTAGCAAAAGCATTTGGAAGTTGTGAACGGTGGGCGTTTTGGAGGATTGTCTTTTGTAATTTTGACGTCCGAAAAGTGCTGATTCTCAGGTTAGTTTGAATAAATGACTTTTGATTTTGATTTTGATTTTGACCTGTAGTGTGAACCTAGTCATATACTGTAATTTATACCTGTTGTAGACGCCTTGTGAATAAATAAATAAATGTGAGAACATGTAAATGACAGAGGCAGGGGTTAACCTAAATAAGCACTAATTCAGTATATAATTGCAAAACAATTAAGACTCATTAGTTATATTTTTAGTATTAAGGTCCAACCAAATCACCTTAATCAGCAGCAGCCGCAGCACAAAATATTGTTGTAAATTGCAAAAATGCAATTTTATATTTACAATTTCTATCCATAAAAGCAATTTGCAATTAAAAACACATTTTTATAAAGCTAGTTAATTTTAACGGCCACTGAACAAACTGCATAAAAATAAAAATAAAACCAATGGAAAAAAAATCTCTGCATTTCAGTAAGGGTTGCGCGATAAAAAAATCGCTGACCAACGAAAGAAGCAGGGCCGTCCATTTACAACTGAACGACATCTTTTCATTAAAATAAAAATTGCTAATGACTCCATCTCCATATTTTAGCATAAAAACGTCAGCGCTTTGTACCATTTCGCCTTGGTTATAAAAAAAAAAGGATAATTACAAGATACATCTGCATATATTTTGACGCCTCCGCGCTATTCCTCGACACATGGATGGAGATGTTAAATGTTCTGCTTTAATATTTTTTGCTCTTGAAGTGCAGATGACTTTATTACTGAGGACGGTAAGACAAGTAATGTTTTTTTTTGTATGATATGCGAGATTTCTCCGGCTTGTTATGTTGCTCTATGTGACATATTTTTTGTTTTACATGCTTAATATTTTAAAGGCGTAAGCTAGACTAGCTTACGCCTAGCGCATGCCTGTTTGGTACAGTAAATTTTTTATAGCTGAAACTTTAGTTTATTGGCCAAGGGTAGAGAGTATCTACCACTATAATCAGCCAACAAAATTCTTACTGCTCCTCTTTCTGTGAGGGGAGTGGGCCATATTCCACCACGTGGTGCGTGGGCCCAGTGCGGATTGTCATATGTCTTCGAATTTTTTGGTTTTAGGACATGCCGGTTTCCTCGCGATGTTTTTCTTCACCGTTTTGAGAGCAGTGGTGATGAAATAATTAACACAAAGACCTGCTTGCTTTTTTTGCCTGCTTGAGTTCGAACCCACGACTTACAACTCGTATGTCGCGGCCGTTTCCACTTGGCAACCATTGTTTCGCTGCTGTTATCTACCAATATTTTTATTCAATATAAAAAGCAATATTAGTTACTAGCGACCCGCCCCGGCTTCGCACGGGTGCAATGGAGAAACACTGATAATTTTAGAGACATTATTTCTCGTAAAAAGTATAGGATAAAAAATGGTTATTGTGGGTTATCCCTAAGAGATAGACATATACCATCGAGGACTTTTTTGTAGTACTTTTTAAGGTGTACATTATTTTGATCTATCTCGACGGGTTCAGCCAGCGTTTACAATGTAAGCGCAAAAGCGCAAAAAAATGTGTTTATTTACGACATCACATTAGAAACCTCTAAAATTATCAGTGTTTCTCTGCTATATTATGCATGTATTATACATATAAACCTTCCTCTTGAATCACTCTATCTATTAAAAAAAATCGCATCAAAATCCGTTGCGTAGTTTTAAAGATCTAAGCATATATAGGGACAGACAGACAGGGAAGCGACTTTGTTTTATACTATGTAGTGATAAGCTTCAGCGTGTTATATACACAACGTTTACACATATATTGTGTGTTTTTCAAAAAAATCCTGTTCAATAGCTATAAGAGTAGAAAATTCCGAGACAAACAGAGAAGCTAACTCAGATATTTAACGAGAACACAACACGTCCTTATTATTCACAAGAAATGAAACATTATAGGCATAACATAAAGAAACACAAGGTGATTTCGTTCCAAAAACAAACTGTTTGCCCCTCAATTAATAACGTCGAACAATCAACATCGCAAAAACAAGAAATCAAAAGGAAGTTTACGCATCAATTTATATGAAATACAAGGAGGTATCTCGTTCGTTAATTTGTTTACACTTTGCATGTTCCCTCCGTGCCAGTGTTTACATTTCACATCTAAGTATCCTCGTAAAACGTAATAAACTTCGCCTCCCGATGATTATGGGCCTTTGAAAATAAACTTGGAAGTCGATTCACAAACACTGTCTTTTATTTTTGTTTAGTGTACTTTCTTTCTTTCTTGAGTTATGGATATCATCGTTATTCTTTCTCTCGAGTTCAGTGGAACTTACCCTCGTCCCCTTTTATTGATACATTAGAAATTATTTTTTCATAATATTCTGCCATAAAAATGACTCCGGAGTCTTGTTTTGCTTAAATTATTTAAATGGCGATATCTTCGTATTTTGTGAAAGTATTTTGCTTTGGATTCTTAGAACTTATAATTTAATTTCGACGGAGGACAAGAATTTTAAAACAGAATTGATCGTGAAATTCGTATTTATTGCTTAAATACTAGTCCATTTATTATATCACTAGAAAAATAACGGCCAAATAACAGCAGTCATTGTTTAATATTGTTAAATTGACTGCATTTTAGAGATATTTTGTCAATTTAAATGGTGAATAGATTACATTGCTTTATTTTAATCGCTAAATAACGGAACTTTGTATAAGTTTATATCGAAATAACGAAAGGATTATAACCATTATTTTTCTAATGTAGGTAATAATAAATGGAGTATACGATAGTCTAAAAGCGCGTTTACACGGAGAGATTTTCTTGACGGATAGTTTTCGTCTCCTCGTGTCAATAGCTCTACAACTAGCTTTAAATAAGTAGTGTAAACAAAGTTATTACTAGACTTTGCAGTTCTGAATAAATCATACCCATACTCACACACAACATTGTTCTTTGTATCATGATGAGTTTAGGCTTATTAGTAGATTGGCATGGATTTAATCGCCCAAAACGGGTGAATCACTTTTAAATATTTTTTTTATTTTTATAGGCGTCTCGCAAGAAGTTAATTTATTTGTGTGCGAGTCGATAACCCCAAAATTTATATTAACCAATTGGTGCGTTTCGAATGATATGCAATCTTATTTAAAAAATAATATTATTATTTGAAAGTAACTATTCGCCCGTTGCGGGCGAGTAAATTCGTCCTGTGAATCGACTAATAAGCCTGAGTTTAGCGTAAGATTACTGGGTGAACATTTTTATTTGATGTGTATAGCTTGCCTCATGGGTTACTTTTTATTGCTACCAAGTATAAATTTCAATTAATGTTTAAAAAAGGGGATCTCCCACAATTTGAACTTTACACTTAATGAAACTATAAACTCACCTTAAATATACAACGTAATATCTTCTATATAAATCAAACTATTAAACGGACAACGGAAAATTCTTCAAGCCAGGTAAACTCCTAGGCATACTTCACTCGGTACATTTTACATCGGAAACATGCAAAGCTATAAATATTCACTCCGCTCCTGTTTGTTTCCACCTCTTAGCTTAGGCCTCATAAAATTAATGCCTTTATATTAATATTTATTAATATATGAATGTCTCGTACATTGTAGGAAAGCCGGTATGATAAAATTGTAAGTAAAGTTTATGGTGCAATAACAACGGTATTATGCTGTTGCCTATGAATTTCCATTGGATATGCTTACGGTCATTATGTTGTCTCATTTCTATTTATTAGGAAGGAAAGAGAGGGATATAACGGGAGCAGAGGTTACACTTACTTATTAGGAGTTTATGATAGGCATTACATGCTAGACGGTTAATAGGAGTATACGAATGCCTAATTAATGTGAAGCCTATATTTATTGAAGGTACTAGGAGATTATACGACGGAGATGTAATTAAATTTCATACTTGTATATTGTATTAACTGTCGATTTTAATATATAGGTACGTAAGGTCTAATTACTTAATAAAATATGATATTTTCATGTTGTGTGTCTGTAATAAATCAATAACGACTTTTGTTCATTTGGTTTGGTATTTTTACGTTTGGTAGACATATTTTAAGTCTACAGTAATAATAGACTATGTAGTCTATTTAAATTAATTTGTATACCATATCTATTTACGGTACACAAATTAATTAACTGTAGTATATACTATAGATAATTAAAGTTACAGTTATTTTACTTTACAACATAAACTTTACATATTATACTATGTAGTCTATTATTACTGCAGATCTGAAATAACTGTTACTTTAATGAACTGTAGTATATACTACAGTTAATTAATTTGTGTACCTTAAATAGATATGGTATACAAATTAATTGACTTAACACTTAAGGGGAAGCGCCCAGGTTGTCCGTGAAATTCAAATTTTCTTATTGTTTTTTTTTTGCAATTTTTTGGTTAGTATCAGGTTGTATGTTGAACAAAATATGATTCGCGGCCATAACGAATATGTATTTAGAGAATTATAATAATTAAAATTATCAATAAAACACTTTATGTCTAAACTGGATGATTTTTTTTTCAGGCTCCAAATTTTTACAGTGTTCATGAATATGAATAACTTTCACTACGGGACCAACTCTGAAATCGCGAAAACAAAATCAGCTGTTTAATACAAAAGTTAAATACCTACTTGACCAAAATGTATGAAACAGCTGATTTTTTTTCGTGTTCTCAGAGTTGGTTTCATAGTGAAAGTTGTTCATATTCATGGGTGGAACACCCTGTAAAAATTTGGAGCCGGTAAAAAAGCATGCTGTATAATCCTATTGAATGACTACATGAAAGGAGAATGCCGTGGGACCGTACCAATTTGCGAGGGAGCGGGTCATAACCAAATAGTAGTTTAACAATACTGCGTGTATAAAATGAAATATTTTTTTATATGTCGCGGTCTACAAAAAAAAAAGATAAAAACTAATAAAAATAAAAATTACTCAACCAAAAACCTTTTAACCTAGATCAGCATGTAAATTTATTTCAATTCTAAATACAAACATCAACTTTACACCCATTTAATTCTACGGATAAAATGTCAAAGCGTTTCATACAAAATTCGGTTACCAGATACGGTATAAAACAATGTGACATTAATCGAAACAAATGAAAAGCTTCCATTTTAATTAAAGAAGCAGGTAACCCAAACCTCACGGAAGATTAAAGAACAAATAACACAAACATGAAAGACTGAACCACGAAATTAGATTTTCACGAATCAAAAACGAATTTGTAATATGATAGATCATCGTTATTCGTAGAAGTTTCGAAATTACATCCCGATAACTGATTCGAACATGACAAAGGAATCACACCTTTATCGTGAAAGAAATACGGTGGTGTAAAAACACAGGATTCTGAACTGTCGTTTTCTGTCCATCCTGCCGGAAGATTGCGCTTTTGATATGATTAAAAGGGTGAAGACTGTTTTATGTGGCAATTAAGGAGTTTTGTTACTCCCTAGTTTCTATTTCTTCATCTATGACCTGGTAACGATTGGCTATAAACAACCTGACATCTTATTTGTTGGAATTGTGAAGGCCATTAATTTATATTAGTACACAGAAGTCATTATTTATAGAATTATGGTTTTTATAATTGAGGAAATATGATGTTTCAGATACAGATGTTTGTGGCCAAGTGAGAATATATTATGTAGGTGGCGAAAAAATTAAAACTTTGTAAAATAAATAGCTATTTACTATTGGAAAAGCTAGTAAATATGAAAGAAATAATTGATTTACGAGCGCAACTAAAGCAAAGTTACTCCAACTCTACCGCTTCATATGTAAACAAAATTAAATTATTATTCCGTACGTCAATATACGTTGTTTTTTACACTCTAGGGGACGGTTAAAAGCACAAACAACCAAACTTTTCACTTACAGTTAACGTTTGTTTGTCGGTCCGATCCATTCAGTTTGCGGGAAAAACGTAAAATTTCGTACATTTAAAATACATTGACGTATGCGTCGAGCTCCAAAGCTGGTGCCGTATATGGTCTTTCAGGAAGAGTTTTTTGTTGATAGAAAGTGCTACAGTTGGGCCAAAACAATACGATGTCTAAGTAAGATAGGTTTGTATTTCAGGTGACTTTATAGCAAGTTGGTGATAAAAGTCAAAGAAAGGATTAGATTACGATTGGGAATGTAGGCGATGAAATTGAAAATTTATATGTGATAGTCTTGCTTTTAACAAACATGGTTTCTATTACATAACAACATTACTAGAGCTGTTGGAAATCTGCTAAAGAGGAAGGTAAGTTCACGAATAATAGGTGCATATGTAAGTGCAATAATGATTAGCCTTTCCTGCATTCATCCATCCGAGTGATGTTATATCCGCGTTTAAGTTTTGTTCAATTGCAAAATAAGATTTAAAAAAAAAACGCATTCATTGACCGGTAATAATTTCCTCTAGTCATCAAGTACAAATGAGGAGCGTCGGAACAAAAACCGATATGTCTTAATTAAGACCTTATTTTTTTTTTTTTTTTTTCTGTTTCAAAATGTTTAATTATACACCCTTCAGGAAAGAAATCAATTAAAAAACAGTTACATCCATCTTAAAAAAAATATCAAAATACTGTGGTCAAATCAAAACCGGCAAATAAATTTTTAAATTCAACATGTTCTTGTTGTTGGATTAAAAACCGATAATTCTTATTAAGTTTTACACAATTCAACAATGGTCGGTTCAAATTCAATTCAGTTCAATACCGACATATCCATTTTGGTTTCGTCAAAAACCGATATATCCAAATGATCGCGTCAAAAACCGATATATCCATACTTGTCCGCCAAGTATCTCCCTAAATTAAGTATCTACCCTCCGTCAAGTTTCACACATCAATCGATGTCACTTTAACTGCAAATTGACATGCTATAATTTTCCACTTTTGTAACATTAAAAAACTTACAAGCTTTTTTTTAATTTGTGAAAAATATGGTAAATTCGATATATCGGTTTTCGATCCGACGCTCCTCAAATAGGATGGAAGCACTCCATCTTTTTAAGTACACATCAAAGGGTCATTTCATTGTTAAAAAAATAAAAATAAAACATTAGGCAAGCCGAATCGTGCATCCTACCTATTCCCTGTTTTGTCTGCAGCAGTATTTTGTTTTCGCGACAGTCGGAAACGGATATAGAGGGAGACAGAATAATAGCCGTCGGAAATGGTCAGACATGGTGGAATCTTACTTTTTTTTTCTCATACGCTGGACATTGCTAACTCAATGCAAGGGGGTTGTATTTAAAGGAAATCATACCTTAATTTATCAGTGATAAAGTTTAGATTGTAATGTCAAAAATAGTGTCTTGAATTTAAAGAATACTGGTATTTTTAGTGAAGCATATAGTAATGCATACATACATTGGTCAGGGATGTGAGATAGCATCGTTAAATTGTGTTGTTTTATTTCTCGATGTTGGATTTAATTGTCTTTTTCATGAAGAGCGATGAAGGGGTAGGTAAATTAATCTATTAGGTAAAATTAATATCTACTAATTCTATTAGTCTTGCCTTTATTTATATATTTTGTTGATATTATGTTCTTTTTATTTCCAGAGATCGCTCAAGATAGGGAGGTTTGGAAGGAAAAGGGAGGTCTTTGCCCAACAATGGCACACTCTATAGACTACACAATAAAAAAATAAAAAATTCTTCATTCAGAAATGAGGTCTTTTGGTACACATATCTACTTTGAGTCTTTTGAAACATGAAAGAAATTATAATAATACCAATTTCAAACTATTCTATCTTTCATCATTGTTATCCCAAGAAATATAATAAAAATAGTTTCCTTTTGAGTAATAACAAATACCATTTCCAACCACAGATTTTCAAGAAATGAAGAGGGATCCAATAGAAATGTAAATAAAGCTTGCCTTCAAAAAGTTCGGCTAGTTGGCAGGAGTGTCACATCTACAGGGGGATAAGATAATATTATTACAATGCCACGGAGTGAGAAAGTCCATTTGTCTGATTAGAAACTGTTCTTTGATATTAAAAATAACAATCAGGAAGTGGTGGAAAGAGTCTATTTTAATATACTTTTCATTTTAATGAATTTAAGGTGTGAATTTAGTGGGAGTTAACACCTTTTTATTACAAACTAGCTGTTCGTGATGTGGGCGTCATCCGGGGTCTCCCGACTTTTCAGGTAGATAAAAAAAAAAACATACAAACCTTGCCGAAATTACAATTACGAACACAACAACAATATCTGCTAAATCGGACGAGCTGTTCTCAAGCAATGATTTTGCATAGGTACATGAGGCTATTGATTTGTATGTATGCACCAACAACTTTATGAAAACAATATGGTTACGAAAAAAATCTTCAGAACATATTTTCAATAATAACCCTTGGGTAATAGAAACAATGTAAGTGCCTGCAGCCATCCTACACCTGCATACCAAGATAACTTTTAAGTTAAATGAACATATGGGTAATAGCTATACAAGTTGGTTCGCTTCATTCTATTTGCCAAATTCGTTAAATTAAATGTTGAACATTTTCGAAAAGGGTTGAATCCCTATAAAACCTAATCTACCGGTTAATCGTTCAAGGCTGCGGTAGTTAACGCCTCCATATTCATATTAAATTTCTCGTGTCAGATATTTGTAACCAGGCTTGTTAGTCTATAACCGCACGAGAAAATTAGGGTACCGCAAACAACGTCTTAATAACGGCTGAACTCAAACAATTTACAAAGTAAATATTCAAACAAACTTAATTAGTACATCCTCGGTATAACCGACGTGAAATATGTTGTGTAACTATAGGGAATATATTGATTGGCCATTAAAATAATGGGCTCAAGCTTGAACGATACGCTTCATCGCTGGAAGGCCGAAGGGGCATTCTACATCAAACATCCCACCACCAGTCTACATAAACCCGCCTCTCCGCTTTCCCCATTCAAATTTTGCGATCACTGAAGGGTTCACCTGTAGAATTTAAGAGGCCAGTTTATAATGGACGTGTAACTATTTGTTTAAGATCGCCACTGCCCGGCCTGTATCGAAAATAACGTAAAAACGATCAAAAAGCGAAAACGAGTAATATCCGGAGTTGTATTGTTCTCATATCGGGTCCGTGGAGTTAATCGAAATTAAGTGATCCATTACAAGATACCGGTCAATACTGAGTTTAACAAACGACTGTATTATTTATGGAATCGATTTTTATGCGTCGTTAAACTTATACCTTTGTGTTTTCTTTGTCTTGTGTTATTAAAAACCGAATAATTTCCTTTCGTATTTTTTCGGGTGCAAAATTGACTGAGATTTACGTGTGATTTTTAAGTTCGGATTCCGGCGAGAGCAGACTTCGGTACGTATATAAAAATAAAACTTGATTTATTGAAGCTTCTCTCGTCTGTGTGTTCTCTTGCTTGTTGCTAAGCGTTTGTTTCCTAATGCTGTAATCTTCATCCACGTATAGGTTAATTATCTTAAAATCTAGGTAAAAGATAACCTTTTGTGTCGTTTATCAAGTATAAACTTGACAGGCCTGCACTGTCCTCCCATGCCTATTAAGACTGTAATTATAAACATTGCAACAGCTAATTATTTTTTAAAGACTAACCGTAAATTTTCTTGCCTGCCCTTCTCCATAGGAAACGGCCAATTGGAACCGTGCAATTAGCCTCTGACGTTTTATAAGTGCCCATGTGAAATAAAATATTTTGATTTTGACTTGAACATCTTGTTTTAATTAGACTATTTAGGTTAAGATTTACAAGAAATAAACTTCTCCATCCAAAGATTTCGTTCCACGAATACCTTGCCAAGTTTAATGCCTACAAAGTTTCTATCTCATAAAGAAACTTTTCATTTAGTCATAATACGACTTGGCTTAATGATTCACTCTCCGTGAAATATTTATATCCACCTGTGGCATACAAATCATAATATGTATGAATATGTTGTTTTCTACAAGTTACTGCGTGATAAATGAGACACAGCAATGCAAATCATGAGAACTGTGATTTAATATACAAGTGTTAATTTTCTGAACGGGTGTGGTGGTAATGTCAGGAAATCATAGCCCGTGTCCAACACTGCTGTTTGATTTATTTCATAGTTAGTTTATCTTTCCTCTGATTATTTGTTTATATTCCCTCATTGACACAGATTCTTTTAATCGTTCTTATTTAGTCTTGCGTTCTTCCGATGCTAATAATTATAAATAATTTTGTTCTCTTTCGTTCTACCATCTCTCTAACATGTCTGCCAAATTTATCATTGAAGTTTCTGCAACAAAAAGCCTTTTTTAATTCTAAATGTTCTGATGTTATCATGTCTTCAGCAAATTATGGCTAGGAATAGTTAAAAAAGCAATACATTCAACCATGCCACACTTATTCACCTGAATAAACACAATATTTAACTATTTAATCCTTGCTCTAATACAACTCCCATTAGGGTAGTTTCAATGAAAAACACAACTCTTTATGCCGTGATTTACTGTTTAATGGTTGTTTGAATGCCGCTTACATTTACGAGCTAGCCCTTAGCCCTCACCACTTTTAAATCTCACTTTGAAGTCGCCCAGAATTAGATGGGGCGAATTTCTTATTTAATCTTTGATTTATAGTTGACACATTTTGAGGTACAACCCGTATGCTCGCACTTAATCTTGATTTAACCGACTTGAACCGCTTGTCGGTACCCAAGTACGGTTTACGAATAATTTACGATTACCTTATGTGGCCTATCATGTGGAATTTGTGGTGGCATGATCGAAATATTGAATGACTCTAGCGTTTATAATGATTTTAAATTGGTTCTTAATTTACCTACTCAGTGTACTACGGAACTCTTTTATCTATTTATAGTCTTTGTACTTCAAATATTTTTTATTTTATACTATACAGGGTGGCATCATCATCACATCGACGCACAACGTGTTACCATTTATTCAGTAAGTCGAAATTGTCCGTGGATTATAAAAAAAAAAAAAATCCTCTGCCATACATTTTACCCGCGTAGGTATTGCACTTTTCTATGAAATAGTAGTTTTTTTTTATAACCTACAAAAAAAATACGCTAGGGGATGTAGAATCACGAGCTAAATACATGGTTTCAGTTTCTGGGTCAATGTTCCTGCCACCTTGTATTCTATAACGTATAGTCATCATTGAAGACGGATTGTTTTTCAACAAGAAATCATTAATATCGGTGCTCGTAGTACTTATTTGAAATTAAAACCATGTTTCTCGACTCATTATTGTCGCGTGTATGTAAAATGGTATGTTTTTTTTAATACTTTTTGAATTATTTTCGATAGCTTGTTACTGATATTATAAAATACTTGCTGCGCCCCGCAGTTTCACCCGTATAAGTCATGATGCCGTGGGAATATCGGCATTAAAAGTATTCTATGTCTACTTATTTGCGAATTTTTTTCCAAATACGATCAGCTGTTTTAGCGTGAAAGCGTAACGAATAAACATATAATAAATCATTTTTTTCTCTTTGTTATACTATTAGTTTATATGAAAACTATGTTCTTCACAGTATTATAATAACCTCGTTCGTCCTTCATAGTTTCCAAAGAACTATTCACGAAGATAGTCGAGGATAATTAGTTAGACCATTTCCAACTACACACAGAGCTTTTAACATTGATCGAATAGTTACGTAAATTAATAACCTCCATCAGAATCTCATAATAAGTTCGAACTTGGAAAAAATCGGGTTGAAAATTTTAATTAGTCCGAAAATACTTCAATAAAACCACGGGCTGAGGCATGAAAATCGTAAATTAAAGGAGCGTTGAGTTTGGAGATTAACTATTAGAGTTTTAAAAGTTAAAATTTATAGTTGGTCGTAGTGCAACCCGCTGTGACGTGTTGCTACTGTTTTTATTTATCCGCTAATAAAATTGATTGACATTCTTTCCTTGAACTTAATGATGGGGCTGTTAAATGTGTTAAGATTTAAGTAACAGGCGATAGCGATTTTGAATTGTTTTTGAGATTAGAAATTAGTTAATATAATTAATATATAATATAATATATACAACGTGTAACGCTAAATGCGCAAAACCTGAAAATAGTTTGATCAGAATAACGAGCAGAATTAATTGAACCACTTTTTAATATAGGTCACATTTTTCAAAAAATCTTCATTAAAAACGTTGCCGTGTCTATTTATTAATAGGTCAAGCAACTCAATGTCAACGCGGCGCAGCGGCCCGGTGACGACTCCTCCCTCGATAAAGCGTCGTCGCAGACGCAAGAAACGATCAGAATGGCCAGTAAAACTAAAACAGCACATAAAACCTTTACATTTTTTTTTAATGACTTATTTTCTCTCTGAAATAGGTCAATTGAATTAAAAATCAGTTGGGGTGTCTGAGGTTTTGCGCATTTAATGTTACACGTTGTATATAATATTCCACAACTTTCACACAACGCCATCTAGTCCCAAACTAAGCAGAGCTTGTGCTATGAGTACTAGACAACTGATAAACATACATATATATTTCTAAATACATACATATTATAGATAGATTACACCCAGACAAAGAACAAATGATCGTGCTCATCACACAAATATTTGTCCTGTGTGAGAATCGAACCCACGACCTTGCGTATAGTAGTCAGGGCCACTCACCACTAGACCAACAGGCCTGCCAAATAAATAATTCTTAAAGTTACATTGGTTTTATCTATCCGTATGCATTTGCTTTGGCCCAGATGCTCACATTCAGTATAAGCCTATGTTTATTGAAAGCTGAAAATATTTAATTACGTTAATTGCCAAACCGTCAAATTGTATTTTGATTGATAACATTTTTTATAGGTTTTTATTTAAAAACATAAACATTTTACGAAGTATTATAATTGATAACCCTTGCTTAAAATTAAGAGACGTTTAAACGTCACAAATTGTATAGTTAAGCCGACGTTTATCATTATTTAACGTTCAGAAAATTTTATAAATAAACCCTTCCATTTTAGTTTAGGAATAAATTAAAATACGAGTACAAAAAAAATCTTCTTCACTGTGACGAATAGCGGGAGTATAAAACTCTTGCCTTAAATGTACAGACGCCAGCACACCAAGCTACTAAAACCTGTCAATTTTCTTTAATAGATTTTCAACTTTATCGCTAAAGCATTAAGTTCAAAGTTGATTGGGAAAATTTGACAGTTTCGGGTAGCTTGATGTCCTGGCGTCTGTACTTACCATCGGATTTATCTTATAACTTAAACCACTCCTTTATATGATACGGTCAGCATTAAAAACCAAGTCAGTTCTACAGGCGCATTTGATGTTTATCAAACATAAAAATTAAGGACAGGAAGTGGCTCCCAGCGATAAATCACGACACCTAACTGTTAAGTTTTGACTTAACCTTTGATATACTTAGTTAACTTTTAACTAGTGAAATAAAATCATTAATGTCGTATCTTTAATTTATTGGAAGGTCGGATATTTATTTAGGAGTGTAAAAAGGAGTAGAAAGTTTAGTACTTAGCATCGGTGTTATGACCAGCCCCATTATGTAATTCCCCCCAGCCCCGTTGGTCTCGTGCTGGCAAGCGGGACTGCTGAGGGTGGGGACCTGGGTTCTGGACCTGGATTCCCGGGTCGGTAAAAGTGTTATCGGGTTTTCCATTACGAATTTCTTAGTAACAGTCTGGAGTTTAGAAGTTGGCGGTTTAATACCCTCTTGCCTCGGAAAGCACGTAAAGCCGTTGTTCCTGCTGATTGCCGTCCCATCGGACTATGAAAGTGAAGGAACAGAGTGCATCTGTGTTTACGAGTACGCACTCACTTGTGCACTATAATATCTCCTGCGTATCTGGTTTGTAATAATAATAATAATCATTTAATTCAGGCAAGACCCATATTACATAAAACATAAAATATCACAATATCACTGCTACAAAATAAATTAATGAATACAAACTAAAAAGGTCACAAAATTAAAATTAAAATACAATATCAATGCAATCTCTGTTGA
The DNA here is from genome assembly GCA_949629135.1 of Eremobia ochroleuca. Taxonomy (NCBI): domain Eukaryota; kingdom Metazoa; phylum Arthropoda; class Insecta; order Lepidoptera; family Noctuidae; genus Eremobia; species Eremobia ochroleuca. The sequence continues at coordinate 13,946,143 of OX451394.1, forward strand.
GATCGGCCACCGTGAACGAACTCGGTCGGGGCTATTATTATTAAGTAATGAAGTAGGCCTTTTTTTTGGGTGAGAATTTGTCAAAGAACTTCTCCCCCTCTGGGCGGAGCGGGAGGGTGTGTAAGACTTTTACTGACTAAAACCCACCCGTGTTCCTTCAATTGCCTGTGCCAAAAGACACGGTAACTCTTTCGAACAACCCGTGACCCTGGCAAGCATCGGTCCTAGTGGACCCCGTCAAGGAAGTAGGCCCTTGTGTAATAAGATATCTCACTTATCACATAGGAACTGCTGAATATTCTAAGTATTTACACATAATGCCTAGTCATTCAATTAGCATAATCAATCCACTGTTGGGACACAGGGTTCCTCTCGATGAGAAGGAATGGGTTGTAATCTACCACGCGGGGCCAGTGCGGGTTGGTAGATGTCTCATGTCTGGCGGCGGAAAGGGAGAGAGAGGCTGCCTCCTCTCTCCCCTCCCGCAGCAGACGCACTGGGCGTCGTAGGGTGGCCGACTTCCGGCCACCGGCCTGCGGACGGCAGACTTGGGGCGTCTTGTCGTCCGACCAGCAGCAGGCCTCGAGGCGGCGGCGTCGTGTTCCGCGCGCGCCTCATAGTGGAGTCCTGCGGCCGGGGTGACGGCCGCAGTGGGTGACGGGGCCCGCCTGACCATCTGGCGGGCCAATACCCGTCGGGGAGTAGCGACGAATGCTTCGGCGATACCCGCCCCCTGACACACGGGTACATGAGGAACACGGGTTGGTTTTTAGTCAGTAAGAGTCTGACAGTCCCCTTCGCCCTTCCCCAAGGGCGGAGGGACTCCATGAGGATTTTCCAACCCGATACCAAAAAAAAAAAAAAATGTCTCTTGTCTTCGATATTGTGGTTCTAGGATATGCCGGTTTCCTCACTATGTTGTTTTTTTCACCATCGTCATTCAATTAGTCGAATAAATAGCGGAACCGGAAATAATCATTGTTAAAAATCCATCCTTAAATATACAGAAACGAAAGGAAAAACTTAAAGCATAATTGAATACAAAATATATTCATATCAGAACTTTTTTATTATCATATTCCAGAGTTCCAACAGAAAAAAATACAAAACTTCGTTATAAATACAAAAACAAAAGGAATATTATTATTAACGGAGAATTTAATTAAAAACATAACAGTATCCGAGTTTATAATATGCCTACTTAATTAACGTTTTTACCGTAAAAACGGTCGTTTTTATAACCTAGTTATGGAATGTGCGAAGGCCAACAAAAATTTCATCAACTGAACTTCTACAGTTCTTCAAATACTTTCCTCAAAGAACCTCTAGTGAGAAGAAAGTCGTCATGAAAAATAAAATTATTAAAATGAGAGAAGTAAAGGAGAAACAAAGGAATAAACTAAGTAAAAGTTTGAGAGGCTTTTTTTACTTTGGTACTTCTCAAAAGCCTACAAAAGAAAAGTCCTAAGGTTTATACACAAATGAGAATTACTGAAATCACGTGAACAAGAAGTTTTTCTTTACTTGTATGCGAATAGTTAATAGGATATTTTATTACGTTCACCAATATGGAATATCAAGTGAAAGGAGTACAATATCTATTTATACAACGTGTAACGTTAAATGCGCAAAACCTGAAAATATTTTGATCAGAATAACTAGCAGAATTAATTGAACCGCTTTTTAATATAGGTCAAATTTTTCAAAAAAATCTTCATTAAAATCGTTGCCGATTCTATTTATTATTAGGTCAAGCAACCCAATTTCAGCGCGGCGCAGCGGCCCGGTGACGACTCCTCCCTCGATAAAGCGTCGTCGCAGACGCAAGAAACACTCAGAATGGCCAGTAAAACTAAAACAGCACATAAGACCTTTACAATTTTTTTAATGACTTATTTTCTCTCTGAAATAGGTCAATTGAATTAAAAATCAGTTGGGGTGTCTGAGGTTTTGGGTATTTAACGTTACACGTTGTATTATAACATAGGGTGGCTCTGTTACCATGGATTCAGTACATGATTTTGGACTCCGCTGCGATGGAATTTTTCGTCGGATATAAAAAAGACAAAAAAAAACTGACACCGTGTCGAAACGTGTCGGACTACGCACAATGAAGGGTTCCTTAGGTGGAATGAATTTATCCCAAGAACAAACTTAACAATGTAGTTGAAAATCACGTTCTCCAATACATTGCAACTATAAATGTAAATTGGATGACTATTACTCGTAAACTTGTAAAGCCTTCTTAGCTGTGATAGTTTTCTTTTAACTTCGTTATATATGTATACTGTTACCATGTTTTTTTTTTTTCATATATCCAAAAATTGTTTACACAAACCCGAAATATTTTTAAAAGACCTATCCAATTATACCCCACGCAATGGGGTAGACGAGAAAAAAACATTCCCACTTTACGTGTACAGGAGCTAGCTACCTTTAGTTTTTTTTTTTTTCATTATTTTATTTCAACACTTTTCGTTTCTTGTTGACTACGGAACTCTAAAAAACATTCCATAGGTATATTTTGACCGCGAAGGTATTTTCAGTTTGACGTGCAGTTTGATGAAACAGCAGAATTTTTTTTTTTTGGTAACCTTTAAAAACTTTCTACGTTAGGTCTCTCATGTACTGAATTCCTGGTTTGTAGTTTGCGCGTCGATGTCCCTGTCACCCTGTTTCTTCTCTTTCACCGCAGGAAAAGCTTAATTTAAAAGCAACCACGTATAATGTGGAAGGCGTTATAAATGTAATATGATGTCTTAGAAACACTTTCCCCCCTGGATCAGCATAAAACAATAAACTTATTTACCGACCCACAATTTACCAACCCACAAAATAAAGTAGTTAAAAAAACAAACGATTACGGCGTGAATGATTAAGCGGCGTACATTTTCACTTCATTAATAATAACACTTTGGGGCATTTTATTAAACTGAAGGTAATTTATAAATACTTAATATGAGCGCGGTGGTCGTAGATCACGTTAATTGGCGTTTCGACCGATGGTAGGTATGGTTTATATGACGCAGAAACGCACTGGATTAAACATTGGCACGCGAATCCGTGACTCTGTTTACCTAGTTTAAGTTTTCAAGTGTGGGTTGTCTTTTAATGGGAATGAAAATATGGGTATTGTTAACGGGAAAAAATAAAATAAATACATCAATACATATTCCAAAAAAACAGGGTTTTGGAAACAACAGGGGTTTGGGTATTTCTGTAATAGTATTTTCTAGAAGATATCGGCCTAGGTGACGAATTAAGTGTAATCAATACGCTTTTTTGAGACACCAAAAGAATGGTGCTTTTTAGTTGAAAAAACTTTGTAACAAAATAACTAAGTTGAGGCTTCAGTTTTCAATTGCTTCAATGTATTGTAGCAGCAGTACAAAAGACCGCCTTCAAATATAATATTATATAACCAGACCATCCCTTAAACTATTAAATTGCCAATCCAACAAAAATACTCCAATGCCAAGGTACAGTCAATAATAAAAGTTATAGTCGTCTCTCAACACTAAAATTACGTGAAAATAGTGCGGCAAAAATAAACAAATAAACGCTCGGTGACATTTAGCTGTCGTCAGTCTATTAAGGGCTCTCACCCAGCTTTTTATAAATGGCCAAGTAACATGCGACCGCAGTCATTCCACGGAAAAATTGGCCAGGCAGGTAGGACGTTGAATAAACAATTTTATTTCCACCTTATTTTCGGCGTGTGTTTAAAAAAAAGAGGTTAGTAGGAATCTATTTGGTATACGCTGACATAGATACCGATAAAGGAGATAGATAGGTAGGCGTACTGTAGAATAAAATAAGAAAACGAAAACACTTTTATTTCACAATAGTAAAGTCAGAGAAATTATTTTTTCACCAATTTGATTAACAACTCTATCATTCCTTGACAGATGTATGAAATGGCTATAACACTGCAAATTAGGGTATCGATTCGCGTAACGGATTATTTTCCCTGACGGTAGCTACACTCCACTCCCACTTACTTCTACCAAATAGTATATTGTGTATACCAGTTCTTTTTTAAAGAAAAAGAAAATAAACACGTTAGACGTATATTTCATACGACCTTAACGTTTTCCCGGAAAATTGCCAAGGTTCACGTAGTATCAAAAACGTTTATCATGTCTTCAACGCGCACGACCTACTTCTTCAGTCTGAGAACCAATGTTGAAAAAAAAAACAAGTTGTTGATTTTAAGAAAGTTTCATGTAACCAACTCAATTGTTACAAATACCTTGACGGTATAATCGTTTAGGATGTCGTCATCCATGGTCTTCCTCTTCGTATCGCTGGCACGACAGTTACTTCAATTCTGTATGCTCAAAACTTCGCCACTTTCTCGGCGTCATCGGAGGCAGCGCAGAGGTACAGACGCCAGCACATCAAGCTACCCGAAACTGTCAAATTTTCCCAATCAACTTTGAACCTTATGCTATAGCGATAAAGTTGAAAATCTATTAAAGAAATCTGACAGATTGTAGTAACTTGATGTTCTGGCGTCTGTACAAAGGGCAGGACAGGAACTAGATCATAGTTTGTGACACAGCTCTGATCCACACCCTGCTACCGTTCCGTCGAGGTAGTCCCATTTTACGAGGTTCGATACGTTGGTTTCTTGTCATCCATGGTTAAAGTTCATCTGTTTCCACGTTCAAAGACGATACTATACATGTAATTTAAGTAACAAATCGACGCTTGAAAGGCAAAATTGACTAAGCGGCAAAGGGCTAACTTTACAGGAGCAAAGAGGATGAGGAGGAGTTTTGGAATAAGATTCCCAAAACAGAAGAATTACGCCTTTATCGTAATTCTTACTGTTTTGGAAATGTTATTTTATCTGAATCAGAATTTATATAATAGTTGAAATTGAAAACATGCGACAAATCGAAATGAGAGATTGTACTCATCATTGTGAACAACTTTTACTTTGAGATAAAACCTGAAATCGCGAAAAAAAAATCAGCTGTACCCTACATTTATGTTCGCATAACTCGTCAAAATGTAGGGAACAGCTGATTTTTTTTTTTTTCAATTTCAGGTTTGGTCCCATGGTAAAAGTTGCTCATAATGATGAGTACAATCTCCCATTTCGATTTGACGCATGTTTTCAATTTCACCCTGTATATTTTTTTTTTAATGAAAAGTTAACTTTATAGGGGTGATTACAAGAGTTCATATGGTTTTTTTTCTGAAAAGTTAAATATTCTCCTACGAGTATACAGTCAGTCCTATGTCGCTTAGTCAAGTTTGATTTTCAAGCGTTGAAATACAAAAAATAAAACATCGTCGCCGCCAAATTAACAGTTTCAATTTCAAATGCCAATTCCAGTGGATGGGTTAAAACACTCGAGAAAATTCAAACAATGGAAATACCAATTAATTGCTTCATTGTAAACAGATTGCTTAATTACGAGAAGGAAATGAATAAAGAGCGTTTAGTGAACATGGAGTCAAATTAATTTTAATGATAAACGATTTATATGGAAGTCTTTGGCGGCGCGTGGAGGCTCACAGACGGCGGTAGGCAAACTTTAATTTTCTCTCCTATTATTCACAAGTATATATTGTGAATTGAGTATCTGAAGAGGAAATAATGCAGCAAAGTTTTGAAATTGCCTTCAGATGAGTTTAATATTAAAAGTTTCGGTTTGTTTGCTGTGTACTTCTGTATTGTTTTTCTGTTTTCTTACTGAATATCGCCAGCATTATCATCAATAGCTTTTTAATTTAACATTTGATCTACAAACCGGTAATTCACTGGCCTCTTTTTTTTTAACTTTTTTTGGTTAAACTAGGTTTTCTAAGTTATTTTCTGATTCCTTTGAGTTGCAGTCAGCTCAACAGTTTGTTCTGCTGGTTACTTTCTAGACTGAAAAGCTCAATGGCGGCTCGTGGTCGTAGCACACATCAAGATATTTTTGTCAGACCTAATTGCTTCGTTATTTTATACTTTTGCTACCATCGAAACTTATACAATTTTCAAAAAATATTCCATAGAAACGGGCCAAAAAACAGAAATACTTTATCCCGCATTCCCATATCGCCACTAAAAAAGGCCCGAAAATTCGAGCAAATAAATCCTGGAAATTAAATAATAAATTCTTTTTTATTTACACACGCTCTAAAAAACGCATCCGCGGAATAGAGGGATTCACACAATTCCCTTCGAATCCCTGGTGTACAATTTTGTAACTCTTGAACCGACTTTCACGAAGCTTTTAGGTTAATGCTTTATAAATCATAAATTAGAAATGGAAGACACGTGCTATCCCTACGTGACGTGGAAATTATTTTCTTTTGTTTTGCTTGAAAAAATGTTAAAATTGCATTAATAGATAATGTTGGAGTGCTTACTGTAATACGCCTACTGTTTCGGTAACGGCAAAAAATATAAAAGCAAGGGAAATAAATTATTTAAGGGTACCATTATCTACAATACCTCATAAAGGATATTTTTATGGTGTTTTCAATTCATTAGTAAGTGCTTGAATTTATTATAAAAGAAAAATGCAAAAATACAATGTTCCCACTATGTTTCTCTCATTTTTATCGTTCACACAATAAAAAAGTTAACGTAGAAAGAAATAAAAAATATTGCAACGTAGAATATTATGTTTGTTTAGGTTAATCAGAATAATATGAAGGGTAAAATTGAAGGCCTTTCAAAATAAAGTAAAAAACGTAGCATAATAAAAGAGCATCAGATTTTTTTCACGTTTCTGTTCAAATTTTGTATTTGTTTTTAGAGTTCTGTACTATTTTGTAACCCTAAAAAAGCTTTTTTAAATACATAGCTATTTAACCTATGTATTTAAAAAAGGGATTTTTAATAAATGTAGTCTGTCTAGTGATAGCTATTATTACTGTATAGCATGAGGTCTTAAGTTCGATTGTCATGTCGGGCAATGTTATTGGACTTTGCCTTCTGGAATTTCTCAGTAGCAGTCAAAAGTAGCTTCATCCTTTATTTTACATGGGACTTAAATATAGCTGGGGGTACTGCAGGTACACCTCGGTCTGACCCTTCGGAGTAAACTATGTTAGTAAACTTTTACAAACTAATACAACTAAAAAAGACGTGGCCCAACACACAATGGCACATGCCTCCGTACTCAGTGCCTTATAATGGGACTGTTCACTAATAATGTTTTTAGGATGCCGTTAGAGCTTCCGCGCAACCTACCCATTATTGACGCTGTTCTCTTCCTCGTAATGGTATGAAAGTCTTCAACATGGGCATCCGCGAACATCTGTGAAGCGCTGCAGAAGCGAGGAAGCCCCATCAGCATCCTAAGGCCGTATACTACTAATACTGTGCGCGAGGGACGTTGTAAGCTCTCTGCGTAGTTCAGTACACTTCTCCTGTATACTTAAGTTTTAGTTAGGCACGTTAAAAAAAAATTCAAGAGTTAACAAAACATGGTTGGAATGCATAAGAAATTACAAAGAACAAACCCTCAAACCATCACTCAAAACAATGAAAGCAAAAAGACGTTTTAAATCTTAGCAATTAGCTGATCACAAATTGCATTTCATTTTTTATTTGCGCTTACGGAACCCTAAACCAACCGAAACGTGCTTTGATTCGCATATAAACCTCCATTTACCGCTATATTACCTAACAAAATATAAAAGGGTAATGCCCTGAAGCAAACAGGTGTGGGGTAGCTAAGTACATAAAGGAAGAAAGCTTAAAAAAGGTTGAAATAAAGTCAGTTTTGGATCGCGTAATATTGTAACGTTGAGTTTTGATTCGTAACGTTTTAGTTCAAGCCATGAGATGTAGCGATTTTACTTAATTTACAGAGATAGTGGTCTTGTAGTTGGTCTTTTAGTATCCTATTTTATCTTAATACTGAACAAAACTCTCTCCCATGCTCTTTCAACTGCCATAAAGAAATAAAGACAAACAAGCATTAATTGGGACTCACACAGTAAGATCACAAACGAAACAAAGCACATTCATAGAAACAAAAAATAAAACAAAAGTAAAATGAAAATAAAAACAGAAAGGTACGAGGACAAAATGACAAAAAGCTCTTTATCTTTAATTGGAAGTTTTGTATTTAAATAAATTATATCCTGAAGAGAGTGCGTGACCTTTTATTACCCCGAAAAAGGAAGGAACACCCTTCCTTTTTGTTTATGTTCAGAACACAATAATTATTATGATTACTCAAAAACCACCGGTTTTTGACAAATCTAGCAGTAAAAATTCTCTCAGATATTACTAAAAGCTTTGGAAAAGATGCAATTTTTGCTTTAGAGATCATACTGAAATTGACAAAGTTCTTTAAGATTAAAAACAAGACACGCCAAAAAAAATTTGCCAAGCATTGAAAATCCAACAGCGCATTTTTATTTAGCCACTAATTTGGAAATCGACAGTGTTAGTGAAAATAATTGCACCAATAGAATCAAGTTCCTTAGACCTCTTTCACTCCTGTCTTAAGCAGTTGTGTTAAGTTCCAAAGGTATAAAACATTGTATCACAACGGCTGCCGTGTTTGCGGCGCCTGCGGGCTATTGAAAATTAAAATTGCTGCTTGAGTTTTTATCTGCACCACTGAGTTTATAGTAGAGAGCTTTGTGATTCTACTTTATTTGGAATTTTTGGCAATTCAAATGTTTTTGTAAAGCTGTTTGAGTTTTAAGTTTTGATTTGTTTTTGAGGATTTTGTTTTTATTTTAAATTTTTTTTTAGATAATAGTTAAATTTACTAGATTTTTTTCTAACGTAGGATCTGTAAGAAAATATTGCTGGTTAAGACGATCAAATAAGCAAATGGCACAACTGTTGTTCGTTTAAAATTATTACTTGTGTAAGGCGTAATTTTTTCATTATCAGATAATTTTTATCTTACGTATAAATATTGCGTTTTGACAGCTTTTGTACAGAAAGTATGTCAAACTGTCATATTGATTCTTAAGATATATGTTATCTGGCTATTTAAAAATCATCCCTAAATAAAGTAAATAAGGGACATACGTGAAATGTGATAGTCTAAAATGTTAAATTTGGAAATCCAAATTCAACATTTCAGTCTATCTACATTCAGTTCGATAACCAAAATACGTTCATATTTCAAGTTAACTCCAGCGAGGTGTCGCTTTATTGAGTTAATTGCGCGTAATTTACAACCTGGTTGCTATCAATGTAAATCTTTGTCGAAAACACGACAATAGAATACGCACAAAACAAAATTAAAGTCGAACCAAAATCATTTCGACGTTTAATTAAACGGCACACTGTGGTATAATTGTGGATTAATTGCCAACTGGATTCAAATTCATCGAATTTACACGACAATTTGTTGAAAACGCGTCACATAAAGTTTTATTGCGATTCTCGTAATATGAGCGGCTGTATTTCAATGTGAGTTATCGTTTTAAATTAATTATTTTACTGGTACTTTTTTGGATAAGTATAGAAACTAACTATAATATGATAATAATAAACGTACTGAACCGATGTTACAATTATTTCATTATGATTAAGTTAACCTTTGTCGGTCTGTAACTGTTAATCGATCGATCTGACGATCGAACTGTTAAGCGATCTTCATTTTGTGTGGCGCCTGTATCTCGGAGACCAAAGTTGTGATACATAATAAATTTTGGAGTACCTACACAATAACAAAATATCACACAACTACAGCTACTAAAAAGATTGAAAAACTCACAAAGGTTTCGCAATAGAAGCTACCTTCTTAAGAAAACCGTGAAATAACTTATTTTGGGATACTTTTAACCCTAGAGGCTCTTCAATGAAAGCATTTTATTTCTGCAAAAAAGTACTTTTGCAATAAAAATAAACAACAAGAGTCCCTGAATAAACAAACATAGATCCTACACAAAAGCTGTCTGAACTCTATAAAAAGATAACAATTCATCCCAAATCCAAAGAAATCTATCGCTACGCTTTGTTACTATTACCGTGGAGATTCTTTTATATCGTAGAAGATCAAACACAGTATCTGGTTCACAAAAGATGAACATAATGATTTTGATACACGAACCGTAACGGCGAACACTAAAATAATAGGGGATGAAATTGGGGTGCTCAATGAAAATTTGCATTCACAACTATAAATTAAACATGCAAGGGTTGTTCACCCCGAGAGGTTCGGAAATAGCCGTCTAATGAATGGAGTATGCGAAATAGTCGAATTACTGGTAATTGGTAATTTGCAAATCGTTGAACTTAACGGAGTAGAGAGTAGGGTGATACTGGCAAAAGTATCGTTAGAGAACCTCCTTGCTAACTAGATTGATGATGATGATCGCAGAAGATGAGCTTGGTAGGCTTAAATAATAAATTGGCAACATTTGTGTAGTGCTTCAAGAAACTTTGGACGCTAGTGACATTGACAGTTATTGGTAAATATTTGCGAAATTGTCACAGAAATTATATTGAAATAAATAAGATGGTGGTGTTAATTCCGATTTTGGCCACGCGCCAAAATATCATTGCAACGTTGCACCAAAGTAAATATTATAACGTTTACGAGCCATGGACGCAGTGTTTGAAAAAGTAGTATCAAGTCATTTGAAACACATAGAGACCTATGGTATGTAGGAATAGGCAAAGAAGTGGGAAGGTTCTAAGCATAATCAGCTTACAACCTTCCCACTGCTGGGACATGGGCCTCCTTTATTTGAGAAGGAGTGGGGCGTAATCCTCCACGCGGGCCCAGTGTGGGTTGGTATATGATCGGAATAGAGAATACTTACCGACGTAAGAGCCAGATCACACTGATGATGATGATGATGATACCAGAAGATGAGGTTGACAGGTTTAAATAAAAATAAGACTTATATGCGACAAATTATAGTTCTATATAATAATGGTACTACAGTTAGCTGTCGCGTTTTAACCCTTTACCGCATAGGAAACCATATATGGTTTGACATATTTACAGTTTATTTAGTCTAAAAAAATAAAAAACTAGCGTATAAATCCTAATGGGGTTTGCTTTTCATATCATTAGCAATAATAAAACACAACTATTTTGTCTATCATCACATACCATCATCATCATTTTCCCAACTATGTTGGGGTCGGCTTCCGGTCTAACCGGATGCAGCTGAATACCAGTATTTTACATGGAGCGACTGCCTATCTGACCTCCACAACCCAGTTACTGGGTAATACGATACCCCTAGGTAAGACTGGTTGTCAGACTTTCGGGCTTCTGACTACCCGTAACGACTGTCAAAGATCTACGAATGACAGCCGGGACCAACGGCTTAACGTGCTTTCCGAGGCACGGAGGGGTCTCGGTATGTAAAGATGGTCACCCATCCACAGACCAATCGCGGCAAGCGTAGCTTAACCTGATCGATCGATCTGTGCGGCTGTTATTATTTAGCCACGGGCCCCTCTATCATCACATACCACTTGGACATAAAAAAAAATAATAATAAAAAATAAAAAAAAACACTATAATTAATTCTGAAGCTTTAATAAACACATTAACTCTAAAAAGAAAATATTGTTACTTATTTAATATATCAAGCAGTAAAGGGTTAACATGGCAAAATAATGGTAATTTCCCTTTCTTTAATATCTCCCCGTAGGAACCCAAACAATAAACTATGGACGGTTTTTTTGTCAATCGAACATGTTGAAGATCACGATACTGATTCAAGACATTAACGGACTTTATTTCAGTTTTTGAAATAAAAATGCCAGAAAGTGTAGGTGGGTCACTGACCGCTATTGTCGTGCTAAATCGCGACAACTATAGCTAATCTAGGGAAGATAAACCAGACTCTTGAACTCGGAGAATATATTGACACGCAGCGAATTCTCTAGCTAGATTGTCTCCGATTAACGCCTATCCTAAACTGATATTATATTACACAGCGTATTCTAATATGTCCCGCTTGAGTCCCATATCTGAATTCATGTAACATTATGCGTTAATCTACCAGGGAGGTATTTCTATCATTAATTTAGATGAGAATTCCTCATGGTTGCCTCTGCGACGTCATCAAACGATTATGACGGCACTATTTGCAATATGTGACGTCAGCAGTAGGAGGATATAGGTTTACCGAGAGCTTTATTTATTTGCAGTAAGAATGCAATCTTCATTGGTGCTCTCTTAAACTGTTTAATAGGATATCGTGACGTAAATAAACCCGTAGGTTGAACCACTCGGAGTAAACTAGATGATGGTTTCTTTTCTTTGAATCGTTTCATTTTCAGCCGTTGTCAAGACGCCCAGTCAAAAATAGTAAGTGTTTTTAATAAATATAATATTTATTTACATTTAATATAATATATGTTTATATTTAACTAGCTTTTGCCCGCGGATTCGCCCGCGTGAATGTCGAAAAATATCCGACGGGAATTTACTACCGGGATTTAAAAGTAACCAATGGGTTAATCCAGATTATAAACTCTCTGTGTGCCATATCATCCAAATCCGTTAAGCCGTTTTTGACTCTCTCGCATAACCGCTCCATCGGTTTGTCTTTAATATTTTTAACATCGATATTTTATCCCCCTTTTCACCCCCACCTTTCTCTTTCAATATCATCATCATCTTTGAGGTCAGCTGTCACCAAATAATTCACCTTATATGCCTTTATAAGCGTTACTCCGTTCAACTTGACCGGGGGCATAGTAACACAAAAACTTCTCAAACATCGACCGCTGAAATCAAAGACCATGCTTCACTTTTAGTGACGTTGTAGAGCAATCCATAATCTAACGCACGCTTTTCACAGATGGTCACCAACCTCCTAAGCCTACAAACCGAGGCGCTTATCATCCTCGTAAATAATGTTGCTAACACATACGTACATCGTCAATAATACAGCCGGCATGCTCTCCGCTGAGCGCCTCGATCAGCTCATTGAAGAGCGTGTGTGAAGTCAACCCCCCTGCCTCTCCCCGCACTCCAACCTATACGGCTCTGAAAAAACCCCTGCCCAGTGTACCTGATTGATCTGGCCTCCATCCTAGCTTTTAAAAGTGCTTATCAACTCTGGAGGAATTCCAGCTTCCTCTAACTTTCTCCACCACCACCAGATCAATTGCCTTAGAGAGGTTGAGGAAACAGGCATACGTAGGTGTTTTCCTAACTAAGTAGCTTCACAGCCCACTTTAGACAAAAGATGGCACTCTCAGTGGATAGTCCAAAATCGAAAGTCGAACTGATAATCGCGCAGCTGAACAGTGCAGCTTAGTTAGTTTTAAGAGTAGTTTGACTGAAATATGCATAATAACAATACAGGGTAGCAAACATGAATTCAGTATACAATTCTGAATCCCATGCGTTTAAATTTTCCGTCGGTAATAAAAAAAAAAAATTGCTGTTCAGAACATTTACTCGCGTAGGCACTTTTCTATGAAACAGCAGACGTTTTTTTTTTTAATTGATTGTTTTTTTCTGTGGTTACAGTTTTCGCGTCGTTGTCTTTTCACCCCATATATAAAAATAAAATAATTGCATTGCATAATAGAATGCACCAAACGATAATAACACTGTTAATTTTTTGTAAAGAAAAAGTCAGATAAAATTTTTCTTTTCAAAGTTCTTTTTTTTTAAATGATAAATGATAAATGATTTATTTTCTGTAAGTAGGTTTGTACAAACACTTTTACATGTCAATCATATTTTTTTAAACTAGATGAGGTCGGCGTTTCCTATCTGACTACTCTGAGAAGAAAGGCCGAAACAAACTCAGAGGTCACAGTCTCTTTTAAAGTCCAGACATAATCTTGGTCAGATAATGTGAAGACCATGTAGATTGGTGTCTGAAATGGTCTTTTGAGTAAAGAACCACACAGATTGAGCGGACCTGTCCAGTCAGTGCACGCATTTGTCAAAAATCGTGCAGCTCAACTCAGAACTTGAGGAGCCTTACGATTCGACGAACAATACCAATGAAAGGACATTTGGGTAGGCCGCATAAATGACTCAAACTGCCAGATCATGATTAAAACTAACTAAGAAGGAAAACCTAAAAAAAGAAATGACCCACATAGTCTTCACACTCACAGTAATAATAATAAAAATAAGATACTTTACAAAGTAAATATCCATGTCATTGTTTATACAAAATTCATCAATGTCAATGTGTATATAAAAATCCGGATATAATCTTTGAGGATCATGTAGATTGGTGTCTGAAGTGGTCTTTTGAGGAAAGAACCACACTGAGTGGACCTGTCCAGTCAATGCACGCATTCGTCAGTAACCGTGCAGCTCAACTCAGAACTTAAGGAGCTCAACGATTCGACGAGCAATACCAAGGACAGGACATTTGTGTAGACCGCATACACCACTCAAACTGCCAGACCATGATTAAAACGGAAACAATGATCCACATAGTCCTCACATTCACAATAATTAAAATAATATAAGACTTTAAACAGTAAATGTTCATGTCATTCTGTATATAAATAGATATGTATTTAGAAAGAAAAGAAAAAAAAAAAAAACAAAAGTGTAAATCAGCAAAATAAAAAATAAACAACATTCACTGTCTAGACCTATTGGAGCAGCTCAATCCCAAGCTTTTTTGTCCTCAATATAGTCTTTTACAGTATAATAGGCTTTCTGGCATAGTTTTAGCTTTATAAAAGATTTGAATTTATTAATGCTTAGTTCTTGAATGTGGCTAGGAAGTTTATTATAAAAACGTATACATTGGCATCTAAACGAGCCACCTATTTTCTTGAGCCTTGTTGTAGGAACAACATATTTGTGTTTGTTCCTAGTATTTATATTATGGATATCACTGTATTTTTTAAACAGATTAATATTTTTATGTGCATACAAAAGATTATCATAAATGTACTGAGAAGGCACAGTCATTATATTAATCTCTTTAAATTTGTCTCTGAGGGAGTGTCTGGGACTTAATTTATAAATGGAACGAATTGCCCTTTTTTGTAAAATAAAAATTGTCTGAATATCGGCGGCATTTCCCCACAACAGAATACCGTACGACATCACACTATGAAAATAACTAAAGTAAACTAAACGGGCTGTCTCTAAATCAGTTAAGTCACGAATTTTCCTAACGGCGTATGCTGCAGAGCTAAGCTTTTTTGACAATTTATCTATATGGGGGCCCCATTGAAGCTTGGCATCCAAAGTTATGCCTAAGAATACTGTGGTATTTTCGGGTTTTAACTCTTCACCCTTTATGAGAACACTAGTTTCTACTTGTCTAACATTTGGTATCGTAAACTTAATACATTTCGTTTTTTTTCCGTTAAGAAGTAAGTTATTAACATTAAACCAGTTAACTACTTTTGCGAGGGCACTATTTATATTGTCAGTAACCAGCTGCTGACGTTTGAGTTTAAATAAAAGTGAAGTGTCATCTGCAAACAACACTATATCATGTTCATCCCTTATGAGGTAAGGCAAGTCATTTATATAAATAAGAAATAAAAATGGGCCAAGAATTGAGCCCTGGGGGACCCCCATTTTTACTACAGATCCGGGTGACCTTTTTCCGTTAACATCAACTCTCTGAATCCTATCACTTAAGTAAGAAGTAAGAAGATCCAGAGAGGCGTTCCGAATTCCGTAGTAGTGAAGTTTCCTGATTAAGGTTTCATGAAGAACACAATCGAATGCCTTGGACAAATCGCAAAAGATGCCCAAAGCATCGCATTTGTCCTCCCATGCATTATAAATATGTCCTAAAAGTTCAACTCCGGCATCAGTCGTTGAACGACCCCTTGTAAAACCGAACTGTTTGTTATGCAGTAATTTATTTTTGTTAAAAAATCCTTGCATTTGGTTTAAAATAAGCTTTTCAAAAATTTTACTAAAGGTAGGTAGTACTGAAATAGGTCTATAATTAGTAGGGTCTGATGTACTACCCGATTTAAACAATGGTATGATTTTACTATGTTTCATAAGATCAGGAAACTCACCACGATCAATACAATTATTAAATATAACAGCTAAAGTAGGTGCTACAATGTTTATAATTGACTTAGCAACATCCACAGAATTACCCCATAGATCTGCAGTCTTTTTAACATTTAACATGTGAAAAGTTTTAATTACATCTGTACAGGTGACATATAGGAAGTGAAATTCAGAATCACCAACTGGAACGTTTTCTTTAAGTAAAGACTCTGCAGCAGTGGGTGACGAGCTTAGAGATTTAGTAGTTGACACGGGAATCTCTGAAAAGAAATTTTCAAAGGCCGCGGCGACTTGAGAATCTGATCTAATTACATTGTCATCAATAGCAAGGCTGTAGTCACTACTTCGGTTGCAAGACCTTCCTGTTTCGCTATTAATGACATTCCAAGTCATTTTAATAATGTTACTACTATTTTTAATTTTTGAACTCAAATAACGTGACTTGGCTATACTACAGACTGTTTTAAATATTTTAGAATAATTTTTAACATATAAATTAAATTCAGCAGTGTTTATACAAATCCGTTCATCATATAATTCATAAAGTCGTTTTCTACTTTTATGTATACCAATGGTGGCCCAGTCACTGAAGGAAGCGTTACTATTGACTGATAATGTCTTTGGAATGAATGTTTTATCAAATTGTGTGCAATACATATTAAAAAAATCATTATATTGTTTGTTAGGGTCATCATTAGTCAACAGAAGTGGTAATTTACTTAAGAGTTTAGTTTTAAATGTTTCTAAGCGTTTAGTTGTTTTTGGGTTAACAGTGATATCTTTTTTAATAACTTTTTTGTTTTGATTTGGAATAGTGATCAGCTGTCCGCAATGATCTGAGTCTATTAAATTAATCATTTCTTTGTGGTTTGGTATAATATCTGTATAAATGTTATCTAGGCATGTGGCACTAGTAGGAGTTATTCTAGTGGGCTCCAAAAATAGGTTAGCAAGATTGTATGACTGAAACAAACTTATGATTTTAGTACTTAACCCAGAATTTTCTAACAAATTAACATTGAAATCACCACAAGTGATGATGGACTTGTTTGTATTACAGATTTTGTGCAACACTTCATCCATAACCTTTTCAAAACAATCATACAATCCTGAAGGAGGTCTGTACACACTTAATATAATGAACTGCTCCAATTCTATACAGGCTATTTCAATTGTCCGCTCAACAGAGAGGCTCACAATGTCCTTTCGGTCCTTAAATTTAAGCTGGTTATTTACTAAAATTAATGAGCCACCATGTATAGCATTTACTCTGCTGAATGAACTACCAACCTGGTGATTACTAAAATTGAACATGAACTGGTGGCTTTTAAGCCAATGTTCTGTCATACAAAGAATATCTACGTTGTAACAATTCAGGAATAATTCTACTTCTAAGTCTTTGTTTAAAAATCCTTGAATGTTTTGATGCACCAGATTGATACTGTTTAATTTTTTTACACTTTCATTTGACTTATTAGTTACATTTTTGCTAGAGGTTGCCTCTATTGTCCTAATTTCTAATTTAAATGATGATTAATGTCATTAATTTTAAGCAAATTATTGACAGAATGGTTTGAAATGCCTTTGCATTGCTCAAAAGGAGCAATTTGTTTAGCCAAATTTTTGGCTGAAATAGAAAAAAAATATGATAGCGACATAGCTATCTGTCTTTTGAGATAGGTAGAAAGATAGTACATAACACAATTGTATCTATCTTTTGTCAAATATATTATATTATTATTTCTTTTGTCAAATATAAGTTCAATTGGAAGACCCGGTAAGTAATCCTAACCTGTACTAATAAACAGATGGTATCATTCTCTCTTGCCCTCACAAGAACGTGAAAAGATTGTCAATTTCCTACCGACTCCAACGTGAGATACAAAAGAAACCATTAATATGTCTAGACACATCATTTTACAAATTATCGTCATATTAACGACTGCCATAATTAAACATTGAGGCGAGATGATCGCACTCTCTCCATTTGTTACACCGTTGACAAGTTAAGTCGTAGTCTGGGGTGGGTAGTCAGTATTCATAAGACACCTTCCTTACGGCGTTTCATTATAAAGCTGCGTAGATACACCAAGAGAATAGATGCGGCAAAACACCGTCTAGACTTTCTAGATTCTAAACCTTGCCTGTTGAATATAATGCTCTTAGAATGTTAATGAAATGGAAATCAATACAAAAGTGCGAAGTGCAATCTCTATAGGAATCGATTAGGAAACTCGTTGGAGAAAAATAAAGTGAGTTTGAATGTAGCATGAAAGAACGTTAATGAGAAACTTCGTTTGATTTTAAAGTTAGCTGTAGAAACTTAAAACGGTATAGCAAATGAGCAAGTCAGAGAAACTTTCTACTAAAATAGATGATTATTTCTTTCTTTTTACGATAGTTTAATAAACTTTACAACATCAGTATGTAACGCCAATACTCGTAACATAACAACATCGATAGTTAATACACGTAACAAAAAAAAAAAAAAAAAATTCGAACTCAGAGTTTATTTTTATACACACTTTTATCAATGACTAATTTCTGTCTGTAGGTTAAATCGTTCTCTATTTTTTTTTTCTATACAAACTCTTTCCTATACTAAATACGGTAAATAAAGTAATTTTTTTAGTTCTACATTTGTTCTACTTTTACATTGTGTCTCACATCCCCAAACCATTGTCAATATTCAGAGCTCCTCTAAATATTCGTGGGTCCCAGTTGATAGCCTACTCGCGAATGTTCGCGGCGTCACATATACCGTCACACGGTGTTTTGGGTACTGTGTAATGCAATTTTGATAACCTCATCAAGAGCGTGCACTTTATTAGCGGCTTTGCTAGTTGCAATCTCATGTTCGTCGTAAACTTCGTTAATTTTCTTGTTATTGTAAATAAAATAATTATTTACAATACCAAGAAAATTTGCGTTCATATTTGCATTCATCAAAATTTCTTCTGTTGTGTGTGACCTTGTGTTCTTCTAACTGTAGTGATCTGTTGCTTCACATTTGTATTTTCTCTAGAATCAAAAGCTTTGTATATATTTTTTTAAATAAATAATTTGTTAATACTTAATGTTAGTGTAGAAATAAGATAATCTGCAGAATATTGTCGTGTTTTTAAAAATGTTGGGTTCATTTTTCTTTTATATCACCTCTTTGAAGTATCTATTTCATTCATTGCCTTCTTTTATAATCTTAACAGCATTATCTAAAAATATGAATGAAACATATAAGAAACTTAACCTTCTACAAGAAAAAGTACGTGACTTAGCAATAACTAAGGATTAACTAACGTTCCCTCCACGGGGTAGCGTTAATGCGATGGGAAAAGGCGCAACGAGCTCATCACCATGAAAACTAAATTAATTGCACGAAGATGTGTCAGGATTAAGGCTCATGCATCTCAAATAAGCTACAACATATTGTGTTGTAATACAAATTGCTTATTTAGACATGACGAATTATTTTAACTAATGACAAAGGAGAGGGAGACCTTGAACATCGAAAAGACAATTATTGAAAAATGAAAGGTATAAACATTGCCATAGTTGAGTAGCAGCAGCTTTTAAATACTAAAAT
The DNA here is from genome assembly GCA_949629135.1 of Eremobia ochroleuca. NCBI lineage: Eukaryota > Metazoa > Arthropoda > Insecta > Lepidoptera > Noctuidae > Eremobia > Eremobia ochroleuca. Next base: position 13,965,652 of record OX451394.1, read on the forward strand.
ACCCCGATGAATATATTATGCTATATCTAAAGCAGGTGGTGCATAAGAAAACAATGAAACGTACCGTGAGTGTGGGGCACCTTTTTTTTTTTAAAACGTTTCCCTACTCTAGGAATTTCTCCTGTATTTTGGGTGCGTTTACAAACATTTAAACTCACATACACAAACAGCCAGACCCGGAACAACTACTTGTAGGTCATACAAATATGCAGTCAATCACTTAACTAAAACCTTTTTATGTTCTATGTTACCCATACCAATCTAGACTACTTGGCTTCATCTATGACTGCTTCGACAAAATTGGCTAAAATAATTCAGACATCGGCAATTCGCTCCATTACTTTATTGGTAACACGCACTTTGAATATCGAACGTTTGTCTTCTTCTTTATGTGGCTTAGTATCAAGATTAATATTATTAGGCTCAGTTAACTATGCATTGTTTTACAAAGTCTACATCAAGTGATATAGTCGCGACGATGAAAATTAACTACATTTTTGGCTAAAGTTTGGAAATTGTCTTCAAAGACATAGCGACGAGTTCTAGACAGTTTACTGTTCAGTTACTCTCAAGAAAGTCTAAATACATAATACGTTAGAAACATTATTTTCTTTTTTACTTACCAGTGACAGTAATGAAATTATATATTTTCTGATAATATTTGTTTATGTAAATGTTGTATACACAGCACAACAATTTTGCGCGTTTTTAAGTTAAAAGTTTTATTAAAAATCAGAGTATTTGTTACACCGTAATTTAGTCTGCATTATTAAACTATTATAAAGCCGCTTTTTTGTCCGTTTGTGTGACCATGTTATTCTTCTAAACTACGCAATTGATTTTGATGCGACACCATCCATTAAAACCAAGCACTTTATTTATGTATTTAAACTTTTCGCACAAAAGGTACAAGAACAAGCACTTTATTAGCGGCTTGGCTAGTGTTAATCTCATGTTCATAGTAAACTTCGTTAATTTTCTTGTTATTGTAAATAATTATCATCAATCATTGACAGCATCCATTCCGAAAGGTTTGTGTGCATAAAACATTAATATTTAACACATAGAATGTACATAGAATAAAAAAATATTGATACTTTTTCAAGTCATAAAAACCTTATGAAAGAGGGGCGGGTTGCTAATGTAATATATAACAACATCACATTTTAATTCAAAATCATTAACAAATGACTAATAAATCCGAAGATACTAATTTCTCAGCACACAGCGAGCTCGAGAGCAATCTCAATGAAACAATATACCTACAGCACGGCAACTTTAGGAGTAATGGCTAAGACACTTAGCCAAATGACCCAGTGCTCGTGATGTACATGTGAAATTAGCCGTTTCTGCAAATTGCTCAGTTCCAATCCCCTCACTGAATCCAGTCGGCGGTACACTCGCTAAAATATTTAACATGTTCCCTTATTAAAGTTTACAAGCTTCGGCTGGGGTTGAGAATCTTTCTTGATCTGTTTATGTGGTCTGCGTTAGTTTAATTGCTTTAAAACTATCCTTCCTGCCTTCTGTACATTGTACATTTCTATGATTAAAAAGAAGTCTAGATTACACTGTGCTAATATTTACCACAACTTTGTTTAGTAGATTTCAATTGTTTCTTCTTTTTTTTGCAGCAGTATTGTTTTTGGCTCTGGTTCATAATCTTTAAGTAGTTCAATGCGTTATTTCTACTTGTACAAAATAGCATGCAGTGATAAACGGGTGAAATTTCCTGTCTTTTTCTTTCGTAGAAATAATGACAACAAACACTTCTCTATTATTTCCTGTCCCACTTTAAAAATTTCACCGTGGTCGCAGTTAATTATAACTTTGGTCAAAATACTTCGTGTTGTCAAGTGCTTAGCAATTACCTTAATAACTGACACTCGACTGGCATTAGTGTTACCCCTCAAGGGACATAGTGAACGTACTTTTTAATTTATTGTAAAACTAGCTGCGCCCCGCGGTTTCACCTACATAACCGTCGATCACGTGGGAGTATCGGGATAAAAAGTATCTTATGTGTTAATGCCGGCCATAAACTATCTGTGCACCAAATTTCATCCAAATCCGTTCAGCTGTTTGAGTGTGAAGAAGTAACAAACATACAAACACACACACAAACTTTCGCCTTTATAATATCAGTATGATACGTTGCAAAATGCAAATAGTCACATATTTAAACTTTAAGTTCCATTTTCTTAAAACAGACCAAATGTCTTGTAAATTCTAAAGACCCCTCCACGAAATTCAAATTCTCCCTTCCCAACTTATAAAAATATTTGAGTATGCAAATTAAAATCAAGTCGTGAACTATGAATGTCATAATTAACATTCATTACTTGCCCCAACTTAAACGGGCTTAATTTGACGGGACCATCTTCATCAACATACCTCAGGGGCTTAAGGTTTTCCACACCGTCAGGTCTTGTCTGCGAAGGCTTTATGTTAGCTGGGGATACGCAGCACCTCGGTATAGTCCCGGGAAGACCGCAAGGAGGAGTACATGGATGTGAGAAACAAATGAAAAGCGATTCTTGTAGAATGTTTTAAAAAGAAAAAAAAATATGCCACGTGTTTAATGTCGTTACTCCAGCATGATTTTTGCTGGGAAAGTTAAGTCAATTAAGGTTAGAATTGTAGAAAATTAATTATTGGAAAACTAATAAATATTATAAAATTGTACGCCTTTTTTTCTACGGTGAAAACGGTCACACACACGCTTGTTTTCGTAGGTATGTTAAAAGTAGAGTAGAAGTTTTAAGGTTCCAACATGATGACACGAAGATTGTATGTGAACGTTTCAAGGCGATGGCAAATTCGTGTTCGTGCACTTGTAAACTGTACGAGTACCTACGTGTACAGTTATGGGAAGTACAAACAACGAAATTTCTAAATAGTTTTTAGTAAAACGGAAACGTTTTTATAAATCTCGTTTTATTTTTTAGACGTGTCATTGGCATTTAAAATAAGAACTTATCGAGCATTCAGAGATCACGCATAGAATAAGCAACAGAACTTACAACAGAATTGCTCAAAATAATGACTTAACTATCATACTGGCACCTTATAATGACTGCCCACGATATGTTTAAACAAAGAACACACTGTTTTTTGTTTCTAACGGTCATGGGTGACTGGAGGCCAGTTACCCATAAACACTACTTTAGAAACCACATCTTCACATGCCAATGATTTTAGTACAACCATAAACGCTATGATTATTTAAACTAGAACTATAAAAGAACAGCTAGTTAATGTTGTAGATACCTATCAGTTACGGATAAAGGAAGCGTAAAATTCTTTGGGAATTTGGTCTGAACAAAGAGTTTCGAGCTTTTGAAGTGGTTTTTAGAGTTGTTGGCGTAATTCATCGGTTTGTGTCTTCAATTACGTTTTTATTGGGTTTTGAATTATACGCTTTAGACAAGCTTTTAGAATAGTAGGTAGGTACTTAGCGTTATGACTGACTACCTATCTTTTTTATAGGTCTGATTGACTGACTGACGGAAAACGTACTATTTAACCCACGAAGCTGTTCCTTAATAATAAATAAAGAGTTTTTTTTTAATTATGTTTATTTTATATCCACAAATTACATTCACAAAGTATCACGTTAACAGTTATTTAAATCAACATTTTGTGATTTGTTTGTGTTCTATATTAATGAGTGAAAAGGGATTGGAAAGAATGTTTGAAACACTGACTTTAAATAGCTCAAGCAAACGAAAATATGGTCAGTAGCAAAATACCTATGTATACTCTAATTTTAAGTAATACAAGTATCCTAATTCTGTTCTTTTCTGTGCTAAATGACTCTGCTCAACATAAAACTGAGCACACCCTTTCTCACATCCCAGTCTCTCGACAACCGCTGAAGAATGTCAGCATTCAAGCAGCCTGAAGGCGAGTAATTAGCTCTTATTTGCAATGAGCGCCAAATAATAGATGCCTGGTTCTAATACCGAGGTACATCTGAAATACAGACTGAGGAATTTGTGGTATGCACGGGATGTGCTGTTGTTATGAAATCTTGGTAAGCTCCCAGACTATATTCGGGATTGGTTGAAGATGGACTTCGTTGTGTGAAGCATGAAATCTAAGATTAATTTGACGATTTCGTGTGTTTTTTAGTGAGGTTTTGCTGCAATTTCAATACCTGCCGGTCGATTCTGTAAAAATCTCACCGTGAAATCATAAGTGAAGTGAGCACTTAATAGTGTTAATCCCTAGCGAATGACAGCTCACTCCACGCTCACTTCACCCAGCATTCACGGTGAGATGGTTACAGAATCGACCGGCTGCAGTTCATAAATATGTGGATTTGGTTTCTTTTCTATTAAGGGAAGCGCCAGAATAGCCCGTAAAATTAAGAGTTCAGGTCAATGTAATCAATCAATCAACTCAGCCTATCGCAGTCCACTGCTGGACATAGCCCTCTCCCAGACTGCGCCACAACACCCTGTCCTCCGCCTTCCGCATCCAGTCTACCCCATCCACCTTCTTTAGGTCGTCCGTCCATCTAGCTGGGGGGCGTCACACTACGCTTGCCGATACGCGGTCTCCACTCCAGGACTCGTCTGCTCCACCGGCCATCGGCCCTTCGACAGACATGGCCAGCCCACTGCCACTTCAGTTTGCTTACTCTGCAAGCTATGTCGGTTACTCCGGTTCTTTTCCGGATAATTTCATTCCTGATCAATGTAATGTAGAATGTTTATTAAAAATGTGATAGGCGAGCGTAAAAATATGAGTTTAATTCTTGGTAAGATTATTTATGAACCTGAAAAAATATTGAGCGTAAAATATAAATCCCATGTATGTGTTCATGAGCGTAGTGTGGGACGCCCCCCAGCTAGATGGACGGACGAGCTAAAGAAGGTGGCTGGGGTAGACTGGATGCGGAAGGCGGAGGACAGGGTGTTGTGGCGCAGTCTGGGAGAGGCCTATGTCCAGCAGTGGACTGCGATAGGCTGAGTTGATTGATTGATTGATGTATATGTTTAGGTGAAAGAAATAATTTTAAAATTATTATTATTATAGGGCAGAACAGTGGTTGCCCCGTGGCCGGGCCGCGACTTACGAGTTGTGTGTAGGTCATAGGTTTGAACTCAGTCAGGCTGTTTACTTTGTGTAGGTAAATTATTTCATCACCACTGCTCTCAAAACGGTGAAGGAAAACATTTTAAGGAAACCGGCATGTCCTAGAACCAAAAAATCGAAAACCTGTGACTTCTACCAACCCGCACTGGGCCCGCGTGGTGAATTGCAGCCTACTTCCAATCATTAAGAGGAAGTCTGTGTCCCAGCAGTGAGAAGATTATGCAATGATTTTTTTTTTTTTTTGCCTGGCCCAACACCTCGATGAAAATATGCTATTATTCATAACCTAAATTAGCTAAAACACTCACAGCCAAACTTATAATAGTATTTTTCGTTTAATAGTATTTATCATTCAAGCAAACACCACAGCAGCAAACGAGAAATAAGTCCATTATACAGCATAACATCCTGAGTACTACGATGGCCGAAGGTGGTCTTGCTATAACAATAAAACTCGTAGAACCGCTGCAGGTATAGCTGTTAGTAGAAACTGAATAACTAGAGTTAACGCCGCGTTATGTTCTAGCTTCATATGAGCTTAATTAATTAATTTAACAAGCTTCAGACCCTGTTGGCTGAACTCCTTGGTATGATAATTTTATCAAATATTTACATGGTGTTCATACCAGAGTATGATGATAATTAGGTAAATCTAAACCAGTCTGCAAACACATTCGATGTTGCGTTCGTATTGGGAAATCTGTCAAAATTGTAAACGGCTTATTGCTGGCGCCGGGCCTCGATTGTGATCCATTGTTTTGCGAAAGCACCGAACCGATTAATATGAAACTGCCATCGGTCCTAAGTTTGCTTATTATGCCTTGACCAACTGAGGGCGCTGCCTGAATTATTAATTTCGAACGTCTGTGTCAAACCCTTTGACGCAATTAAAATAAATTAAGTTTAAAATAACACAATGCCTCTTGTTTAAATAGCATTTGTTTAACGAAACAATATATTCAATTAAAATTTGGTTTAATTTTGTGAACGTGTTTTCACAACACGTAGCAATAATAATGCAATTATTAGGGAGTGAGATTTAAAAAAAGTAATGTGTGGTTTTTAATCACAACTTGTTTTTACAAAAAATATTTAATCATAGTACGCCTATTAAGATTGAGTATGTAATTTTAATGAATATTATATTTAGATATCTTAAATGCAATAACAATCTAACGCTAAAATATAGATATTACTTACAAGTATATAAAGGGAAAAAGGAGAACTCATTGAGCATATATTTAAATGATTTTTATATAAATATTTAGATGAATTGTGAATCCCAGATACTTGTTCATATTCAAAAAATGATGGTCAAATATTGTTCATATTCATACCTATCTATAGATGGTACATTTACACGCTAGGGATATGCTTTTAGTCTGCGATTAAAGGACATCGGTCGTGTTCAACTGGTCCCCGTGATGCGTAGGATTCGCGGGCCAATCCCGCTAATTGTGTCTAAACTTCGGCGCGACAACGGCTTTTTAATTAAAACTTAATCAATATTATAGAGACCGTTCGAGCCGGCTCGGATAAGTTTTACTTTTTTTAGCATAACATTGTGAATCTCAATTTTTTACAAATTAGGTAAGAGTTTTGGAATTAGAGTAATTTTTAAGAGAATTGTCTCTTAAAAAAAAATTTATATAAAAAAAAACAACCGACTTCCAAAAAAACACTACAAAGTGAAAAATAATTTTAATTTCGGAAGTCGGTGTCAAAAAACCAAAATGCGGAACCAACGACACCGACTTCCAAAATTAAAATTATTTTTCACTTTGTAGTGTTTTTTTGGAAGTCGGTTGTTTTTTTTTATATAAAATTTTTTATTTTTCACTTTTTAGTTATATCTACCCCAATAAAATTCATATAAACACTACTTGCTATGTAAATATCAGTGACAGGAAGCTGCATCTGCGTTTATAGGGTACAGACGTGATGTTATGTTGTGCGATTGCGTAAACAATACATACATATGCGATAGCAGCAATCGCGGTTGTTTTACTGGTATTAATTATTATTATAATAAAAAACAATTATAACCTTTGTAGTGAGTACAGGCGTGATATTATGTTGTGTGATGGTGTAAACAATGCTTAGATATGCTATAGCAACAATCGCGGTTAATCTGCTGTTATTTATTGAAGAGTTCCCCCGATTTCTACAAGATCCCATCATCAGATATTGAAATGGTGACAATGGGACCACACGGGAAGCACCAGCTTTCAAATGAAAAAAAAATCATGAAAATCGGTTCACCCAGTCGGTTATTATGAGGTAACAAACATAAAAAAAAAAAAAAAAAAAAAAAAAAAAACAAAAAAAAAATACAGTCGAATTGATAACCTCCTCCTTTTTTTGAAGTCGGTTAAAAATTACTCTAATTCCAAAACTCTCGACATTCACAATACTTTTTCTTTTACGTACATATTGTAAATAAAAAAACATTGCAAAAAATGGCGATTGTTGCAATACGGCCAACACGGAATTCATTTTGGAAACACACTATTATCGAATACCAGAGCCAAAATCCGTTAGTATGAATTTGAGGTTTTTTCAAACAGTAACATTACAGATTAATAAATATTATTCACGCGGTATGTAATTCAAATGCACACCTACTAAGTTTCATAACATAATTTACAATTATTAAACCACAGTATGGAGCCAAAACAATTATTAAAAGCATAATTCATCTAAATATACATTATATTATACAGTGTGTGTAGCGTAACTACTGAACAAGTACGTTCATGGCACTGCGCTAGGCTGCTATGCCATTTATTTTCTGGTAACGGCAAACGACCAATAAGTCTTGCTTCCCGGGATATTAACACTATCATAGGTTACTCTCACATTTTATGAAGACACATTAGACACCGAGACATTTCCATAAAAGATTTGATATAACTCCGTTTCGAATTGAATTTGGTGTAATTTAAAGTTTTATCATGGATTTTGGAGAAATTAAATTAAATTTATGATACAATTGCTGTTCCTTATTTTTAAGTATACTTAACTGCCTTGTGTAATAATGTGTAATTTAGAATGATTTACTTCAGTACCCACTGTTATCGAAAATGAATTATTAAGAAATAGGTGTTTGATGTTTTTTTTATTGCAACATGTCACCTTATAAGAGAGACTGTTTCAATAAATTAAATCCACACTGAGCGATGACTAGTGTATGCCGCACTTTATTCAGTCGACGTGGAATCGTCCACGTCGACGGCCAAATAGCACAATGTCCAATAAGTCGCGTACTCGATATTAACTGCGACATAGTTTACTGTACGCGCCGCATGTTCATTATTACCCCGCTCAGTTTTATGACATCCGAAATTCGAATTTATATAATTGACCGGTTTAAATACCGGAACGGGTTGAAACTTAATTATTGTAAGCTCATAATAAAATTAACTGTCGACGCCTACGGAATTATTTTGTAGCAATCGCCTTGTTTTTAACTTACTTCTGAATTGGGCTATTATAACAATTAAATACAGCCGGTTTTGCTTTTGTCATAGAGTCGATCAATCACATTTATTGTGTGCCATTTTGTAGCCAGTAAATCGGATTAAATTAATAAAATAATTCTGTGCGCAGACTGCCGCGTAGATTCAGCGGTCGCAAACGCTACTGGTGAGCATGAAGTTATACAACATGTCCCAGAATTAACGCACAACCTCTTAAGGGGACATTGTACTCATCAATATGAACAACTTTTACCGTAGGACCAAACCAGAAACCGCGAAAAACAAAATACATTTGGACGAGTTATGCGAACATAAATGTAGGGAACAGCTGATTTTATTTTCGCGATTTCAGGTTTGGTCCCGTAGTAAAAGTTGTTCATAATGATGAGTACAATGACCCTTTATGAGGTTGTGCGTTATTTAAGTTACGGCTTGTATAGGTATGAGGAACAAGGTATAAAGTTCACTCAACCTCCATAGAAAAGGAAGGATCCTCCAACCATGCGGGTGTTGTGTCTGGTGGGCAACTGCCCTGGTGATTGATGTCGGGACATTGTATACAGTATGGAAACCACATATATGCAATAAATTATACCACATACTTGTTATCGCCTTTTCCGACGATATAAAAAAAATCAGCTGTTCTCTGCATTCACATAACTCGTCAAAATGTAGGAAGCAGCTGATTTTTCTTCGCGGCCGATTTCGTTCATTTTTTGTATATCGTCAAAAAAGGCGATAACAAGTATGTGGTATAATTTATTGCATATACATATATGTGCTTTCCATACTGTATATGCTAGTTGCGCGGTAAACTCTGCCTGATGCAGGATTTTGCGTGACGTATGATGCGTAGTTCGTATGTAGCGATGTAGATGCCGCCACAAGATCCTGGGATCGATCCCCGGATTGTGCAAAATGGGGTTTTTCTATTTGATATTTCTCTGTAGCAGTCCGGAATCTGGATTTTTTCCCGGTTGATGGCAATTGGCAAGCCCCCTATTACATGGCACTTAAACATAACTAGAAACATGTGAATTTATTATAGATATATACACCTCTGCCTAATCGTTCGGGGAATAACAGGCGTGGTGTCTGTAATTTATATGCTGTACATAATAAAAAGTATTCTATCTATCTATGTTATGTTATGTAATAATTCAGTTCATATTTTTATAAATAAATAAAAAAAAAAAAATATTGTTTACTCTCAGACAACTACAGTCCACAGAAGAAGTTAGTAACATAAATCTTATAAACTATGTTAGTACAATTAAAATAACAATGGGAATAAAATTTGAAACAATATAATATATTATAATACACCATATTTTTACAAGTAAATGTTGTTGTGAAACAATATTAACGTTAACGAGCAACGTTTTCTAGGGAATACCCAAACTTTTAGGACGTTATTCCACATGTTATATAAGACTAAAATATATGAAAACCTCAAAAGTCCCGAAAATATTTTGTCAGTGCTAAAGCCGGGATAAAGCTCGGTAGGCCGAAAAGAGCGGCTTTCGTGGTACCGGGCCTGACGAGTCCTTTGATATGTTATTGAGTTCAATTTACGTTTCATATTCATCGGCTTGCGTATTACTTCTTTTGGGAAAAGTACGGAGTTTTGGTTAAACATGAAAATATTTATTTCGGGGAAACAAGTTTTGAATGCAGTTCTGGATGTAGTATGAGAGAAAAATGGTAGCAGTTTACTTGTTGTTTTGGAAAATTTAATCGTATACGAATATAATTTTCATGTATGTGACGTGACAGGATTTTCTCGTTCGTTTTTAAAACCAGCATGTCGATTCTATAAAAATCTCAATGTGAAAACTTGCGTGGAGTGAGCTGTCAGTGTCATCCCACTGATGCTAGGGATGGACTAAGCAAACATTTACAACCATAATCGAGATTTGAATAATTTTTTTTATGCTAATTCTATTGATAATTTTATATAATTTCAAAACTAGTATTTTAGTTGTCAAAACATTACTGTTTTGTAGGGTTTTTAAATAAAATAGCAAAACTAAAACTTAGAATATCAATTTTGTTTTTTTTTTTCCTAGATTAAAACCCCACAAAACTAGCTTTGAAATAATATAAAAAGGTCAATGGAATTAGCATAATAAATATTATTAAAATGTCGATTATGATTGTAAATGTATGCTTGGTCAATCCCTAGTATCAGGTGGGATAACACTGACAGCTCACTCCATGCTCACTTCACCTACGTTTTCACGGTGAGATGGTTACAGAATCGCACTGCTGGTATATAGAAAAACTTAGTTATAAAAGGGGTGAGGACTCATAGAAAAGTATTGAAAAAAAAGGTATTTTGCGCCGACCCCAAATACCGTAAATTAGGGATAAGTAGAGGAGAATGAATCATGATGAACTGACTTTCCACCGTCACACTGTATCATCTCCACTATCTTATAGCAGTCTAATGCTGGAAATAGGTCTGTCCCATCGCAACTATCGTAGGTCGTACCATATTGACATTATCACTGTAGTTAGCAAATGGGTGATCAGTAAATCAATATGCTGTTATTAACGCAACGTAGGAAGCTGTATGTCGGTTTTGAGGCATGGTTCTACATAAATCTTGTGGTCTACGTAACCCTGTCGTGTTATATCATGTAAAACAGGTAAACATGTTTTCTTTTTGTTCTTATCTCTTACATTAGACTACTAAAATTTATGTCTAGAAATACGACGTAAAAACACCTCTGTTTAACCTCTCTTAGCGTGATGTATTTAGGCATTTTATGTTTATGTATTTTTTACGGTAAATAATACGGGCTATATGTAAAATCCCAGTGTTTGGAATCTGTTGATACCTTTTTTAAGGCTTCAGTAATAAGGTTTTATATTTCAAGGACGTTAACATTGAGTGTTTTCCTTTTATTACCTGAATTATTTTATTTCATGTTTGTGATTATGAAAAGAGCTTTGTTTTGTTTCTCACGCAAGAACATTATCAATAGCAGAAGTATCACAGTATTAAAAAAAAAAACAAATGAAACGAAATTCTGTCCCATCACATAAGCGAAAAATTATATTCGTGTACGAATATCATTTTCAGTAGACTATTTCAGGATAAAGCCCTGATAAAGCATTGTATTCAAAAACTGCCAGATTAAGCTGAGGACATAAATAATTTCTATAACTAAACCACAGAACGTTTCAAACATGAAAGGGATTTGTAACGCCATGTTGGATCTAAAACAAAAGGTGAACATGTCCATTGAAGGATTCCCTCAATGATTATTGAAAACTTTCAACGCAAAATCCGGAGGATAACCCTGTTTGTTCTCCCAAAGGGTATCCTTGCCCCACAACGTTGTTTTATTCTGGTGAAATATGAGATAGGATTGAAAAAGTGAGTTCGATTCTTGTAGGATTTTCCTTACTTTGTGGAATTATGTTCTTCGATTTTGAAGTCTATTGTGTTTATAGAGGTCATTTATGGGCGTAATAACAAAAGCTTCTGCGCTACCGCTGAGCATGAGGTCCTGGGTTTAATCCCCGGGTTGGGCAAAGTGGGGTTTTTCTATCTGGAATTTCTCTGTAGCAGCCTGCAGTCTGGATTTGTGCCCGGATAATGGCAATAGGTTCGCTCCCAATTTCATGGCGCTTAACCCATTCCCTGTCCCATGAACCACATATGGTTCAGGTTGATTGTTTAACTATTGTGTCTACTTTGTCGACAGTGAAAGTGTTAAATATAGCTGGTGAAATGTGAGTGTACCTACTAAAGATACACCTTTGCCTAGTCTTTGGCGGATTATTTGTGTTACATAATAAAAGCTAAAAGGATGAAAAAGAATAATTTGCAATGAGTCAAAACAGTGAGAGTCCAATACAGAGTCATGACACAAATCATTTATCAGAAGATAAAACGAGACAGCCAATAACAAAGCTTATAAAACCGGACGAAGAACGCTTCATCGCAGACGCAAGATAAATTAACGCGAGAGTAATCACGCGCATATATCTACGTCCAACTTCAACAGAAATAGTTCGGATATGACTAGTGCTAAACAAATTGCGTGTGCGTGAATAATTCATCAAAGAAACGGGCGCTGACAAATGAAATCTAATGAATACGATATGAGAGAAGGAGTACTCTCCGAGATTCATGCAGAAATAGATACCGTTATAGGGTGGAATTTGGTGAAAATATTGCAGGTACTTTAATTTTTTACGAGATGCTATAAAGTTTTGTTGTTCGAGTGTTATGTGGATAGATGATTTGGAAATACGACGTGAAAATGCAATCTCCTCATCCTCGATACAAAGTATAGACGCCAGCACATCATGCTACTACAATCTGTTTTCTGGTTCGATTCCCACCCAGGACAAATGTTTGTGTGATGACCACGATCATTTGTTCTTTGTCTGGGTGTAATTTATCTATAATATGTATGTATTTAGAAATATATATGTATGTTTATCAGTTGTCTAGTACTCATAGCACAAGCTCTGCTTAGTTTGGGACTAGATGGCGTTGTGTGATAGTTGTGGAATATTATTATTATTATCTGTCAAATTTCTTTAAAAGATTTTCAACTTTATTGCTAAAGCATAAGGTGCTAGGTTGATTGGGAAAATTTGATATTTTCGGGTAGCTTGATGTGCTGGCGTCTGTACCTTATTCTTTCGTATGTGTGTGTTCTGTACTATTTGGCTGATATAGCATAATCAGCATAATGTTCCCACTGCTGGGGCTATAACCTACCACTCGGGCCCAGTGCGGGTTGGTAGATATCACATGTCTTCGAATTTTTGGTTCTAGGCATTCCAGTTTCCTTACGACGATTTCGTTCAGCATTTTGAGAGCACTAATGGTTAAATTAAATACGGAAAGTAAAGTGCCATCTCGGGTTCGAATCCAAAACCTACAACTCAACACAACACAACACATAATACAACACTTATCAGAAGGTTTTTCTCTTGTATTAGTTTATTTTTGTTTTTTTTGTATAAAAAATATATTTTTATTTCTCTGTCTTTGATCCTACACTATGAAAATCCGAACTTTTATTTGTCTACCTGGTATTAACTTGAGAGGGGCCCGTGGCTAAATAATAACAGCCACACAGGTCTATCGATCAGGTTAAGCTACGCTTGCCGCGGGTGGTCTGTGGATGGGTGACAATCTTTACATACCGAGACCCCTCCGTGCCTCGGAAAGCACGTTAAGCCGTTGGTCCCGGCTGTCAGTCATAGATCTTTGACAGTCTGTACGGGTAGTCAGAAGCCCGAAAGTCTGACAACCAGTCTTACCTAGAAGTATCGTATTACCCAGTAACTGGGTTGTGGAGGTCAGATAGGCAGTCGCTCCATGTAAAATACTGGTACTCAGCTGCATCCGGTTAGACTGGAAGCCCACCCCAACATAGTCGGGAAAAGGCTAGGCAGATGATGATATTAACTTGAGAGCCCTGACACTCATAACACAAGTTCAATCTTAGCTTGGGTGTCAGAGGTTTATAGCTCTGTATTAACCTACAATTTATAAGTCTTACAATGGTATGATATTTCAAGTGGTAAATGTAAATTGTTAAACAGGAAATAAAGATTTTATTATTATTATTATTAACTCGTAAGTCGGGGCCGTTGGTCTATGGATTATATTATTATTATATTATTCTACGCTTGCCGCGGTTGGTCCGTGGATGGGTGACCATCTTCACATACCAAGACCCCTCCGTGCCTCGGAAAGCACGTTAAGCCGTTGGTCCCGGCTGTCATTCGTCGATCTTTGACAGTCGTTACGGGTCGTCAGTAGCCCGAAAGTCTGACAACCAGTCTTACCAAGGGGTATCGTATTACCCAGTAACTGGGTTGTGGAGGTCAGATAGGCAGTCGCTCCACGTAAAATACTGGTATTCAGCTGCATCCGCTTAGACTGGAAGCCGACCCCAACATAGTTGGGAAAAGGCTAGGCAGATGATGATGAGTATGTCAATTCCATGTCGGGGCCGTTACCACTGGGCCACTACTGCTCATATGGTCTAATATGTTCAAACACGAAATTAATAGGTAGTTGTTACAGACATTTAGTGTATATAATGTAAATTCTATCAGCAAATTGGCATCACAGTCATGCATTAATTCAGTATGGTCATTTGGCAGCTATTGTCAAAGCATTAAATTATTGAAATAATCACGACGGCATTGCGGCTTTAAACAGAACTGACACCTCACAGAAAAGCTAATAAAAATTTAATCAGCATTTATTTTACAGCATTTGATTATTACCTGTCGTTACTATCAATTAAGAATGAACAAATGGATCAGTTCCGTTATGGTCGAAGTAATAAAAATATAATTGAAGTAATCATTACGAAAGCCTTCACGGCGGAATGGAATTCATAAAATAAGGCTGTGTTTTTGTAACCTGCTAGTAGCGGTTTAGTGAGTATTATTGGTGTTTCAATCTAAGATTCTCAATATCGCCCCAATATACAAGCCCTGTAAATGTACGATATACATTTTTTTACTTCAAAACGTTTATATTCCCAATAGTTCTCTATCTGTCGTATCGATAAATATCTAAATAAATAACTCTTTTACAAAAAAAAAAAAGAAAAAATAAGTGACTTCGGGAAAAAAAATCACTTTTTAGTTGTATCTACAAAGTATGACACAACCTGTTATGTAAATACCAGTGATAGTACGTTATTATGACATCATCAATATAAACTAAGTCGAAAAAACGTAGTATATACGTAGTGAATCTAACACAAAAGCTACCCAATCTAAGTTAATAAAATTTATATAGGACCACCGCTGAGACATAGCCTATCAATAAAAACAAAGATTTTTTAAAATCAATCCACATTTGCCGGAGTATCGCGTAAAAAAACAGTCCGATTGAGAACAAAACTAAAAGAAATGACAAAAAACCGGCCAAGTGCGTGTCGGACCATGCACAATGAAGGGTTCCGTAGTTGGAATGAATTTATCCCAAGAACAAACTTAAGTTTCTTCTCTCTCATTGTAGTTGAAAATCAATGTTCTCCCATACATTGCAACTGTAAATGTAAGTTGGTCGACTATTACTCGTAAACTTATAAAGCGTACTTAGCTGTGATAGTTTTCTTTTAAATTTGCTATACATAATACCGTGATTTTTTTCACATATCCAAAAATAACCATTTAGCGGGAGGCGGGTGGGACACTTGACTCTAACAAAAATTACACTTTAAAGCTTAATATTTCACAAACGGATCCCGAAAAATTGTTTTCACAAACCCGCAATATTTTTGAAAGACGTATCCAACGATTACCCACACTGTGGGGTAGACGAGAAAAAACATCCCTTCTTTACGTGTAGAGGAGGTACCCTAAAAAAAAATGTTTTTGCAAGATTTTATTTTACCATTTTGTTGGCGTGATTAATATGTAGGTATATCCATGCCAAAATATAGCTTTCTAGTACTAAGAGTATCTGAGCTAAGCTGCGGACGGACGGACAGACGGACATGGCGAAACTATAAGGGTTCCTTGTTGACTACGGAACCCCGAAAATGAGAAGAAGTTTCTTTTCATTCTTCCTTTCTTTGAAATGGCGGTGACGTTAAGAATAAAAAACCTCGTGCATACTTTTCTACTCGACCTCTTGTTTTATCCCCATATCTTCTTTGGGTACAAGCCTTTTTGTGTTGTCATAATGTTTTAAAGTAATTACAGTTTTAATGTAGCAGGGACTTTATTAGGTTAGAATAGAATATTCTTTATTATGTACACCATATTTTTTTTTTTTTTTTTTTTTCTTATTGACTGACCGTTATTCTCATGTAATAATTTAATTGCTTGATGAATGCATGTTGAAATAAATAGTTTTTTTTTTTTTTTCAATATACGGGGTTATTTTTCAAAGACCAGCCAAATCTAACCAACCATCAAACTTACCAACTTTCTCCATGGGACTAATATCGTATTCGCGAAAAATTTATCAACTGTCCCTTAGAAAACTTCGATACCTACTCGACCTAACCGTATGGGACGGCTGAATTTTTATTCGCTAATACGATGTTGGTCCCATGGACAAAATTGTTCAGTTTGATGGTCCGACAGCCTTAAATTTGGGTGGTCTTTGAAAAATAACATAATATGTAAATGAAGACATTTTACAAGGGGTGATACAATGGACGGTTATATTGCACATTCTGCAATGTAACTGATAGGTACGGATAACGGAACCTATCATCTTGCTAAAAGTTAATGTGTCTATGGAATTTCTCGCCTTCGTTTACGCTTGCGCACAGTGTCATCACCTTTATCAGACTGCGGGATTAGCCCGCGGCAAATATCTATATTGTAACTCTCTTACTCTTGTTTTGTTTTGGCGTTCACAAACATTCATAATTATGATTATCATATTAAAGCAGTGCAAGTTTCATTATAATGTTGTGTTTTTGTTTTTATTTGTTTAGATTATATTCAGAGGTAGGCCTTTGTATGCGTTTAAATATTAGGTTGTTCACACCAAACATGTGGTAAGAAAAAAAAGCATTTATTTGACACACAAGAGACTTTTGACTGTAAGCTTGACCACCTAATGATTGCACTAGTTGTTTTTAAATTTGCTTCGCAGTCCAGCCACACCAAACTTAATAGAAATCCTCTGCTGATAGTCTGAAATTTAGAAATGAAATGCAGTAATAAACACGTCTTTCGTTTATTTATATTTTGGTATTACAACAGGTTGTGCAATGCATCCCTTCTCGAAATATCGCGCTACATGTCACCACACGTTTGGTGTGAACAACCTAATATTTCGTGCAAGTTTCTTATGCAAGGTTAGACTGCTTTGTTTTTTTTTATTGCATTTATGTCTTTACATTATCTACTTGATGTATAGTACTGTGGCAATTACAATAGTGAGTATATTCCTATCCCCGTCCCTTTCGCTTTTGCAATACAAATAGTAAAAAGGAATGAGACGGCGGGCGATAAAATGGCGTCGAATCAAAATGTTGCCAATAAAAATGCCGCTGCGTCTGGTAGATATTATCATCCAACGGAACATACCCACTATTGTAATTTCCCCAGTAAACTATAGTGAGTACATATTTGATTTTGCCAAGGTGGAACTTTCTTAGGTTTTTACAGCATATTTACCTTTTAGTATCATGGTGTCTTTTTTAGTCTTGAAGTCGTTTTATTTATGTTTAATTATTATGGGTTAGGGTAAATCAGGATAAAAGATTTTCCTCTTATTATTGATACAAAGATAAATCCAATACCAAAGATACTTTGAATACCTAATTTTTCGCTCCAAAAAATCTTTCCAATTTACAATTAAAAACCGATAGAAATGATTAAATTCCGTCTCTCCATTGTTTAGACATTCACAAATGACGAACTCGCAGCTTCCCAAATATATTTCCTCAAATTACCGAGTTTGACAACTGTATAGGAATATTTATGAATTTGCCAAATTCGTGAAATACAAAAGAAGTAGGTACCTGTTCACAATATATCGTCACATAAATAACTTGAAATCCTTTGATATCATACTTTTATTACTTCTGTAGGAATGTACTTACTGTATGGATATCGTTATTGGATATATGGACGTGAGTTCGTACTTTCTTTTATTGTAGGGCATCGATACTTATTGATGGAGATGTATGAATTGGTATCTGTAGTGTAAGTATTAAGATTTATTTTAAAAGAAGATGTGCCAACGCAACACGTGCAATTCAAACTTGTGCAGCTGGTCGATTCTGAAAAATCTCACCGTGATAACTAAGGTGAAGTGAGCTTAGAGTGAGCTGTGAGTCTTGCTGATGCTAGGGATTGACACTATTGATGACTCACTTCACGGTCACTTCACCTTTGTTTTCACGGTGAGATATTTACAGAATAGATAGGCATGTCATTGACAAGTTGTATTTAAATTAAAATATGATTCGCGTCAACAACACATATGAATTTGCTGAGTTATAATCATTAAAATCACCAATACAAGTTCTTAGTTAGAACTGACAGTAAATGTACAAGAAATAGCCAGACAATGGGGTAATTTAGACTTAAAGAGTTGTATTGATGATTTTAATTATTGTAATTCTGTATAAACATAATGGTTACCGTCGCGAATAATACTTTGATCAACACGAAACCTGATAATTACAAGTAAATTAAAAAAAAAAAACGAAGAAAATTTGAATTTCGCGCGAAAATGCAGTAGGTATTATACAGCTTTTCTCAAATATGATGCTGTTTAGATATTTACGGAAGTCTGAGCTCCGTTTTTTTTTTCTTTGATAAGTTTTTGGTAAAGAGTTTATAGCGCATGTTATGCGTATTTCAAAAACAAAAATTGATAAAGCTGTGGTGGCCCAGGGCCAGTAGTAATAGCCGTGACTGACAAGCTTTAGGTCGTAGGTTCGAACCCCGAGAGGTGGTTTACTTTGTGTATATTATTTCATCACCACTGCTCTCAAACCGGTGAAGGAAAACATCGTGAAGAAATCGTCATGTTCTAGAACCAAAAAATCGAAAACTTGTGACATCTACCAACCCGCACTGGGCCCGCGTGGTGGATTACGGCCCACTTCGCCTCTTCGAGAAGAGGTCTATGTCCCAGCTATATACAGCGTGTAACGGAAAGGGGGTATCAACCCTGAAGGAGGTGAATGTGCTCATGAAACTCAACAACTTTCCCCAAAGAACATAGATAGATAGATAGATAAAGCATTTATTTGGCGCACACAAAAGACAGCACAACACACAAAAGTACAATAACATGATAACCAGTTACATCAATTAAGGTAAGGTAGGTATAGGTCGAAATATGAAAAAAAAATTTGGCCCTCCCATAGTAAATCAATCAGCTGGTAGTCAGTTTTGTAAGGGAGGGCCAAATGTTTTTTTTCATATTTCGACCTATGTTCTTTGGGGAAAGTTGTTGAGTTTCATGAGCACATTCACCTCCTTCAGGGTTGATACCCCCCTTCCGTTACACGCTGTATAGGCAGATCATGGTAAAACTGTACCTAATAAATTAATTGCTATTTTCCATCAGTTAGATGTTACATCTAACTTACTGCAGCGGTTAGTATTAGTACAGTTGGTAACTTCTTTATTTTCTTTTGCTCCAAATGCAAAAGTACTTCCATTGGCAAATAACAAACCACTCAGCCAGATGATAAATACTGTCGTCACACTAACCCGCTTCTGTCAAAGATTATTTGCGCGACAAAATAAACAGCTCCCACACTATGTTTTCCTTTAATTCACAGTACAGGAATCTACTTTTCAAGTTGAATGTACCTACGCTATGAAGTGGCATAGCCATGTCATGGTAAAGCGACTTAAAGTAACATTTTCAAAATAAATAAGGACACAGTTCAAAAGGGTAGGTACACTTTCATTCATCCAAAAATAACAACACAACAATTGAATATTTAAGACAACAACAGACTCGCTTCGCTGACACCTAAAGACAAATAATAATAGGTATAACTCTCAGAGGCCGACTGAATAAACACAAGCATCCGTCTATATCGCATAGCTGGAATATTGTCTTGTTTATTAGAACCGGACGCTCCCCCGCCTAAGGCAAGGATCCAATATAATGGAATACCTACTTCAACATTATTTGCAGATACATGGGTACTTACGCGATATGCCTCGGGTCTGTATTAACGTGTGGTATGCGCTTAAACCGGCGACGATACAAATAAAGACCCAGTTGATATAAATTTGGGGGTATTACGAAAGGTGAAACAGTGTCTGAGAATTCCGTTCTTTGATAGTTCAATATTATTAGCCCTGGAGCGAAGACTCGCTTTGACATAATTCTTTTGAAAATAACAATGGATTCGCTCGTCGTACGTGATCTTTTATTCAATATTGCGACTGTATTATTCAGCGGACGGATCCTGTTGTGAGTAAATAGGTACTATGTCGTATCTTCTCGAGATGAATTACAATAGTAAGATTGTTTTGGTTTGAATTTGTTTACAATTAAGGTCTGTTTGTGAAGGTTCTGAGATTACTTGCTGAATACGTGAAACGATGAAACCTTTTGTACTTATTCAAAAAACAACTTTCTTCATTCTCCGAAACTATGTTTAATGATTACTTTATTATTTTATTTACTGCCTCGCTGGTCTAGCACTACTGCTGATCATGAATGAGGTCCTGCAGTGCGATTCTGTAACCATCTCACCGTGAAAACTTAGGTGAAGTGAGCGCAGAGTGAGCTGTCAGTGTCATCCCACCTAATACTAAGGATTGACCAAGAATACATTTACAATCATAATCGAGATTTCAATAATATTTTTTATGCTAATTCTATTGATCATTTTATATAATTACAAAGCTAGTTTTTTCATTTTCAAAACATTAATATTTTGTGGGGTTTTAATCTAATCTTATCTTGTGGGGTTTTAAAATAATCTTCTGTTTTGCTATTTTATTTTAAAACCTCACAAAATAGTAATGTTTTGACAACTAAAATACTAGTGTACGTGTAGCATAAAAAATATCAATAAAATCTCGATTATGATTATAAATGTTTGCTTAGTCAATCCCTAGCATCAGTGGGATGACACTGGCAGCTCACTCCACGCAAGTTTTCACTGTGAGATTTTTACAGAATCGACATCCAGCCGGTCGATTTTGTAAAAATCTCACCGTGAAATCATAAGTGAAGTGAACACTTAATAGTGTTAATCCCTAGCGAATGACAGCTCACTCTACGCTCACTTCACCCAAGCTTTCACGGTGTGGTGGTTACAGAATCGACATGCTGGGTTCGATTCTCAGTTCGGGCGAGGTGTTATTAGTTTTTCCATTAGGAATTTCTTAGTAGCAGCCCGGAGTCTGGATTTGAGCCCGGATGATGGCAATAGCGTCGTACCCTATTACATGCGACTTAAACATAGATGGTGAAATGTGGGTTTACTGTAGGTGCATCTGTGTCGAACCCTTCGGGACTACGTGCATGATAAATGATAAATGATTTATTTTCTGTAAGTAGGTTTGTACAAACACTTTTACATGTCAAACATATTTTTTTAAACTAGATGAAGTCGGCGTTTCCTATCTGACTACTCTGAGAAGAAAGGCCGAAACAAACTCAGAGGTCACAGTCTCTTTTAAAGTCCAGACATAATCTTGCTCAGATAATGTGAAGACCATGTAGATTGGTGTCTGAAATGGTCTTTTGAGTAAAGAACCACACAGATTGAGCGGACCTGTCCAGTCAGTACACGCATTTGTCAAAAATCGTGCAGCTCAACTCAGAACTTGAGGAGCCTTACGATTCGACGAACAATACCAATGAAAGGACATTTGGGTAGGCCGCATAAATGACTCAAACTGCCAGATCATGATTAAAACTAACTAAGAAGGAATGCATGATGTCACGTTATGCTTATTATTTTACTAGCTGTGCTCGCGACTTCGTTTGTTATTATACAGTATGGAAACCACATATATGCATTAAATTATACCGCTTAGGTGTTTGTTATCGCTTTTTCTGGCGATATACAAAAAATTAATAAAACGGTTGCGAAAAAAATCTGCTGTTCCCTACATTTATGTTCGCATAACTCGTCAAAATGTAGGAAACAGGTGATTTTTTAAAAATCCTTTGTTCTCTACATTTATATTCGCATAACTCGTCAAAATGTTGGGAACCGCTGATTTTTTTCGCGATTTCAGGTTTGGTTCCATAGTAAAAGTTGTTCGTAATGATGAGTACAATGACCCCTTAAGAGATTTCGTGTATGTATAGATAGACCATATTATTGGATTTCATGGGTTTCTTTTTTTTACGCGAATCCCTAATTCTTTATCTAGACTAAAAGTGGCCTAAGCTTACTTATCACATCAGCTATCTGCCCGTGAAAGTCAAAATCGGTCCAACCGTTTCAGGGACTAGCTGGAACAAAGAGACAGAAAAAAAAAAAAAAAAAAAAATATTGTTATAAGTACCGTATATATTTTCCTAAGAATTTAGTAAAAAGTTGTTATTTTGACAATACAAATAGACACTTCAATGTTATTTATCTGAATTGTATATTTGTATAGATATACTGGGAATCTCGAACATACATAGAATCGATACAGAAAATTACTAACCTTTTCTTTAAAATCGTTTTCACTGATTGCATTGCACCAATCGGAACACGTGCAACAGTAAAAACTCTAGTTTAAAGACCACAGTGGGCATTGGCATCCAAGATATATTGCTACTTTGTTGCTTACCTACATTCTTCTTGGCTTTTATCTTAGGAATTTTAAGAGTACGCGTTGAAAATAGAGTGTGCAATTCTAGGTATTTTATAGTAGGTAAAACGCGAATCAACTTCATTATAAACTTATGGGGTCATTGCATAACACACTATCAGAATAGAATAGAATACTCTTTATTATGTACATCATATAAATCAACTAAGCAAAACAAGCAAGCAGCAAGCAATCAACCAGTAGCAAGCAGTGCGATTCTGTAACTATCTCAGCGTGAAAACTTAGGTGAAGTGAGCGTGGAGTGAGCTGTCAGTGTCATCCCACCTGATATTAGGGATTGACCAAGCGTACAGGTACAATCATAATCGAGATTTTAATAATATTTTTATGCTAATTCTATTGATCATTTTATATAATTTAAAGGCTAGTATTTTTAAATTTAAAAATTTTACTATTTTGTGGGGTTTTAATTTAGGAAAAAAGTAAAAAAAAAAAAAAACAAAATTGATGTTCTGACTAAATTCCTGTTTTGCTGTTTTATTTTAAGCCCCTTACCTAATGTTTTGACAACTAAAATATTAGTTTTGAAATTATATAAAATGATCATTAGAATTAGCATAAACAATATTATTAAAATCTCGATTATGATTATAAATGTATGCTTGGTCAATCCCTACCCTAGTACACACATATAAACAAAATGAACTGTCAGGAGAAAAAATGATCGGTAGAGGAGAAAACTAATCCAGCAAATCAGCGCTGGGACGTTACGGCCAACTTCTGATGGATAATCATGTTCAAGTGCCTTCACTTTAGAAGATAATCCGCGACTATCTGTTGCCTGTGTGTGTGACTGTGTGTTGCCGTCCTGAAGTTCATAGGGAGCGCATTCCAAAGAAAGACCGCCTGGACAAAGAAAGAAAAATGAATGAAGCCAGAACGGTGAGAAAGATATCGTAGAAGACGAGTGTTGGTGGAGCGAACATTTTTAGCATGATTATGTCATATTTCGTTTTTTCATAGTTTTTAGGGTTCCGTACCTTAAAAGGAAAAACGGTACCCTTATAAGATCATTTCGTTGTCCATCTGTCTGTCCGTCTGTCAAGACCGTTTTTTCTCAGGAACGCGTGAAGTTATCAAGTTGAAATTAATATCAAACACTCAGGGCTGCAATCCCTTGAAGTAATGACCAAATCAAATTTTTAAGTCAACGTAATCAAAAGATACAGGTGTTTATGTTCCGGAATCAAAACGAAATTTTGCAAGAAGCAATGTCATGTACCTAGTAAAGAAAACCATCCGAAAAACGTAAATTTATACGGAACCCTCGGTGTGCGACTCCGACTCACACTTGACATGGTTTTTTTCTGTAAATACACAAAACTCAAAAAACAAAAATCCATACCATGGATTTCCAAAACTAGAACTAAAACTTCTCACTCGGCTTCGCCCTACAAAATAAATAGCAGCTATACTTAATATACCTCACTATACGTATTTGAACGTGCTTCAGGCGGAATAATAGACAAGTTTGGACAGCGTACAACATTGTAGGTTGCATACAGTTAATGTAACTTTGTAATAAGGGTTACAGGCCCCTATGCTTTGTTCCGCTGAGTTCGCTGGTTCCGCAGCATAATTTCGTTATGTCTATTCTACCGAGAAATCTTGTTTTGTCGAATACATTTTAAAGCGAGTACGGAATAGAGAGTAGTGATTAACACTTACGAAGTATGGTTATTCGGTTATTTTGGCAGCTGTTGAGGTTTGTAGGTTTGTTGGTTAAGTGCGGAATGAGTCGTTTCATGTGATTGCTTGCTGTTGCGTGTGACTATATTTTAGATCGGTCTTGTTCAAATGCAGAGGTGTGATATAGGTTTTTGAAATAATTATCAACATTTGCTTAACGTACTTGCTATAAAGCTGGATTTTCTCCAGTTTTGTAATATAGCATAGCAATTTAAAAAGGTCCCGCAGACAAGAGCGACGCGTCTCTGGTAGAACAAATTTCTATGAACATTTCATGGAAAGTGTTCTATTATACGAGTAGTATAGTCGCGGTGCGCTGTCGTGTCGCACTTGTCGGGGCCTTAAAGGAAAGATTAGTACCTATCTATCTTAGCGATGCTACATAATACTTTTGACGCATTTTTCAACGGACTGTTTCTCTATGATTCTCCAACCTATTAGCGTTCTTTAATCGGGTAAAAGACACTAAACGAGACACAATAGAAGTTTCATTGTTATTACGCCTTTGGATGTTAAGTGTCCTCAATGCGTTAATCTTAAAAGTATATCTATCAACCTATTCGGCATTTTTGGTGCTTTCTTCCATTACAATAAAATCTATTTCATATTTGGAGCTAAGTAATAATAGATAAGCTAAAGTAATTCACACATAATGCAGCCCCAAAGGAACGCTTTAAAATTTTTTGTATGCTAATTTTGAGCACGTGAGCTCAAGGGCTGAAGTGTGCAGTCCAGATGTCGTCGAAAAAAGTTCTCAAGGGTCCTCTCAGCACTGATAAGGCACTTACATATTTACAACATAGATTTATGGACTTATTTAAAGATGGGCTAGTGTCAAAATTTGCACATTTTCTGCACATTTCAAGTGTTACTTCCGTTATGCGTAAGACAGTTTGTCTGGTTGTCTTATTATCGTAGTTCCGAGAATGATTTTATGGGTTCTAGTTTATTTTAACAACTTATAAGAAGTGACCGACCGAAGGTTCAGTTTCGGCCGGAAAATCAGGTCTCGGCCGCAGTTTCAGTTTCGGCCAAACAGTGGCCTGACCGAAACTGTGGGAAAAAAAACTACCAGCCATTTTTGTGGGGCAATGTACCTAGCTTTAAGAAATTTTAAGTGAATAAATTATTAATTCAATTCAATTCAAATAACATGGCTGTCGGCTTTGATGGCAAATTATTTGTAATGAATCTACAAAAACGGGTCTCAGAAAATAATATTATTTCAATAACTAACTTTTTCATAACTTTAATTTTCGGTTTCAGTTTTGGCCGAAACTAGAGGAGGAGCCGAAGGTTAGGGTAACACGATTTCCAGCCGAAACCGAAACCGTAAGGTTTCGGTTTCGGCTGGAAATCGTGTTTCGGTCGGTCACTACTTATAAGACGTTTTTATAGATTTTGGTATTTCTGTATTGGTAAAACTTATTCTTATAAAATTTCTCCCATAGTATCATTATCACTACATTAAAACATCATACTTAAGAATGAGGGCACCTCTAGCTAGCACTAATAATATTACGATTTTATCGTATCTAAATATCGATACTATTAGCTACAAGTTCCTGACTAACTGACAGACTCCTTGGCAATTCAAAAGTGCCTGTATATGGTTTAATTGAAATAAAACTTTTCAGTATTATTACAAAACGAAATCTAGCCTTAGTTCTAGCCTAAAATTTCGAGCAAGTATTTGTATTTCGAACTTAGCATCGAACTAAGCTATAATTTTGTATAAAGAACTGTATTTCTGTAACAGTTAGATTCTTAATTCAATAACTGGTTCGGTGGTTTAAACTTCATCTAAAGAAAAGCCTGCTTTTGATATCTCAAACTCCCCTTGGGTTTGAGATTTACTTAAACTTACAATCCATTAGTATTTAATCTTTTAAAAAGCTGAAGATAATCTTTAATAATTCCACGCCTATAAAATCGTCCACAAAACCCGTTCATGATAATATCAGAACATAATTAACCACCAAATCTAGTGAGCGCACACTGAGCAAATGTTCCCGGTGCGCGGAACAGGAAGCGGCAGCAGCGATCCCGGAACATTGTGTAATAATTACTTACACCGCTCCGCAGTGTTCCGTTTTGGTGAGTCACTTCTGTGGAAGAGGCCTACTGTAAAATTTAAGAGACAATATGGTGATAGTTAGGGGAATAAATGTGATACGCGCTTTTGAAGTATTGTTGATTTATTTATTAGTTAATCATATTAGGTTACGACCGTATGTCTCCTCGTATAAGAAAATATCAAATAGCGGATCATGTCGGTTGGCGTCCGTCATAGAACGGTACTCGATAAACGCTTATTAACCCCTCTATGTCACTCATGGGTTGTGACGTCACATGTCATCATGTCAATGATGATTTAGAAGATACTAGCTTCTGCCCGCGGCTTCGCCCGCGTAAAAAGTAACTTTCAACTACTATCCCAAAGGTACACATTACCGGGATAAAAATAATCCTATGGCAAAATAAAATTGGCACATAGATAGACCATTTCCTGGATTAACCCAGGAAATGGTCTATCTATGTGCCAATTTTCATCCAAATCAGTTAAGCGGCTTACACGTGATTCAGTAACAAACATCTAAATATCTTCACAAACTTACACATTCATAATATTATAAATATGTAGTAGGAAGGATTTTGCTTTACAATGACGAGCACAGTAATTTTTCTAAGAATTTTCTCTCCGTGTAGGTACGCGTTAAAAGCAGCCAGAGTACAGCAAATAGGAACAAAACAACAATCCAAAAATAAAATAATTAAAAATAAGCCGAGGCAGCTAAGTTATGACCAGCCCCAACTGACGGCGCCCGTTCACGAACATGACGCGTGGATCAGCACCGTTCAATGGTAGCTCTAGAGTACATAGAACTCACGTCCGTGCTATGCAATTATACAATATAAAGGAAATTGAGTTTATACAATGCAAAGATAGTCTTACAATCTTCAGCAGCTCCAACAGTATTTTCAAGTGTTAATCAATTAGTTGTGGTTGTGAAACAGGACCAGCGTTGAGCCAGGCACTTTTATCAGTGATGTAATCCCATAACTTATAATATGCCTCCCTGCATAGTGTGCGTTTTATAAAAGACTTGAATTTTGTCTCATTCAGTTGAATGAGACAAAATTCAAGTCTTATTCAAGTCGAATTTGGGGAGGTATTTTATTATAACATTTTAAACAGTACTCCATAAAAGTTGAGTCTACTGTAGCCAGTGTGAAACCGGGTTAAACTAATAGGTCCCTATTTCTAGTACTGTAATAATTGCTTACTTTGAAGCCACGTTAATTCCTTAGTTGATCACGACATCTGCTGTTAACGTATTCTCTATGACACAATGGCGTGGTTTGAACTGTCAAAATACATGTTGCCGTACGGTTGACACTGATTTCTTGCCGTTAACAAGACACGATATTGGCGCGGTTGGCACGTGTTAAGATTTCGCGGGGAGTAATACAGAATTGGGGTCCAGCTCTGATGCCGCATTATAATTTAAAATATTAAAAAAAAACAGGTACTCCTAAAGGATTACTAGATTATTTTCATGATAAGTCACAGATATTTGAATTAGTCAGTCAAAACGTTATAACAGTTCAAATATTTGGATCAATAGAATAATTTTAAATCATAATGTGGCGTGTCACAGCTGAACTGGAAAAATGTCAACTAACTTTCGGAGGCTACTGTATTTCTTTAGTGTTCACTCTCCTATGATCTGTGCAAAACTTTGATAATTATAAAACCTTCTCGACTAAAAAACACGGTTTTGTTTCTAAAGATGAAAATGTATATTGTTTTAATAATTAATTAAGTAGATACTAATGTTTTGTTCTTTTTCACCGAATTACTTTACTACGTGACAGTTAACAAGAACAGCGCAATTTTTTTATTTTTTATTCCAGTCATTTTCTGGGAAATTGCTGCGTTCAAAGTAATACAAAAATGCTTTAGTTAGATTATACTTCGGTGTCAGAACACGTCGTTCTCTTTTATATAAACTTTGAAATCATAATGTGCTATCCCCGGTAATAGTATGGCTTTGTCAGTTTAAAAAACATCTATTGTAAGTAACATTGGCAGCAAAAATGTTTTATACAATGCAGTAAATAAGTTGTACCTAATTTGTTTTGCAATAACTACCTACGGTTTCCAAGAAGAGCGTTTCCGTCACATTTATAACGGCCGTCATTTCACCAGTATTTGAAATGAAGGTGTAAAAAATGCTCTGTATTTGGGCATGTCTCCGAAACCGCAGTTTAACTCGTGAAACAATCTCATTTCATAAAATGAGAATTGCTCGTACCGTGCTAAATCATCTTTACTATGAATGATGATGTTATGATGATGAATATGGATGATGGTCCCATTTCTTTCCCAGAAGCATGCGTCCCAGACCCCAGCAGTAGGAATGATATAGACGTATTAAGCTAAGGTTGGTATTGCTCCGCGGAGCTGCCCAGAGAGCGATGACGTAATGACGTGACGTCACTCTCAGCATTACTATCAAACCCAGAGTAAAGTAGCACAACTCTAAGCACGAAACAGGAAGTGTCGCTCAGTACTGTAATCTTCGGCACAGTGATGCAATAATTACTTATACCGCGCTGCAGCGTTCCGTTTTGGAAATCGGGAGTAAGGAAGAGGCTCCTGCTTAAAAGAATAAGTATTGTTTTTAAGTTATAATATTCAAAAAGGGGTGAGAGTCATCCGTATTGCCTGAAACCTGAAGGCAAACCTGAAGGCTTCCTGTGTACAAAGAGTATAAAATTCTCCAAATGTTATAAAAAGTCTGAAATTAGAATACCGATGTACAGACGCCAGCACATCAAGCTACCCGAAACTGTCAATTTTTCCCAATCAACCTTGAACCTTATGCTTTGGCGATAAAGTTGAAAATCTATTAAAGCAATTTGACAGATTGTAGTAGCTTGATTTGCTGGCGTCTGTAAACCATGACGTGTTCATCGTCATCTTCAGCCTTCATTGTCCCTCAACTGGGTACAAACTTGCTCACCACTTATCCCTTCTGATCTGTGGAAACCACAATCAAGGCTTTCCTGTGATTGTATTGTTGAAAATGTTTTGCTCCTTTCGGTATCCGGCACTCCCCCACGAACTGTGCCTTTTCGAGTTTTTGAAATTTTACCATAAGTTAAATATACTGCTTAATCATACGGTTAAGTTAAATGAACTATAACACCTCTATAATTTTAAAAAGCTGCATGGTTAAGATCAGTTTTACGAAAAGTCCCTTTCCACAGTAACCGAGCACGCGCATGTGTCGATAGACTATGAGCATTCCGCGAGCGGTTTTAAGACGCCCGTAATTCCACCCGAGTGTTTCACACGTAATAATCGGATAACGTGCTGTAGTGCACGTGTTGCGCTCATGCAAAGCGATAGTACCGCAAATGCATTTAGGTGGTAATAGGAGAATAAAATGGAGGTACAATTGGCAAGGGTGCTTTTGACTGGTTCTTTGGTAGAAATAACAGTTCAATAAGCGATTCTGTTTTAGGAAACGACTTTGAGTTACCTTTATGGAGTGTAGAATCCTGTTGATTCCGTATTTATGTTGAATTTATGACTTCACTGGTACACTACCATACCAAGCACTATAGTTTAGACCCTGCTTAACTTTCCTATTTTTCCACCATTCCTCGTGACTGACAGATGACATTAGTGACAGCAGCCACCCCACTCGTGATAGTGTTTAAATATCCATTAAATAGATACACTACAGTGGGTTACCTATGAAACATGAGGGAACACTGAATGATTACCAAGCTCTTGGCTAAAATGGTAATAGTAATGATGACGTTTTTGCATAAGAAACAAAAGACGAAGAGGTCATAATAGGGGCCAAGACGCCTCAACCTGATGGGTCCCTCTTTTAGTACCCAATGAAACAACCCACAATAAAAATATTACAACATGACCTAAGAGGCGCTCTTATAATTTGCAAAGCCACACAATAAACTTATACTGGATGAACAATATCGAAAGCGCACCCGCCGATGCAGAAGGGTGCACAAAATCATAATACAAAAGAAAAATACGGTTATTTTACACCAGTGTGGTAGATTATATCTTTTATGTTCAAAATCAACAGGAAGCTTTCAAATGGGGCATGTAACCTACACTTATTATAGATGCTGTTTCGCGAGGGTGCATAAATTTTTGAACCCAAAGGGTTTGTGCAAACAACTCTGTGAAAGTAATTTGGTACTTTTTTTAGTAATTGCACACGATACGGGGGTAGATGCAGCGAGTGTGCGGCCGTTTGCGGAGTTTTGAAAAGTTTTAATTCAATTTCGACGTGGAAACAAAGTAAACACTCAGTGGACCGTTCTGGGGTTTGAGCTAAGTTCTAAAGTAGATTAGTAACACTAAATTCGACGTTACATGAATAATTAAATAAACCATTTTGATTAAAAAAGCCGCTAAGTTGAAGTAGGACTGGCATAGCCACGTCTGTCGTATGACCAATGAGCTGTGGGCCAAAATAACCACTACGTGGCGCCCCGACACAGCTAGAAGGCATCACGGCAGATGCCGTAGAAGATGGCGGGGTGAGTTGGAGAAAACAAACGACCAGTGGCCCACTTTGGCCTTGGATCGAATAAGCTGGAACTGCTTTTTCGATTTTGCTGGCCTTTGCCCAGCAATAGGATCATGCAGGCTAACAGTAACAGTAACCGTATTGGTTACGTATTACTGTAGAAGTCAATGAAAAAAATCAAAATACAAAACAATAATTTATAATTTTGTTTTTTAGAGTTTTGTTTTTACTATTCCTTTTTTATGAAGTCCTGGAACTTGCAGTTAAAATAATCTAGGGCCATGAACCCATTGAAAGACACTGAACGAGATACGATAGAAGTTTTATCGTTATCACGTCTGGAGGACTGTTCCTATGCACGAATTCCGTAGTTTTGCCCGAATTTACGGACGTTTCATAATCCGTACCTCTCACACGGACATCAGATTAGTTCGGCGCTTGAACTAAGATGTCTACACGATTTGACAGGTGTCTCTACTCCCGGTGTTTTTGGCCTCTCTAATTGTATTTCACTTTGACATTTTTGTTTTGACTGATCAACTACTTTCGGACGGGCACTAAGTGAGTACACTCCTTAGGGGCGTTGAGTGTCCCGCAAAGTGTTAACTACAATTTTAGTCGTCTCCTAAGCGTATCAGTGGCATGCCTACAATTATTTGGTATAGTTTTCAGCATACTAACATAATCTTCTGGCATATGACATTCCACGGCACCACTCACAATACATTGTTTGTAATTAATTGATGGTCTTCTGTCTTCAGGGAGGGACGACAAAGATTTGAGGAACGGAGGAACAACACAGTGTTGATATGTTCGACATTTGGTTTTCGTTCCATTAACACCGCTTATATCAACTTCTTTTGGAAAATAGTGTTTTTCATCGACTCCTTCTTGTCTGAAAAAGAACACATATTTTGAGTTTGTTAATATTCTAATAATCTCAATCTGCCTAGCCTTTTCCTAGCTATGGGGTTGACTTCTAGTCTAACTGGATGAACGTGAATACCAGTATTATACATGGAGCGGCTGCCCTTTTGACCTCAACTCTGTTACTGCGTAACACATTACTCCTTAGTAAAACTAGTTGCTAGTCTTTTGGTCTTCTCACTCAACTGTATCAACTGTCAAAGACCTACGAATAACAGTCGGGATCAACGGCTTAAACATGCTTTCCGAAGCATGCAGGAGTCTCGATATGTAAGGGATGGTTACCCATCCCCAAGCAGACCTCGATAACCTTCGATCGACCCGTGCGGCTGCTATTATTTAGCCACGAGGTTCTGATACTTAATCTATTTAGGGTCAATCAGATCAGAAAAGTCTGATTAATGGGGCGTTATATTTATTAGTTTATTAATTTTACGTAACTTAAGAGTTATAATAAATTAAGTATTGATGATTAAACAGTCTCGTTATCTAAGCTTCTTACATACCTGTCAAGGGAAATGAGACTATCATTCTTCATTTTCCACACAGCTCCCCAAACATGTTCTTCTTCGCTTCTGACTATAGTAGCCACTGCACCTCCCCATAAACTGTTATACTGTACAAAGTCTAGCTTGTAATTCTGTAAAATGAATGTTCAAAATTGGTCAAAATATGAATTAAGCAAATAAAAGTTAGGTACATAAACTCAAGCCGTCTTCTCATGGGGGTAGACGGGAACAACAGAACGCCACGTTCCTTACGTACTCCCTTTGTTTGCAGCTAAATTTGTCTTTAGTATATACATACTTAGGTATCAAGAGAACGTAAGATTTCAAAAACTGGTGCTCGGCACAGTACAAATACACATTCGTGCGAAGACCCATGTAGGAAGACAGAACTGCAGAAGTCTTACGTACTACCTTTTCTCCAAATCAAATAGTATAAACACACAGTGCTACAGTTCAAATCTTGTGTTATTTAAGTATACAGAGAGTCAAAAAGTGTTGAAGCAAAACATTTAACTCCTTAAACAAGTACCTACCACTTACATCAAGCCGCCCAACTCCTAAGAATACCGCGGAAGGATTATTTAAAAGGATTCTTCTTTTCAATAAATTACTACCGTAAGCGAAATAATAGAAATAGCTTTTGGACTGTACCATCATACAGCAAAGGGCAAAGTTTATGCATTTTATAATGTAAGCAATTACTAAAATTTGGATCATTGACATTGTGTAACTCATGTAACGTCATTATGGAATGACAGAATAAGGATAATAAGGAAATAAGGACGGAATAACAAAAAGTTTTTTGTCTGTGAAAAATTTAATCAAAATATTTCCTGACCAATAAATAATTATGTAATTATAAAAAATCCATATCGCACAGTGCTACATAATTTAGCGCTTCAATGACATTGACGGTAGTTACTGTTGGTAAACATTTGTGCTAATATTTTGTGAAATAGTAGTAAAAAGCAAGATGGCGGCGTTAGTTTCAATTTTGGTCACATTCCCGAAAAATCTTTGCACAGCTCACATACTACCTAGTATATATACTTCAAGGCAAGCGTGACCATACTACATGATCGGTTATCATCAAATATAGTAGTCACACTCGAGTAGTGGTAGCCCAGTACTAAACGACCGCCACTTACGAGTTGTAGATCGTAGGTTCGAACCCCGACAGGCGCATATTAAATTATTTCATCATCACTGATCACGCAACGGTGAAGGAAAACACCGTGAGGAAACCGGCTTTATTATGTTCTAGAACCAACAATTCGAAGACATGTGAGATCTACCAACCCTCACTGGGCCTGCGTGGTGGATTACGGCCCACTCCCTCTTACAGAGACGGGGCCTGTGTACCAGCAGTGGAAAGATTATAAGCTGATTATGAATTTCTGGAACTTTTGATCTGGTTTTTTAATCACTGATAGAAAGCTTCACTATTATATTATGTATAATGTAGTTGAGAAAAAACATAAAATCGAATCATTTTCTTAGTAAAATTATTGAAAGCCGTAAAACTAAAGTACCTTCTGTCTTTTATTAAATGCTGAGTTGATTCTGAATAGAAGATCAAATGATTTAATTTAATGTTCT
Source organism: Eremobia ochroleuca (assembly GCA_949629135.1). NCBI lineage: Eukaryota > Metazoa > Arthropoda > Insecta > Lepidoptera > Noctuidae > Eremobia > Eremobia ochroleuca. Next base: position 13,999,819 of record OX451394.1, read on the forward strand.
GTCTTATAATGTTAATTACTTTGCATACCTTGTATTATATTCAATCAAGTATTTTCTAACTGAACAGACAGCTGTGCTATTGGGGAATTTGTTGCGCCACTTTTTCTCCTCAGTGAAAGCACTAGGAAGTGGTGAAGGGCGGGCGTTTTGGGGGACTGTCTTTTGTAATTTTGACGTTCGAAAAGTGCTAATTCTCAGCCTAGTTTGAATAAATGACTTTTGATTTTGATTTTGATTATCATCATCATCATCATCTGCCTAGCCTTTTCCCAACTATTTTGGGGTCGGCTTCCAATCTAACCGGATGCAGCTGAATAGCAGTATATTACATGGAGCGACTGCCTATCTAACCTCCACAACCCAGTTACTGGGTAATACGATACCCCTTGGTAAGACTGGTTGTCAGACTTTCGGGCTTCTGATTACCTGTAATGATGATCCACGAATGACAGCCGGGACCAACGGCTTAACGTGCTTTCCGAGGCACGGAGGGATCTCGGAATATAAAGATCGTCACCTATCCATAGGCCAACCGCGGCAAGCGTAGCTTAACCTGATCGATCGACCTGTGTGGCGTTATTACTTAGTCACTGAATAGAAGACTATATGTGAAGCTAATTTTGCGGAGCGTGTAAGCCACAAGCACAACGTTATTTGTTTACATACGGCGGTCGCTGGTGTTTGCATTGATATCAACTTGGGAATTGTTATTAAAAGTTTTAAGAGATTGATAAATATGACTTTAGTCTTTGTATATTCCAGTATTCGCATGTCATCATATTGGAATTTGATATGTAATATCTAGAATAGGTATATTTTTATTGGCATTAAGAGTCAGGGGGTTTATCATATTATTTGAACTACAGATTTAACTGTATTTGAATTTTTGCACTTAAAGAAAGAAAATAAGTTTATTATTGACGCACACAGTATTTACACAAAAACAAGAAAAAAAAAACTTTAAATAGTAGGGGAAAGTAACCAAATATGGAATAGTATCCCTAATGTGGAATACCCGCATTTCTCGAAAACAAATACAGCTAGACGCAGTAGGCAGTGATTAACTATCTCTTTCTAACACTATACACGCGTACAGGTTTCAACTCGACAGTCGAGTGAGTGACATAGCCGCGGTGAGGCTGTTTTGTTTTGTTGCTGTCAGAAACCGATATTCGAGGATAAACCGGGATCAAATGCTTCATGTGCGAACTCTGGGCATATAATGATTGCGCTGGTGAAGAATTCCACCCCTGGATTTGTGATTATTTCAAGTAGTTTAAGTAACATTTTATATTTGACCAAAGTTCCTATAGTATCTCATAGAAATTAAGGTTAATTTTTACTGTTCCATATTTGGGGTACCTATTCCATAAATAGATACCTTTGTGTTTATTTTGTTTTGGAGAAATTATAGTACTTATAATTAATAAATAATTTACAAGACTGTTACTATCCAAAGCGAAAATGTATGTCAGTTGATAATTACGATTAAAAGTTTTTGATTTTTAAAATTTGTTTTTTTTAAGGGTAAAAAACAAAATGGTATTCCATATTTGGTTACTTTCCTCTATTGTGTGCCTCACGGTTGCGCCAAATAAGCACAGTTCAGCATAAATGACAGACAACTAATGCCTGACGCTAGTTTTCAAGTGGACCCTATGTTGGACATAGAAATATAATCCGCGAGTTGACTATTTTTTTTTTATTATTTAAATTGAAGCTTTTTTACCTCACTAATAGCTTGGTATAAACAGTTTTTTAATATTTTTAAAAATTGAAAAGATATGAGCGCTCAAAACTCTCAATTAGACAGAGAGGGAAATACTGAATTGTGACGTCATAGTTCAGTATCGCCATATAAATTACATGCAAAACTTCGTTTTGCGAGAAAGATATAGACAAAAAGTTTCTATAAGTTATAAGTTTTTTTATTTTTCGACCGATTTCAAATTTGATTTCGAATTCTAGTATTGTATTACATGTGTGGATATATTATCTACTAGAATATATAGTATTCAATATCATGCAACTACCCAATTATGACGTCTTACGTCTCACTTTTTTTTTCTTTTCATGTTTAGTCCGACTGTCATTATTAATCGATTGAAGAACACTGAACGAGACACAATAGAAGTTTTATTGTTATTTGCATCAGCCTGCCTTCAGACTTCCTTAACACTTTGCGGGAAACTAAGCGCCTTCGTTTAGTGTCCCGCAAAGTGTTAAGGAGAAAGGTGGAATGTGTTTTTTTTATGAATGGCATACCGCAGTTCAACCTATGAGGCCGCATCGCCTGCCCGCACTATTACTTCGTTTTCGTTTAGCGTTCTTTCTTGACTTTTTTTGTTTTTTTACGGATTCAAATAAAGAAACCCTTCAGCTTTATTATTAGTATATAGATATACATATACAGGGTTATTGGTAAAACACTAACAACCTTCTAAGTCTAGTCACTAGTCGATGAAATCAGACCAAGACGCATAGTATTTATTTATTTATATATACTTTATTGTAGACCAACATACAAAGTACATAATACTGCAAAATATACAATGGAAAATCAATGGAAATCTATCGGCTTGCGTGGTCGAGAAATAGATCGCAGAGATGTGTTTCGGACAGAGTAGATATTTATCTAGTAACAATTTACTCTGTTTGAAACACATTTTTACCTTTTTATATTACTTATGTGTCTAAGCAAAATGTCTACCTTCTCAAATATATATGTATTTTTTTTTTGTTGTAACATGCTCTTCTATCTGTCAAAACTTGTAATTGGCCTTATTTCTGTTACTCTTAATCGTGCAAAAGTTTTTAGCTGTAAGTTTTCCAAAAACTGGAAAATAAAATAAAATAAATAAAATGGGCGGCCTTATCGCTTTCTGCGATCTCTTCCAGGCAACCTTGGAATGGACAGTGATTTTCCTGGACATAAAATGGGACTGTCTTTGACGCAAATATAATATATACAATACACTAAGACACAATACATATATATATAATATATATACATATCCAAAATTATACAACGTGTAACGTTAAATGCGCAAAACCTGAAAATAGTTTGATCAGAATAACGAGCAGAATTAATTGTACCACTTTTTAATATAGGTCACATTTTTCAAAAAATATTCATTAAAAACGTTGCCGTGTCTATTTATTAATAGGTCAAGCAAGCCAATGTCAGCGCGGCGCAGCGGCCCGGTGACGACTCCTCCCTCGGGAAAGCGTCGTCGCAGACGCAAGAAACGATCAGAATGGCCAGTAAAACTAAAACAGCACATAAAACCTTTACAAGTTTTTTAATGACTTATTTTCTCTCTGAAATCACCTATCCAATGATTTTTAATTCAATATACCTATATTGAATTAAAAATCAGTTGGGGTGTCTGAGGTTTTGCGCATTTAACGTTACACGTTGTAGATACATAAATACACACTTACTAAATACATATATAAGCAACGGAAATAAAAGAAGACTGTAGATGACTGCAATTAGGACAACAAGATCACAACGACAAGTAGTGTTCCTTTACGAGTCTTTTGAACAACAAGCCAATAAAAACGACAAGTCCTAAAATCCAAAGCTCACGGAGATAGTCGACAGTCGTATCTGTGCGTGACACATCCGTGTCATCGCCACATGTTCGGTATTAGTGATATATGGCGCACAAATCCTACGATCACAATATACAATGTCGAGGATTATTAGGGGATCGTACTGGCTTAGTCTTGCTCGGTGGTCTATCAGACCCTAATGTTTTTTGCCATGCACATGATATGACATACGGTCGAGTGCGTTTGAGGACATCTGCCAAATTTTTATTAGGCACAAATGAGCACGTTTGATGGGAATTTTTGTTGGCAAATGTTGTTCGCTTTGAGTGTTCGTGTGAACTTATAATTATGTAAATTTATTTTCATCGTAATTGTTTATAATTAATTATGGCAATGACAAATCGATCCAAAATATTCTGCCACATATAAAAGTATGTCAACCTATATGTGTATGTCTGTAAAAGTCAAATGAAGGTAAAGAAAATGGTACCCTCGTGCCTACATCATGACTAAGTAGGTAGAGTATTACAGAAAACTTTTGGCGCCTGAATGACATTGACAGGGGGGCGTTGTTGGTAAACATGATTTTGTTTTCTCTTCGCAAGTTTTCTCATATCACGTCTGACATTGACAGAATTGTCGACATCGGCACCATTGCCATAGAGAAAAATAGATAGATGATTTTGTGAAATTGTCACAGAAATCGTATTAGATAAACAAGATGGCGGCGTTAGTTCCGATTTTGGCCACGTGCCGAAAGATCTCTGTTACGTTGTACGCTTAGAAACACAAAATCGCTCACGCTAATGAGTCCAATCTAACCGACAATAATACATAATCAGCCTATAATGTTCCCACTACTGGCACACAGGCATCCTCTCGGTGAGAGAGAGTGGGCCGTAATCCACCACACGGGTCCATTGCGGGTTGGTAGATGCCACATGTCTTCGAAGTCTTTTATTTTAGAATATGGTTTCCTCACGATGTTTTCCTTCGCCATTTTGAGAGCAGTGGTGATTAAATAATTTACAAAAATTAAAACGTATTTCTGGCTTGGAAACTACGATCTGCAACTCGTACTCGTAAATCCGTCGACGGACGCACTTACGAGTTGCAGGTCGTAGGAGTTCGGCGATCTATTATTGACGGTGATGACCGTCAAATTAATAACTCACCGAATCCTTTGCACATGGAATAATTTGCATTCTTTTTCTCCATTTAAAAACGTTAAAGGATTAGTTTAATAAAAAAATTGGGCACGTGCCTCATAATCATTTGGGTAAAATTTCAATACTACTTGCACACATTCTACATTACAAAGCCGAATGCGTGATTTTTTGTGAACACTGTCACCCCTTGGAATACGGTTAATACTGGGCTCATGTTCATTCATGATTCAGGGTTCCGTATTGTGTTAACAGTGAAATTAGTATCGAAAGGTGTGACGTAGCACTCGATGGTTATTCATGCTCACGTAATGAAACCGGTTCAAGTTATGATTTTATGGGGTTTACCGAACCCTTCGAGTGGGCTATTTTTTTTTAATGGCGACAGCACGGGTACCAAACGACAATAGGGTTGTGTTGTGTATTATTCAATAATTTCACATGTGGGCTGGCTACATTGCCAAGTTTTTATTATTATAAACCGAGTACTTACCCACCCTAATACGAGACATCATTACCGCACAAAAATAAGTACCTAGGACATATAATATTCTGGTAATATTTTAACACAAAAAAAATTGAATAAAAATATAATCCTAACCAGTATACATATAAAGCAAGTAAGTAAGTATACACTATTAAAGCCATAGGTAATAAAATGTGATAATATTTTCAGCAGACATAAGTACATATTCTAGAATAGAATAGAATACTCTTTATTATGTACACCATATAATATTTATGTCTGTAACATAAATATAGAAATTTTACAAATGGGCGGTCTTATCGCTACGAGCGATATTTTAAAGACAACCTTTGGATCGATTGAAAAGAGAAGAGGAGAGACAAATACTGTTACTGTAGGTAGCCGAATTTCTCAGTATTTTATACCATATAAGTATACAGTAGGTACTATACGCAAAACTGACAATGTAAAATAATATGTCTGGAAGTAGTTTTAGTACTCAATATTTTCTAGATAGACCTATATATCTACCTACTCAATTTCTATTCAAATGTAATTCACAGAATACAAACAGAAAGGCACATCAAAACAGAAAACAGAAATAAAACAAATGTCTTGGACTGCTTAGATAATTTTATAGATATATTAATATGCAACATGTCTACGAATTGCTCAGTTAAACTCCAGTTAACGTACACTTCACAACACTTGGCTTAACGAGAGTTTTGCATGGATAATTTGTTTAAACGGAGTTTACCAGTTTAATCGCAGGTCAAGTAGGGACCGGCCACCTAAGCGCTTTCTTAATTACACCTAAAATTATACAGACCGTCCGGAGATTTGGTAGGTACTGTCCGTTTTAAGTGAGTGATGTCATTTTGTTTTAATGTGGTCCAATGCATGAAATGGCTGCTGCGGTAGACGATTTTTTGAAGAATTTAACTTCTTTTTTATTTTGAAAAATTTAGCTTGTTTTTTTTCTATTTTGAAGAATTTAACTTCATTTTTATTTTGACGAATTTAGATTCTTTCGACACAAAATAAAAATTATTATCATCAGCCTAGCGTTTTTTTTAAATTAATTTAATAATTTTATGGTTTCATATGCATTTTATACTCAAACAGATTTATTTTGTTAAGTAAATAATTTAATGTCTGGTGTTGCAGATTATTTTTCCACCAGTTAGTGATTAGCAAAAATTATGCATCTCAATACAATACTTACCTTTAGTGGAAAATATAATTTTTCCCAACTTTGTTGGGGTCAGCTTACAGTCTAACCAGATGTAGCTCGATACTAGTGTTTTAGATGGAGTGCCTACAAATTAAAAATAGTTATTTTATTTATTTTAAAAAAAAGGCAACACACATTGCGTTTAACTGGTTTTTGCGTTTTTGTGGTGCATTTGTAATTCTAAAATGGACACCTAGAGTACCCTGGGTAGTCAGCCCTTCTACGAATGCCTTACTGACTGGGTAACAATAAGTACTTTTACCACAGTATGAACAGCCGTGCGATTCTGTAACCATCTTACCGTGAAAACTTGGGTGAAGTGAGCGTGGAGTGAGTCGTCAATAGTGTTAATCCCTAGCATCAGCATGACTCACAGCTCACTCTAAGCTCACTTCACATTAGTTATCACGGTGAGATTTTTCCAGAATCGACCGGCTGTTCTTCGACTCTCTGGATGTCTAGCCGGACTATTCTGTAAATCTCACCGCGAGAACTGAGGAGAAGTGACGACGTGTCAATCCCACCTGATGCTAAAGATTGATAGCTCACTTCACTCAAACCAAGTTTTCACGGTGAGAGGTTACAGAATAGGCATATTTAAATAAAATCATTCTATTTTTCAGCATTTTTATATAAACTTTTATATCATTTGTCGAATCGTGTTCGAAAACTTACTAAACTGACAATATCGGTGCGACCACTCGGCCTTTGTCAGACGGTCGACTCTAAGCGGTTAATGAAAATCGGCTTGCCCGCTTCCTGCATATAGAGAGGCAATTTACTGAAATGGCCGCATGCCTTTGAACTAATGCGAAATATTGCCGCGATCTGCTGATTTACAAACTTCAACTTTATCTTGGTGAGAACAAGGGTGTTAAAAAGTGAAGACTGTCTTACAGATCGATGCGTTCGATACTTAATGATTAGATGTGCAAATACTGAAGCTGAAGTATTTAGGTTATATCTTCCAAGCGTTAATATGGTTCAGTAAACATGTATGTGTTTATCTTTATATGTTTGTTTAGATGACAGACGAAATAAGTACCATCTACGTTCTATTTCGTCAATTCCGGTAAGTAGCGTACAGTCAGCGAAATTAATAGTTAAGCAAATCGACACTTTACGTCAATTTGGCGTGCTATAGCAATTTCGTACAGCTGTCAATGTTGTGATTTGAATGTACGGACCATTAATAAGGTAGCAGTCAATTTGATTAGCAATTTATATTCTTAATTTACATTACTTTTCCATAAGTAAATACATAGTTATAATATGAAAGGAACCTACATCGCAATCAGCAGTAGCCCGAAATCTGGATTTGTGCCCAGTTGATGGCAACTGCCTAGTCTCCTGTTACATGGAGTCTAAACCTAACTAGCGAAATATGAGTGCACTATACACCTTTGCCCAACCCTTAAGGAAATACTCTCTTGGTGTTATGTTATGTCACTAGACAAAGGCTACATAACGAAAATTAGACTTTAGGCTCACCTACTAAACACGACACGGACTCAAATGCACACATGAGAACCAAAGTAACAAAATTACCACAACACAGCTTCATATCAATTCAAGCTTCCATATACTACTCGTTAAAACGCCCAAAAGTTTACGGTTAGCTCGTACACAATTTGGGGCGAATAGAGGCCTTTCATTTTTACCTTTAAAACTCAGAATTTTCAGTAAAGTTTTCAAAGCACGAACTGACGTTAGCAGCACCGATGAAATTACAACATCGGCATTCGTGTAGTTTCCAAACTTTAAAAATGTGACGTTTTCGACTAAATTCCATAATATTCTGACGGTCACACGATTAAGCTTTAATTTTAAACTGTGTTAATATTTTAGTCTAGAAAGTTGGATCGTTTAAAATTTTAATTTGGATCTTGTATAATCAGAGTCATGTTTACGCGGCCTTGTAACAGTAAGTAATTCTGTGGTGTTGCTTGTAAGAACCAATCATTATATTGAGTCGAAACACTTCTATCTCTCAAACTTTTAAATGGTTCACAAAGACGGATACAGCCCTGTTTCTGGAACTAAAATCAAGACAAAAATTGTCAAGCGCTGGAAAACTACTGTCATTGGTTAATTGAATTATCAAAAGCCAATCGGTTATATATATATATATATATCTTTGTTAGCCTATGCTGTACAGAATAATTCTTTTTTTGCGCCCCCTCGAACCAGCCCTCACGGTACGCGTCCAGCCGGTCGATTCTGGAAAAATCTCACCGTGATAACTGAGGTGAAGTGAGCTTAGAGTAAGCTGTGAGCTGAGGCTAGGAATTGACACTATTGACGACTCACTCCACGCTCTCTTCACCCAAGTTTTCACGGTGAGATGGTTACTGAATCGCACGGCTGATCATCTCGCCATCTCATTCTGGGCCGGCCTCGGCGGCGCCATCCATTTCAGGCACCCAGTGTGCGAAGACTTTTGCCCAGTGGTCTTTTTGCGGCTAATGTAAAAAAAAAAAAATACGTGTAGCACTCGGGGACTGCCGCGGTAAAGCTATTGCATAGCTTATGCACTTATAATATTTATGCAATGTTTTTGAGCGTGGTGAGCGATAAGACAACAATTTTTTTTGAATAAATGAGAAGTTAATATTATTCAAACTATGTCTAAACGCATACGTCTAGTCGCACGCACACAAACACCGTGCCGAAGTCTGCCGAACTGAAACGACGTTAGACGATGCACGGCTTTCAACGCCGCACCGCTGTGCCGGTCGGAATGGGGGGTGTTAGGTTTTTTTCCTTACGGAATTTCTTGATTCGGTCGCCGCGCTCAAAGCCCGAGATAAAAGCTATGCAATAGCTTAAAAAAATATTATTATATCATTTCATAAGCTTTAGTTAGACCTACATCTTATTATCAGAGTTCATTTAAATACGAATGCGCATTAAAACAACTCTAATAATAACATGAATTTAATAAAAGGTTCAATATAGAAACAGTCAAAATGCCAACAATAAAGAAACCGGTCTCGCTAAACTTCGATCAATATCAATTCAGCCAACCATAAATTGAATGTAAAATGTCTCAAGAGTTATTAAGTTTTACGGCTTCTAAATGTCACTCTGATCATTCGGTAGCTGGATAGCATATCGTGAAATAACATAAAGCAAAAAAATTGAACTTTAAATTCCGAAAATTCTATATATTGCGCAAATCCCTCGTAAAATAAAATTCGATAATGACTATTCTTATGTAAATTAATGTAAACAGACAGAAAAGATGTTTATCTAAATAAATAAATGTCTTCGTTTTGCGTTTTATCTGTTTTTTAGCTACTGTGTTAGGTACAGGAAAACTGTCAACGCCAATAACAATTTAGCGTCCGTCTTTTTCCACATAAAGAATGATAAAAAATAAATTTCATATAATAAATATGAAATTATGGATCGCTTTAAGAATGTTCGGTATACGAATAAAAACTTTATGATATTGTTTTAAATTCTGTTTCTGCCATTGAAAGTCACAGTGGATATGAGGTAAAAAAAAAAAAATTGCTACAAAAAATTACGAAAAGCTACAACAAAACGCTGTCTGCAGAATTCAAATGTCAGAACAAGTTAGTAGACGTAAAAAAATCACGCCCAAAATTTCCTTTATTAAAACTTTCTCCATTACAAAGCCGAAGAACATTCACTTTACAATCTATTTACGTGAACTCCCAAATACGGGGAATTTGTTGAAACTAAACAAACTGTCAAAGTCCATTAGTTTATTCTTTATACAGCAAACGGTGGATTGGAACAAGTTTAATCAGACTTGATGCAGTGCATACAGTGGCCGAAAGTAATCTGATACTTGTTCAACAAATCCGGCGACTTGTCGCGTGACATCCGAGGCCACGTGTTTGGACTAAGTTAGAAGGATATCTATGTATATCGAAATCTGTGGACTATTATAGTGATTCAGTATGAAGGGGAGATAGGAAAGTTAATGGTAATGTCACAATAATAATATAATCGCTGGGTTAAAACAGATAAATGTGAATATTTCTAGGGGCATATAACTATTAACAATAGGTGCCCCTGTTTTGTTTTATATGCATGTAATAATTAGAGTAATGTAATGAGAGCTATCTATATGTATAGCTCTAATTATGATCTTGTTTTTACAAGTTTTTAAAACTTTGTTTTTACATTGTGTAGGTTTCTTCCAGTATGTGCTAAATAAATATGAGTTGGTAGATAATTTTGTCAATACCTATGCAGGTATCTATTAACACATTGAACGCCGTGGTGGTCACCGGTGACCACCACTGACCACCACTGAACTTTCCATGTGGGCTGACGCTGATTCGGGATTTCGGCAAATTTTACACGTTATATTTTATTGGTTCATACGGTTCAAAATAGTCAAAAACCCCACTCTAAATAATTATTTCTTATTACTATTCAAAGAATTAACTAAAATAATTGCTGTCGCTCACCGGTGACCACCATGGCGTTCAATGTGTTAATAGGAAGTCTTTTTACAATTTTGCATTGATTGTCATTAACCTTGAAAAGCAAAAATATATGTTAAACAAATAAATAAATAAATAAAGAAAATTTGTTTATTCTGCACAAACAAAACGCACGTTAAAAATAAAGAAAATATAAAAAAAGACATAACATATACATCGTGGTGAAAAGCCTCGTACTCAAGCTATAAAATGTTGTCAATTTTGTCCATTGCTTGACGTCAGGGCCAGGGACCAAAGACAACACACATTAATTGACATTGACAATACATACATTAATCCGTGATGCGCCCGCGACACTGGCAGACGACAACAAAAAAAAAAATATAATAAAAAAAAGTGGAAAAATAACTACTTTTGTAACAAGCAATAATAATTCCAACTAAGCCGTGTTGTATGTTTACATAGATATGCATAGATACAGTTAAACCATTGGAGTTCACTGCAGGAATTCTGAATGTCAATAACATTTTATATTATGAAAAAGTAACATGTTTATAAGATATCGCTTTTTTTAAAATATTTGATGTAACGAATGTTTACTTAAAGCATTCATCAATTTATTGTTTTTTTTTTAATTAATTTATTATTGATTTAATACTTCAAGCACAGGACGAAGACACGCCGAAGAGGCGGAATTAATGCCATAGGCATTTTCTACCAGTCAACCTTTGGGTGATTCAGAGACAAACAGTAGTACCTTAGTGCAATCATGAAATTCGAAGAATAAATATTTTAAATATAAATATAATATATATAAGCACAAATAAATATACATAAAAATATGATTATATATTTTTTTTGTTTATTTCATTTATTGTTTTTTGTTGTTTCATTTATTATTAGGAAACAGTAACATGTTTATAATATATCGCTTTGTTTAAAATATTTGATGTAACGAATGTTTATTTAAAGCATGCATCAATTTATTGTTTTTCTTGTTTTTTTTTTTTCGTCTAGGTGGTTTTTAAAATCCCTCCGTATTCAATAGTCTAACTGACTTTCAGTGAACTTTTATTAGTCTAACTAAGCTCTTATACCAGAGGGGCTTGTGGTCAAGTAATAACAGCCGCATGGATCGATCGATCAGGTTAAGCTACGCCTGCCGCGATTGGTCCGTGGATGGGAGACTATCTTTACATACCAAGACCCTTTCGCGCCTCGGAAATCACGTTAAGCCGTTGGTCCCGGCTGTCATTCGTGGATCTTTGACAGCCGTTACGGGTCGTCTGAACCCCAAAAGTCTGACAACCAGTTTTCCAAGGGTCATCGTATCACCCAGTAACTGGGTTGTGGAGGTCAGATAGGCAGTCGCTCCATGTAAAAAACTGGTATTCAGCTGCATCCGGCTAGACTGGAAGCTGACCCACACAAAGTTGGGAAAAGACCAGGCAGAAGACGATTGGTTCTTATATCAGCCCACACACTCTTCAAGTCTTCATACCCCTTAATAAAAAATCATCAAACAAAACCAAGAAAGGTGCGATAAGCGAAGCAGAAACGAGTCCGCTAATGTATTTAGAAATCAAACATAGCCGGTAGCGAAACCCAATACTTGACTACCTCGACTCTAAACAAACATTCCATCGTATCCGAAATAACATTATAAATCATTTTCTTACAAACTATCACTTTTTCTGGTGAAATTTGTTATTTCGTGACAATCTGTTCCGCTATTCGCTTAGCGTTGCTAAACAGATGGCCGGAGTGCATCTATCATATTTGTACATTATTCATTTTGAGTGTTACGGATTTCTTAAGTTTGACAGCGAACTAATAGTGGCTTATGTTGGAATTTTCATTAATTTTCGTCTCAGTTTTGAAAAAGTTAATTACAGGATACACGACGGTAGACTTCATTCTTTCCTGACATGATGACATTTTGAAAATAATCAACAACCCATTATTTTACCAAAAACAACTGCTTCTAAAACAGATGATTGTGGTAATGATCCGTGCTTGCTTCTTTCATCACACACAAAACCCACGATCATTATTTATTATTCATGCCAAATCTCTTCAACAGTTCTCCTGACTTTACCGCCAACGAAATCGGCCTGATCAAGTTCAAGATTGAAAAATAAATCCTAACAAGCATTAGCAGACTTTTTGCAACAAACCAACAACTACGATTGCACTTCGGCGTTCGTATCATGTTCGCAATGCTATTAGGAGCTGACATTTGCTCTCTTGCTGTACGGGCATTCAGGGAATCTCAAAATTACTCATTTGGTATTTCAGTCACGGCCCACAGTACCGATCCGACGCTGATTTTTACTTCTTTCAATTCCAATTGCACTATTTCACCAGGTAATTTGTCTTCATATTTCGCTGAATTGACACGGACGTAGCTGATCAGTGGAATTCAATATTGTTACATAATAGGTATGTATAGTGAATTCATATTTAATGTATTGTTAACTTCCACTACTATTAGTACTATAAGCGCTTCGCGTGCTTATATTACCTACCGGGATTATCATATGAAAGGCATATTTAGTAGTAATATAAATAATGATACCTAGAACAATAAATGCTACTCATTATACATCATGACGCGCTCTGGCAGCCCTACAAGCTGAATCACGAATATTTTCCAACCAAATACGAGTTAGTGTTTATTATGTATGTCCATTATTCATGCTCTGAGCTTATAAAATATTCGCGAAGGATGGTTATAAACTTCTACAGTGCCTAGCTCTTATTCGATTATCATTTGATTGGACTCATTTAGAAGTAGTTCAAACTGATTTGACTCAAATTTATCATCTAACGGCATCATTCGTAATTTATCTCTTTATAACGCCATGTGTTCTGAATTCCACAACTTCGGCGAGTTTGTCCGTAAACTGTATTAACACCTACACACCAATTATTGGATCCCACAACGATGTGACGAAAGCCACCGGAGCATTAAATTAGTGATGAAAATTACCGTAACCGTTCCGCTTACATAATATTTAGCTACGCCATTAATATTTAATAAATATGACACACTTTTATGATTTATGGACTACCTGTTATGAAGAAACAAAAATCTGGAAGCTATGATAAAACTGGTCTAAAGTTGATGCCTATCAAAAAGGCAAATTTTCGTAGGGCTAGCACAAAAAAAAGAAAATCAGAAACTTATTGAATGTAAATACGTATAAAATATTCCGTCTAGACCAGATCAAGGCAAAGGAAAAAACTTTTTAAAGCACCCTCGAGATCAAATTTGTCAGGAGCGCCGTGAGTTAGTGAACGTCTAGTGAAAGAAAAAAGTCCCCGAAACAAATTGTTGGCAAACGGGAGAAGTGTCCAAGAGCGAAAATATGTTGATTGAATAAAGAAAAACTATTAAAAGTTTTCCCTTGGAGTTTCTGGTTCAGTTGCGACAGACAAAACGGGCGCAGTGCGTGGAACGGCGTTGCAACTTCAACTTTATTATTGTGCACTGGACTTATACCCAGTGTTGCTCCTTCAGATTTTTTCTACAAACCTTGGATTTTCCTACAAGACTTTATTTTAAGAACAAGCCAACCCAAAGCATGGAGAACAAGAACAACTTCTACCACTGCACTGCTATTTGAAAAGTAAAATCCAAACTTGCTACGGATCTGTAAAATTTTGAAAAATGAAAAACCTATTGAAATAAAAAAAAAAACATCCGGTACAAGCAAACTGCACAAATGAAATCAGATACTTGCAAGTTGAGTATAAAGATAAAGATACTTTTAAAAGTGATTGATAACATTCTTCAACATATAGCATTGTTTATATAAAAATCACTAATATCAAAACAGAAAAGTTATCATCGCCAAAAGTTTTTGTAGACGCAATATCAGTACAAAACTAAGTTTCTCCAACCCTTAAGATTCGTATAACTTTCCTAATACTTGGACGAGATTATACCCACTCAGCCGTATGCTGTACTCAACAATATATCCTTATAATAATAAAAACGACAATTCTCTTTTATTTGTTGCATTAACTTCTACGGCAATAGTAAACTAATATGTAATATTTCTGGTTGTTAATTCTACTCAATAAAATCGAATTGTATTAAGATACTTTGGAATAAAGGAATAGGTAATAAAAGTTATTTTATCGATGGTCTTACATAACTCATTTATTTTATGTTGGCTGTGAGGAGTTGCGTCTAGATCCATTTACTCTCAAAGTATTTTTTGTGTGCTGATTTGAGAAGTTGTCAATTTATCTGCGTTTCAATTTTAAGACGATCCAGTGACAAAATACATTGGTACAGTCAGCAATAAAATATAACTAACACAAACTTTTAAATCTAAACAAATAAATTAAATATATGTTTGTAATGTCGAAATAACAGCTTTTTACTTAACTTATATGAAAATATACAAGGTAAGTAATGTTTAAAATTTTTGTCTGCCTGTCTGTTTGTTCCGGCAACCTCCGAAACGGCTGGACTGATTTTGACGGGACTTTCACTGACAGATAGCTGACATTATAAAGGGTTACTTAGGCTTTAGTTTTAGAAAATGAATTAGGGTTAAAAAAACCATGAAATCCAAGTTCGCATGCGCGAACGAAGCCTCGGGCACAGCTAGTATCATTTAAATTTATAAAAAATGATTCTTTAATAAAAGGTAATTCTTTAACATAAGATCGCGCCTGTTCCCCGAAGGGTTAGGCAGAGGTGAACAAGTGTTTTTTTTTTATTAGGTAGGTACACCAACATTTAGAAAGAAAGAAAGAAATAAAAACTGTTTATCCCACACAAACAAAACGCACATTACATACAAAAAAAGACATAAAATATACACATACAAATTAGTCAAAAGACTCGTACTCAAACATATAAAATGTTAACAATTTATAAGATATAAGTTTACATGCACAAGTGCACAACATTACAGAATATAATTCCGAGGAGTTGTACAGAGCAATTTACAAACTAAAAAGTGACACACATACATAGTTAGTCGGTCGATAGGTGGTAGGTTACGTAAATACAATTTAAAAATAAGAAAATTAACAAACAAAACAAAATACAATACTTGTAAAATAAGCGAAACGCAATCAGATAAAAAAAAACATTATTTATACTTATACTGGGTGTCCGGAAAGTCATGGATTACCTTTTACATTTTTTTTTTTTTAATTTAGGTTCAAACTTAAAATTTTCACCAAAAAAAATTTTACCTTATTTTTGATCGGCCCTGGTGAAAAAAAAAATTTCATTGGTAGGTCATTTTTTTATTGGTAGATCTCAATGTGGCCCATCAGCAGTTAAAAGGTAATCCATGACTTTTCGGACACCCCGTATAATTATTATCTTTCATCCATCTTCTCACAAAATCTTAAACATTCACGACAGACATCGATCCATCTCCCGGAAAACAAGTTACACTCACATGTTACAGGAGTAGATACATATGTAAATAAAAGTTGGTATCTATGTTTAGACAGAAAAAAATAAGTACCTGGTACGTAGTAGTTAGCCGATAGGAATAATTCTAAAACAAGCTTTAGTTAACAATGTGATCTCTAAACACCAGCAAGATAAAACGTGGTAAAATATGTCGCACCCGGAGACCATAAAATGAAAAAAAAAAAAACACCACAATAGGTTCACCTCGAAACTGTCACATTGAATTATTTGCATACCATTATAGGGGACGCAGTCCGAATACTTCTCATTCCAGTAGCAGCCTTCGAATAATTCAGTCAATGTTTATTTTTTAAACGGGCCGCCGTCAATTAAAATAACGTCGGATTTTTTTCGGTTTCCCCAAAAAGTGTTGGACGGGCGACGCGGCTTTTGAATCTTTCGGCGCGATAGGCACATTCTACAGGTGCAATGTCTGATGGTGGCCAGCCGCGTCAACCTAGCGGTCGACAACAATATTTATTCATGCTAAACCTTCCTTCTCAAAAGAATTTCAACCTTATTCTTCACACAAAAAAGAACACGATGAGCTGCAGTGGCGTTGTTAATATTTTAGTCATCAGCAAAAAAAACTCAGGGTTAAAATGATGAAGCATTTTATTCGGTTAGACCTCTTTTGACCCTTATCTGCTGAGGTGTTTAACGTGCGAACTTTATTTTTTACTCCTTTCATCAAGGTCCCGACACGACCAGTAATTAAAAGTTGATAAAATCTTATTTCCCTTGTACCACAGCGGATATACCTACATATTTGTGTGTTTTAAGTCAAAATTAAAAAAGAGGGGTTTATAATTTTATATTTAAACTCCGTGGTGTTTGATGAAAACATTAATTTCCCACGGGGACTGCATGCGGTTTATTATTTCATGAAAGGCGAACATTAAATTTAGTTTAAAAGTGTTGCTATAGTAAAAATAGGCGCAGATCCTTTTATTAAGAACGGAGAATAATTAGATTGTATATCAAGGTGGACGCAGATATCTAAAAAAATATATTTAAGGAAGTTGGGAATAATTTAATTTACATTCCTATTACTAAAATTACAAATACATCTTCCATCAGTCAGTCCCGCAGGCTGTATTTACGAACATTTAAAAATATATTTCTACTCATAAGGTACTTTGCGTTTCGTTACGTCTGAAGGAACAAAATGTTCAACTTAAAAAAGAGAACTATTACTAAACACGTAGAAGGCAAAAAAGGCAAGTGCATAACATACTTTTGCTTAAGGGCAAATAAATAAATAAATAGATATATTAAGATCATTTTTCTAAAGCTTGATTATTTTCCTTGACACGATATCACCATTACCGACTTCATCAATTATTCACTCAAATTTGCATACATACATCATACATGTCTAAAAATCTGTATTACTCGTAAGACAATGTATTATTAATCTTTAATTTACTTTATTAGCACACTCCCCTACGCGGTGCAGACACCCTCGCCCAAGGGATTTGCACGAGAGCGAAAATTTAAATTTGAATGACCCTCCACAATCACCTATAGTCAGAATTTTGGTACATTTACCTACGCAAGTAAACATAGACGATTTTTTATTTGCCCAAGAAAGGGTTTGCTTTGAATAATGAATTGATTAATTAGAACCCAAATTGGTCAACAGAGGGGAGCAATTATATCGCTTCCTGCTAATCAAATATTTTGGTAATTCATGGTGGCACTAAATCTGTACTTTCAATAGTGGCTGATTTAAATTTGCTTAAGGGCTTATTTTTCAATCGCTAGATAACTTTTATTCGAGTAATAAAATTGACGTTTGACAGTTTTTGTATGAAATAAGTGTCATCATTTCAAAATAATTATTCCTCGAATAAAGTTATCAGATGATTGAAAAATCTGCCCTTAGTTAAGTGGCGAGTTTATGCAGCAATAATTGCATCCAAACGTCAATCCAAAAGTGATAGTTTTTTATTGTGAAGTGTCACGTGTAGATGTCAAGTTACTTTGCTCACTTTATGCAAAGGACAATGGCGAACGCCCAAACAAATTTTGGTTGATATTTTTTTTTCTGCGTCTACCTATAAAAAATATGTTAAAATACAGAGTTTGAGTTTCTGAACAGTTTTATTTTCTGTTATACATTTATAGGAATAGATAATAATGTATTTCTTTGTATATTGGAACCTTGTAGTTATTTTATTAGTATTCATGTAATTTGTAGTCTTTTAATTATTGTGCTTTTGTGTGCTCCAAATGAATGATTTATCTGTCTACATTAGCTTCTTCCCACCCATTACAATGACATAAAAGAAAAACGCAACAAAACTAAACTACTATCACAAATTAAATGTATACCATAGTCAAGTGTCACCAACCTTGACACAACTCTTGAAGTAGTGTCGCGTGACAAAAGATAGTACAGACGCTAGCACATCAAACTACTACAATCTATCAAATTTCTTTAATAGATTTTCAACTTTATCGCTAAAGCATTGGGTTCAAGGTTGATTGGAAAAATTTTACAGTTTCGGGTAGCTTGATGTGCTGACGTCTGTATGTCGATTATATTTATGGCAATGAAAAGTAGACTTATTGAAAGTAGGTCTCTTGATATTATGTCATACGATCGTAATAATAACATTCAACAGTAAAAAGTTAATGCTTCGAAGCGTAAGTGTCCTTTGTATTTGTATTTATTTGTATGGTAAGTTAGTTAGGCATTTAATTTAGCATCTAGTATAAATAGTTAGTTATTTGCTTCGTTCCAAAATACACAGATTTAAAAGCAATTGGTTAGGTTTAATAATGAACAAAGTTAATATATCTACTATTGCTTAATGAAAACAATCATTCATAACAATATTATATGTATTTCAGGAACGAATTTTTTCTGTCAATTTAATAACTCTTGACAAAACTTCTACTCATCTCTCTCAAGAATGGACTTTTTTAAAGGAAGTAATCTATATTATTCCATTGCAGAGTTAAGAAAAAAAATAGTTTAGGTTTAAATGGAAAATTTAATATATTCGACGAGTAAAATTTTCTATTCTGTTTAGAAGATTTTTCCTTCCACTTGCTTTGAATATCCTTGTGTAGATAACTAAGATAGGTACTAAGTCTGTCGCCTAGCCTTTGCCTGAGCGTAGAAATATAGCCCACTCTGCATCTTATATACATTTTCATTCTTACTACTTACATTAAAACACAAAGTACAGCACTTTGTTGTACTCTTATGCAAATATTCAACGAGTAATGAGAAGTTAACTGCATGCAATTTAAAATAGGCGAGATTACTTCGCTAGTAGATCAGTGGGGTGGTGCTAAAAAGATAAGAGAGACTATGGGAGCCAGGATTAAGAATGAATAGGAACATGCACTTACAGGAAACTGGGTTTGTTTGGTGAATTTTGAATGTTGTGTACTAATTCGTCGTCGGGTTGTTGGCGAGTCGAGCAAAGAGGTTGGAAAGTTGGAAATGAGTGTTGAGTTAGTTACGAGTTCGTCTTGGGTGGTAATGCAGAATTTAAACTTGACATGATGAATTATAGTGATGCTTTAGGCGACGATCAAAAATTTACTAGAGTATATAATTTTTTAAGTAGATTTTCACAAATCTAATAAAAACATTACAGAAAGAGAAAAATCTATTAACAAAACAACAAAACCCAAGACAAAATTATCTACAATTTGACGATCAAATAAAGTTTGAGGACGAAAGAATAAGTTTTAATATAAAAAGGAACAATAAGCCTTTGAACAGTAAAGTAAAAAAAAAAACAGCATTGAATTGGTGAAACCATAGCATAAGTTCAAAAGGCAAGTCATTAGGTGACGGCCAAAGAAATGTTCGGGTTGTAATGAGCTAGCTGGCGGCGATTAAGACGTACAAACTCGAACCAACTCTGAGACAACAGCCGACGTGGAACATGGAACGTAAATGTTTGGATATGCAACAGGAAGTCACAAATGGTTGTGACTTTGAAAGCGAACGTTCCCGTAAGCGCAGAAAAATGATAGATGTTCTTCGACATAGCTTTTCCATAACCAAGTGCTAGACTCGGCTTTAATAAACCATGCTTGCTTGGTTCATCACGTAGATTTATGTTTTCAATTTGTCACTTAATTGCATCGTCTGTGATACCTATGTTATTGTTTTCAGTCGAATCATCCTAATACATGTGAACACGGCTAGGTGCTACTAACATTTCACTTGATACATTTGACGACTATGTGCCCAGGTAACTTCTTCAACAGTCTTCAAATGAGTGCTCTCCATTTTTTCAAGTGCTTTTTTTTTTCAGTTTCCGTGGTGCCCCAGTGGTAGCAGACCGACTTACCTACACGTTGAGGGCACCACTGAACTAACAGACTGACTTACAAGCTGTAAGTCGTGGGTTCAAACCCAGACAGGCACTTTATTTTATGCAAATCATTTCATAACAACTGCTCTCAAAACGGTGAAGGAAAACATCGTGAGGAAACCGGCATGTCCTAAAACCGAACGTTCGAAGACGTTTACCAACCCGGACTGGGCCCGCGTGGTAGATTACAGCCCACTCCCTCTCAAAGGGAGGACGCCTGTGTCCCAGCAGTGGGATCATTCATTTTATGTATATCATATCCATTCTCCCAAAAAATATTCTGACATCAGCACACCTCCCTTCTCCTATTTACCGAAAACTTTTCCGTCGTAGCTAATTTATTTTCCAACTAAATCTTATAAATTCGGGCTCGCGAGCGACTTGCACGCGATCTCAGTCAAACTCGACTTTTTGATAACGCCATTATATTATATCGTAGATTTATTTTTGTTTTATCTACGTTTGGAATTCAATTAGATATTTTTTCTAGGCTTGATTGAATTTGTTTATTTTGTGGTGCTGCTTTGGGATTAGTAATATTGAGTACCCATTTGTGCACTACTTACATGTTATATGGATTATCAAGTCTATTGTACGTATAAAATAAGATACAATACGATAAGACGTGTTTTACCTACATATGTGATTTTATAAAAATCCATCTGAATATGCGGATTTCATAGTAATTAGAGATTATGAAGACACCATTGGTATGAACTCCCGTGGAATAAAAATTGTATGTTTACGTAACTTTTTACGATCTTAACGTGATATGCCTGGGGCTAGAAAATGCCTCTTTGATCATTTGATCACTTGAATAGGTAAGAAAACAATAGTTAACGTCAAACGTAATTAATCAACTTAACAATACAATGGAAATAGAATTTATTTTCACTAAAGACTTCCACTTGTACTTGAATCATTCAAGAGCTCTAAAACCGTCTTCAAACCAAGAAATTAATAATAAGTCAAGAAATCCATTGTTCGGAAATTTTCACTTAGCTACAAGAAAAGCTAAAACAATAACACTCGACAATACCTGAAAACCTAAATGTAGAAGATTAATTATTCCAATAAAAACTTCGAATGAATTTCGCGGAATTCGCCACCGAAGCAGACCATTTAAATTAGCCCGATAACTTGAAACCCGAATGAAAAGGGTTTAACCAGGAGAGTTCCAATTAGTTTGCTGTTATTTTTCCATTCCGTTCGGCGGTATCAAAAACTGGGTCGGTTGGGAATCGATCATTTATTACATTTTGAGGACAATTTAAAGTTGATTTTAGTTTTACATTTTGGATTAAACTAAAACTTCCTGTTGACTCCATTTATTCTGCAAAGTAATTAAAAATTAAATTACAAGATCTTGTAATCATCTATGTTTCTAAACTTTCCTATCCATTTTTGTGAATGTGTAATTACGATGTAATACTAAGGCAAAAAAAAACATCTTTTTCTACAGCTAAATGGATTACAGAAACTATATCTACGACTCACGGTTGTTTATACTTCACGAAGCCACAATTTCGCCCAAGAAATCTCCTGCAATGCTCTACCGCACAGTAAACAAAAATGATCGATTGTCTATCTATTAATTACAACAATATTTGCTACCATCATTCATACTGACTTAAGACAATAGACCTTCTGAAGTTTGCTCAATTTCCCAACTGTTTTAAGAACTCTTGTGACCAAATTGACTGTGTCAGTCAAGTGTTTTAATTTAATCGATTCTCAGGTATCGTTTCTGTAATAAGCTATTGGAAACTTCAAGTTGGTTTATTTTAATTTAAGTTAAGGTTTATAAGGGCTTGTTCGGTTTCGCTCAGGCATCTGGAATAAGTAGCTTTTGGGTTACGATAATTTGTGAATTGACCAGTTAATGCGATTGATTCTGAGCTTGGTTAAAGTATTTTATGAATATGAACAAACTTGGGACATATTTATACCTAGTAGAGAAGAGGAAGAAACAATGGGTGGACTGTATGAAAGACGATATGGCTAGAAAGGGACGACTAATATAGAGGAATGGAAGAAAAATACACGTTGCGCCGAACCGAAATAAATGGGATAAGGGTATGAAAATGATGATGATGATATTGTGATAATTGTACCACCAAGTAGTTAAGTACTTATCACCATTGACCATTATGATGCTTACTGCCCTGTTATTAGTAGATTATTTTACATACGAAGCTACAAGCTGCAAGGTGTATTAAGCTTCGTATGTAAAACTTTTTTATAAAAAAAACAATCGACTTCCAAAAAAACACTACAAAGTGAAAAATAACTTTAATTTCGGAAGTCGGTGTCTTTGGTACCGCATTTTCGTTTTTCACCTACTTCCAAAATTAAAGTTATTTTTCACTTTGTAGTGTTTTTTTGGAAGTCGGTTTTTTTTTATAAAAATGTTTTTATATTTCACTTTTTAGTTACCTATACCTACCCCACAAAAAATCATAGAAACACTACTTGCTATGTAAATATCAGTGACAGGAAGCTATTAAAAGATCATCAATATAAACTAAGTGGAAAAAAAAATCGTATTATTGAAGCTAACTCAAAAAGTACCCAAGCAAACCCTACCACACCACCTGGTATACCTGATCCATTAAAAAAATGAGAGAATTTTGAAAATCCGTCTATGACGGAGATATACCCGAACATACATGAAAAAAAAAATATAATTTAAATGGGAACTTTTCGGAATAAACCTCTATCGAACAAAAAAATAATTTTGCAAATCCGTCCATATGATATGACGGAGTTATGCCCGAACCAACATAAAAGAACAAAAAATATATACATCCAAATTTATAACCTCCTCCTTTTTGAAGTCAGTTAGAAATAGTATCAAGTGGATAAACAAAACAAAGTCTCCCCAAGGGGTTATAGCCCTGCAGCAGACGGTAGTCGCTTGAACTTGAAACTAGCCATAAAATAAAATTAATGAGAAAGATGACTATGCACATTGCACATGCTAATTAGGAAGCATAGGATCTTCACTTAAGACGTCTCAAATAAACCTGATATGCTAGACTTAAATGTAAATGTAACTACCTATCTTTTGTCTACTTAAGGCGAAAGCGATAGGGTAGCCGCGAATATTCTTACGTTTACAAGTATTTGCAAATTAAAGCTCAGTATCAAGTTGGATGGTAAAAAAAGTTAAATATTACAAATATTATGTACCTATTTCACCGTCTGCCTAGTTTTTTCCAACTATGGGAGCGATCGATTTCCAAAGCTTCCAGTTCCAGCTTACAAAAATATATACATATATACCTACCGAAGTCATCATCTGCCTAGACTTTTTCCAACTATGCTAAGGTCGGCTTCCAGTCTAACCTGATGCAGCTGAATACCAATATTTTACATGCAGCGACTGGCTATCTGACCTCTACAACCCAGTTACTAGGTAATACGATACCCCCTGGTAAGACTGGTTGTCAGACTTTCGGGCTCCTGACTACCCGTAACGACTGTCAAAGATCCACGAATTGACAGCCGGGACTAGCCGGGGCTTAACGTGCTTTCCGTGGCACGGAGAGGTCTCGGTATGTAAAGATCGATCGACATATATATACATATATATATCGAAGTATAATCATAAAAATCTTGACTGAATTTCTAGGGTTGGCCTAGTACATCCCCCTTAACATCACGAATTTGGAAGTACCCTCACAAAATTCAAAAGTAAAAGTTACCATAAACGAAAACCACGAACAAATAATACAGTAAGCGCTGTTATCAACTAATGAATATTTGATTAAGCGCCACCATTAAATGAAAAGTAAACCCCGCTAGTAATAAAAAAGTTGAGACTTTATCGAATCGTTCCGACACTAATACGCCACGCGATGATAACACTAAGGAGATTATCTTAAGTAATTAAATCACATTTTTATTAATATTTCACACGTAGTATTTTTTTTTTAACGAATAAAGCACTGTGATTAACCCTGATATGTGAGGTGAACTTTAATGCTTTTGAGCATGCAGTTTGTAAGCTCGTTAATATGAGCAGAATTATTGTTATTGTTTAACTTTGTTTTGTTTGTTGTGTTGGTTAATTAGAAACTGCCTAATCTTGTACGGAATTACATGCCTTAAAGTGTGATTTAAGGTAAACTAGGTACGAAATGAACCTTTTATAAGTCATAGAATAAATTGAAAACTCTGATGTATTAAAAAAAATCTGATCTATTATCTAGGTTAGGTAAGTCATTCTTCACCATATAATGTCAGTATTTTTACTATTTGAAACTATTGTCTTTTTCACATTTCATTTTATAGTAAATAATAATAATAATAATATAATAATATTCCACAACTTTCACACAACGCCATCTAGTCCCAAACTAAGCAGAGCTTGTGCTATGAGTACTAGACAACTGATAAACATACATACATGTTTCTAAATACATACATATTATAGATAAATTACACCCAGACAAAGAACAAATGATCGTGCTCATCACACAAACATTTGTCTTAGGTGGGAATCGAACCCAAATAATCTAGTAGAGCCATAATAACGCCGAATAAAGACTGCATAGCCAAGCGCAGTCACAGCTCATAAGATCTTCGCCCACTACATATGACATTGATAAACAAAACGACAAACGACAAATTAAATTCTACGTTTAAAGTTTTTATTCCTTATGGTCGGATGAACAATAAAGTAATGAAGCAGACTGGGCGGTGGCGACGTGGAGGCGAGCCGTCGACAGTTCTTATGACACCCCTTATCTGCGGGCACACGCGATATGTGTTTGGTTAAAGTTAACTAGTTTACCTACGGAACGGACTTTTGTTTTTTTTTCTGTGTAAAAAAAATAAACGTGGCCGTTTTCATTGAATTTTAATTAGACCGTAGTTCAATTGTAGATTATGCTTTATTTTTTTTGGACCGCGAAAATTTCGGTGTAAAAAATGTTTGTAATCAAAATAATGTTTTCTATTCGGCTTAAAAAATATCAGCTGCCATTAATATGCACATATTTTTTCCTAAAATTTATATTTATTTATTTAATCATTCAAGCACATACATGTACAGAGGCGGACTTTATTGTTAAACGAACTCAGTAGGCGTTATGTCATTTTTGTCATCCTTTTGACATCATAAACTACACATTAAGTTTCAATAAAACCCAAACAGCACGAAAAATCTCACCATAGAAACTTTCTCACGCGTTAAACCCATCAATAACGAATGAAGAAAAATTAAAATGAACTAAAATAGTTCAGCCAGCAATTGAAGGCCGAAATCCAAACAAACTCGTATAAATCAGTGTTTATTGCCCATTTAAATATCTACAACGCTACAACGCGTCACGTAACTCAGTTTTACTTTACTTATGGTGGCTTTTCGCCGTATAACGTTTCTGTTGCCATGAAACTAGGATTTTTGAGTAAAAACTGTAACATTGTTTTGCAAAACCTTCTTGAAATGAATTTGCATTTTTCCTTTTAAAACTGTGTGAATGTACCAATCGAGGAAACAAAATATAAATTGTCCAGTAAAATAGTAACATACGTGTAATACGAGTATTGCACACACAATCTTTATAATTAAATTAAAATCGTATCTTATCATTATGTTTAGTTTTTTTTGTCAAAACTTTGCAAGATGCTACCAGCTGCCATTTTAAGTACTAAAAACTGGCCAAATAGTTTCTGAAGTGTTCATAAAAGTAACCTTGGAAGTAAAAGTCTAAATTGTTTTTTCGGACAGTGCCTACTGTCAGAAAAAACAATTTCCACAGTTTCAGTAAAAAAAATAATCCAACTGTCGAAATAAAAATGCCTGAAAATATTATGAAACAACTTTTCGATTACGTTTGCCTTTTAACAAAAAATTGGGTTGCCTCATTCTCTTTCGGTATGAACGCAAATTGTGGTTATCATTCCAATTATAAAATAATAGTGATTCGTTCGCACTTAATCCCTCCATGGTGCAAACTTATCTGTCCGCTTTATAGTTTTCGTGCCTCGAGCAAATAATAATAAAGTTGGTCGCGCTGCACAAACGGACATTGTGACCACGCTGTGGTTGGTACAGTTTTACGGTTATACATCAACATTTTAACCGTTTACCTCGTACTGATTTCAAGTTCTGTTTTATGCGAGAAAAATATTTACTACGCTTGACCAAAGCCAGATTATTTGTTTACCAAACATAACTTTTGGTACCTACTTAAATAATAATTACTAAAAAATTCTCTCAAAAGATTCTGCAGTCAAATATACGTACATGTCGGCACTTCTAAACGATGAAAGAGTTTTCTATATGCAGCCTACGCAGACATTCATGAAGTTATTTGGATGATAGCTAAAAATAAATCAAAGGATAAAGCTAAGGATGCGAGGCGAAGGTTTCGAGTTTGACCTCCACGGAAGCGGCCGTTAACGGACGCGGAAGTGGAGATGGCTAAATAAATGTTAAAATGAGTTCAGGGCAGTGTTAGGGCTGCCTCATTCCTGCAGTGCCTCCGACATGTTTGTGAAAGCGCGCACCGACTGTTTCCACGCCACCATGCGCAAGCGGTCGCGTCCTTGGTGCGCAGGGTGCGCGCCAGCTCCAACGCTGTCCTGGCAATGATTGCGGGGAGACTTGATTGTCCCTATATGAGGCACTGTCGTAACTGGCATGTTGTTAAGGTCTAATTGGATTTGACTTTCATTGGATTGGATTTGGCTAGCCGGGCAATAATTTATGTGTATTATTATCTATTTTTGTTTTATATGGGTCACAGACCTGAAATAAATGAAATTATTATTATTATTATTTATTATATGTAAGAAAAAATGGACCTATGAGTTGTTTTGCGGCTTTGTCACCTTCTAGGCGATTTCTTAGTGTATAGTAAATATAAGGCTCCACTAAACAATTGCTTGCGGTGCGGGCTTAGAGATATTATAGGGTGTTGGCTTAGTTTGAGCCAAATTTCTGTAATAGACCTCCGTTACAACACCGTTAAAAGCTTGCGGAGATGTATGAGGAGACAAAGGTACGATTTTTTGCGGAAGTTCTGCCTTTGCGGAGGCGAGGTTCCGTTACAGCCCTAGTGTTTTATCACTGGAATTATTTGCCTTAGAAGGGGTCACAAATGTTACAGACAAAAACTCTTATTTGCTATTTTGAGATCTCAAATTGGTATAAGGTGTACACCGTACCGGGAAGGACCTTTATTATACAACAGGATAAACTGTAAAAACGTCTGACATTTAATTAGACCTATAGTAAATATACACATAACTGCTACACTAAATAACCAGGGTACAAGCGCACATCAGATCTGTTGAGTTTCACGCTTATTTTCGCTTTACGGTATACGCAGATCTCCTATCGGCATAGGGCGCCACTTGGAACAATGGACTTGTGTTACGATTTTATTACTGGTTTTATTGTGTAAGCTTATACTGAACACTTAATCTTTCTGACTTGTACCTATGGTTAGATTTCATCGTGCGGTTCCTCTCAAAAGCTACACTATATTTCTTTCCGTGGGTGCAGGTAATACGTGATTGGAAAGTAACAGAATACAGCTTGTTAGAGCTATGCATTTTCAAAGCAAATATGATAGAAGAAAGAAGATACGTTTATTTGCACTAAACATGACGCAGAAGAAGAAAACAAACACAAAAAAATAACAAGTAAATAAATAAATAAAAACTTTATTCAGTTCAGAAAAAAAACACAGTCCAATATAAAAAAAAAAAACTTGTAGCAGATTATAAAGAGCCGTAGGTGCTAGGTTTTTACAAAAGCCCTGGACTCCACACTCGGGTTTCCTTTGTCGTGGAGTCCAGTCAAATACTAGAATGATTTCTGTGGAAGTCCATCTTTAGTGAGAAAAAAATGTTTAAGAGTTTAACTGCGAATTTTGCTGGATTAGGATCTCACAGTAACTACTGTGAGATCCTAATAAAGCAAAGTTCGACGTTAGAGTTCTGGACGTTCGTAGATACTCGGAAACACTCTGGAGTATCTACTCCAGTGTTTTTTGAGTATCTACGTCAGAACGATGATTCTACAAAGCATCACTACGTTTTCCGTTTCAGAAATCTATTGTCGAGTTGATAATGAAAAGATGTACATCCGTCCTCTGCGTTCCTTCTTAATCTTCAGCTTCATTCACCATGAACGAAGGTAATTAACTTTTTTGTCGAGACAATAAATCCTTTCGCATTTCTCATTCAACTTAATTGCAAAATTGTAACCAGTATCTACTTGCGAAGCACACAACAGCATTATTAAATCTCTTTGACGTATGATTCTTTTCCCTACAGATTTAATTGACATTATAAAATATTCCACTTTTGCAGTGAACTTTGGCAGGAAACTATTAGGCTTAATTATGTAAAACTTTGAATATAAACAACTATGTAATTTACTTTTTACGCTGACGGGACGGTTACCGAATGAAAGTCCATTAAGTGAATTGGACTGGACAAATGTCTGCGTGTACCTTTGTGGCGTAGCTTCGACTCTAGTGGACTTTTTCGGAAAAAAAAGGCTTTTGAAATGGGAAGGATTTTTTGGGAAACTTGAAATTTTGTGGGAGCTTCATTGCGAAGTGTTTTTAGAACTACTGGCAAATAGTGAAACTTTCACTGAACATATTCACGATTTTACTTTAACAAACAAGGGCAGCTTCACATTGAT
Organism: Eremobia ochroleuca; assembly: GCA_949629135.1. Classification (NCBI taxonomy): domain Eukaryota; kingdom Metazoa; phylum Arthropoda; class Insecta; order Lepidoptera; family Noctuidae; genus Eremobia; species Eremobia ochroleuca. The sequence continues at coordinate 14,029,133 of OX451394.1, forward strand.
TTTTAGCACTCATGCAATATGAAATTGTTAAGAAAAAAATTCATAAAAGAAATTAATTAGCTATACATAATATAATTAAACTCCAAAAATAATAAAATCTCCCGGTTTCCCCCAAACATAAAATCTATAATAGTTACTAGACTTTATATCCAGTGAAAATATTTCTAACATTTTGGAAATTTTTAGTCTGAGTTCAGAGCCTGCAATTGAAGCGTGGACAGGACCACGTATAAAACTATAAAAGATGGGCCAGCTGGCTCGATGGGTTCGTTTTTACTGATTTTTTCCCAAAAAAATCCGTTGCTCAATTTAAATCTAAAGTTTTACCTATGCAGTACGGTGCGGTTTTTATAAAATCGTAGAACAAATTCTTTCGGCATTTTATTAGCGTTTCAAAAATGTTAGGTGATAACGTGAAGGGCTGAAAAAAAGGGTGAGTATCTATAACAGTAATAAAAGTAATTTACAAGCTCGAAAACAGTGCTTTGGATCGATTTATAGAGAAATAAAGTTAACTGTCAGGCTCTTCTGACAGCGTACCATGGACTGGTTGTCTCTGTTTTGCGGTACGGAGTTATTTTCTGGGGGCAGTCCACTGTTAGGGAGCTGGTATTTAAGCTGCAGAAGCGATGCATCAGGTCAATGTGCGGTCTTAAGACAACTGATAGCTGCGTTCCCTATTTTAAATCGTTAAAAATTCTAACTTTGCCTTGTTTATACATAAGGGAAACCGCTTTGTTTGTGAAATGTAACCCTCACCTATTTAAAAAACTATCAGAGGTCAGGAAAAATCCAATACGGACTCAATACATCACTCAATTATGTCACGTAAAATGTAAAACTGCACTAATGAAAAAAAGTTTCTTTGGTGTTGCCCCACTCATATATAATAAAGTACCTACTACTATAAAAAATATGCCTATATTAAAATTTAAAAGGGCCCTACAAGAATTTTTAATAATGAAAACTTATTACACTATTGACGATTTTCTTAATGATGACTCACTAACTGATTGACATACTTTTACTCTGTTTGACATAATTATTGTGATCCTCTCATCTTCATTTTATTTTTTTTATTGCTGTGACCACGCTGACATTTTTTAATATATTTATATAATCTAATTCGAATGATCTGCCACTATTTTTTTTATTTTTTATTTGGAATTGTAAACCTTTGCATGCCCATGTGACGGTAAAATATGGAGAACTTTACCTATTATAAAAATACCTGTGTACTATACCCATGTTTGCAAAGAAATAAATGATTTGATGATTTGATTTGATTTGATGATTTGAAGAGAATTTTAATTCAATCTCTAAGTTTAACAAATTTTACTACCAAATTCAGTGGCTGTATTACGAAAAAAGAATTGGAAAGAGAGCATGCATTGAATAGATATGATATAGGTTTAGTTCAGACGATTTTGTCACGCCCTAAATCGGATCTAGCAAAACAATTTTGTAGTTTAGCATTAGTGAACCCCGAATTATCTTAGATTTAATATTTTATTTTTATATTCGTTTAAGTATAGTGCTTATGATATAGTGTTAAGATACAATGAGGTTGTTGTATCCTTTTGGATAAAAACCCCCCTAAAAAAATAAAGAATATAAAAAAAAAAGTATTATGATTCCAGTACGAAAAAGAGATGTCGCAATAGGTTATATTGTATAGCTCCGTCTCGCTCTTGCATCATGATACGGCACCAGATTCTAAAACAAAAAGGAAACATCAATAACAGCCTAGGATGAAACGGTAGTTACCTGCCAGCCAACGTTTCTGAGCCTTGAAGTTATAATAATTATAATTATTATTGTTATAAGTTGTAATAATTATTACTACTGAGTATTAACGTGAAAGTTAGCACAGTGACTGACTATAAATATTCCGTGACTGTAAATATTCTTTGAAGCCACATAGGCACTTAATTCATAGTCATGAGTAATTTCACTTCTATGCAATCCTACGAAGTGGCTATAATAAATTCGTGGAACGAATTCCTTCAGTATTTCGTTCGCAGTTTATGCGAACGTGTTGCACGTCATTATTAACGTCAAAACATTTTAGCTTTGGTGAAAAAAATGAAGATATTCAAATTAGGCTCTCATTACACCACGGGGTTGCCGCTAATGAATTGTTTGAATAATTTGAATCCCCCACCTGAATTGTTTGCTTGCTGCTTTTTAAGTGTCGTTTAATTATAATAAACGTCCTTGAAGAAGATTTATTGCCAGGGCATCATTCATATAATTCAAACGGTATGAAAAAAACTTTAAAATTCATTTACCTAAATTATGAAAAGGTTTGGTGCATATTTATTTATTTAACCATTTATGTATCATACATATAACACAGACAAAAAAAAAACCGGCCAAGTGCGAGTCAGATTCGCGCACGAAGGGTTCCGTAGCATTATCTATAAAAACGGCAAAAAAAATCATGTGTGTTGAGCCCCACTTAAATATTTATTTTATTCTGTTTTTTAGTATTTGTTGATATAGCGGCAACAGAAATACATCATCTGTGAAAATTTCAACTGTCTAACTATCACGGTTCATGAGATACAGCCTGGCGATAGACGGACGGACGGACAGCGGAATCTTAGTAATAGGCTCCCGATTTACTCTTTGGGTCCGTACCCAAAGAGTAAAATCCTAAAAAGAACAGAAAAATGGGTACAGAGGTGATGTTTATTTCTAAAGAAATCTCTTCCAGCATACTTATGATAGGAATGTAGGTAAAGAGATGTAGACGGCGTGTGGAATAGTAAAAGTGAAAATAACATCAAAACAATTTACTTAATAACGTAAAACAAATAATATGAGAATTCACATACTTCTAAAATAAATATCACTAGAACATAATATATACACACATACATACATACATATTGTATTTTCAGTAAGCAACTTTCTACAGTAGAACCTTCCAATACGAATGTAATTTTCATATTATTCTTTGCATGTTATATTCATTTCTTAACATGGATTTTCTTTTACAAACTCGGAATTTAGCTACTTTTTATCAAACACTTTTATTGCAAAACCTAGTATTATTAAGTAATTCTTGTACATAAATTAGTGTTATGACTATTTTTACGAACGTAAAACAAGAACAATTCATGATAATAACACAGTTAAGTGTGTTGTATCGTAAAATAAAGTAATGGTAAGTAAAAAAAACTTTTACCTTATTCTTTTGTTCTCACGTGAGCTTTACGGGTTAGGCTAGTTTTCTATAAGGTTGGAAATTGCACAAGATTTTAAATGTATACGCCTATGAAGGTACCATATTCTTTGGCAAATCATACTCTATTGCCTTGCTATAGGTATTTATTGTCAAACAAGATAATATTTACATAACATTGTCATATTTATGTTAAGAGTCTTAAGATAATATGTATGTGTACATAAAAAATGAGGGGAAAAAAAAAAAAAAAAAAAAAAAAAAACATTTTAATTCGAGTATCATTGACTCATAATAGAAATAATACAGTCACACAGTCACATTACATACACACACTACAAATTCAAATTCAATTCAATCCACAATAACAAAAAAATAATTACAATTACATTACATTTACATTACAAAATAAAAATTAAATTAGGTTAATCAGTCGCATCAGCCTGCCACATGTCGCTGACAACAGTGGGAGATGATGGAGCAGTCAAGCCTCCCCGCGAGCGCGGCCAGCATGCTGTTAGCGCTCCCCCGCACCCGCCGCACCAGCGACGTGCCTCTCTTGCGCATAGTGGCGTGGAAACAATCCACGCGCGCTTCCGCAAACATAGCCGATGCGCTGCAATAGCGGGGGAGCGCCAACATCATCCTGAACGCGTTGTTGAACTGGACACGAAGGGCGCCGTACGACTTTTGCGTATAGTCAGTCCACAAGCTGCACGTGTATAGTGTAGTGCAGTAGGCTCTAAAAAGCGTTATTTTAACATCTTTAGAGCACCGTGCAAACCTGCGGATAACCATGTTCGCTCTGACCGACAGCGCCCTTCGCTCCCGCTCAATGTCCGCATCATCTTTCAAGGTAGGAGTCACAAAATGCCCTAAGTACTTAAAAATGTCCACCCTTTCCAAGGGTGAGCCATTCAGCTTTATAGGTGGCATTTCTAGCACTTTCCTAGTCCCACCCTGAAAAACCATACACTGACTCTTCTTTACATTATATCGCAGTCCGTGACCAGCTGCATAGTTCTCACATATACTCATCAGCCTCCTAAGTCCACAGACCGAGGCGCTCAGCAGCACCATATCGTCCGCGTAGCTGATGTTATTAAAACAGACGTCATCTATGTGACAACCGATATGTTGCTCGCTGAGCGCCTCGATCAGTCCATTCACATACAGGTTAAAAATAGAGGGAGAGCTCAACCCCCCCTGTCTCACTCCACATTCCAACCTATATGGGTCCGACAACGCGCCCGCCCACTTCACGTAGTTCACCTGATTCCCGTACCAATACTTAAAGATGTTAATAAGTTCATACGGTATCTGGGATGATTTCATCTTATTCCACAAGATGTCGTATGAGACCAGGTCAAAGGCTTTGGACAGGTCGAGGAAGCAAGCGTACACAGATGTTTTTCTCTCGGTGTATTTAACAGCACTCTTAAGACAAAATATTGCAGCTTCTGTAGACAGTCCCGGCCGAAACCCAAACTGATTATCGTGCAGCTTTATGTATTTGTTTAGTTGTGTATTAAGAATGCCGTCAAACACTTTAGCAATTATTGTAGCTAGTGAAATAGGTCTGTAGTTAGATATATCTGACAAATCCCCTGCTTTGTTTTTTACTACAGGCACTACGATAGTCCTCAACATATCAGCAGGCAGGTATGAGTGTGAAATACAAAGGTTGTAGAACATAGCCAACACCCTGCACATATGAGGCCCAGCGTGCTGTATATGTTCCACACCTCATAATATAAGAAAGGCTCATATATTCATTTCCATAGCTGTCAACAGGAAAAGTGAAGAAAAGATAGTTACAAAATAAAATAAAGTTGAATGATTGATGGGTTAAATTCTACAATTACTAAGTAAACTGAAAACCCAAATTAGGAAGGTAGATACCTAGAGATACCTACTAGTACACACTTAATTAAGAACATAAGAAATAGGTTCCTCATTTTAATGACTAACAACTGTGTGTAACTCATAGTTAGCAATTTATTTTCTTTGTCATTCTTGTTTACATTTTAATTATTCTTGCAGAAATACTTACGATATTTAATTAGCATCAAGTTTAACAATTACGTATAAACTGTAATACCTAAATTGTTTGTGATTTTCGCCGAAATTAAATTCTTAATTTAGGTTTACTTATTATTTCAACGTCCAATTTATTAAATCTTCGTGAAAATTGTTTAAGTACTTACAGCAGAAAACGAAGAGATTTCTAAGGAAGAAAATTGTATTCGTTTTAAAATATTTCCACTTTAATTTTTGTATTGTGTGATGATAATCTAGGACGACTAGGTCACTCTTAACTTTTGATTTTGTTGAAATCGAACCTTCAACCCTTTTGAAATTGCAATTCTAAGAAATTATAATTAAGTATTATAATTTCTTAAATCATAATCCGCGAGTTGACTAATTTTTTTTTATTATTTAAATTGAAGCTTTTTTACCTCACTAATAGCTTGGTATAAACAGTTTTTTAATATTTTTAAAAATTGAAAAGATATGAGCGTTCAAAACTCTCAATTAGACAGAGAGGGAAATACTGAATTCTGACGTCATAGTTCAGTATCGCCATATAAATTACATGCAAAACTTCGTTTTGCGAGAAAGAGATATACAAAAAGTTTCTATAAGTTTTAAGTTTTTTATTTTTCGACCGATTTCAAATTTGATTTCGATTATTGTATTACATGTGTGGATATATTATCTACTAGAATATATAGTATTCAATATCATGCAACTACCCAATTAAACCTACTAAGTTAACTTCTTAAAATAATATATTCACACGCCATACTGCCACGATATTACATTCAGCTCATTTGGCAGCCCACTGACTTCTTGTGTAGTGACGTCACAAATACCTCCAGGGATATTCCCACGACGTAAGAGTGAGAACTAATTATTTGGTTAATCAAGCCGAAAAAAGATTCACACCAAACCCAAAATGTTATCCTTAAAAAAGTGTACGCAGACTGGATGTATTGGAGATGATTCATTAAACGTACTGATGCAAGTTTATTTAGTAGAATTTTCACTGTTTTCTGATGAAAACAGTGAAAATTCTTCACTGATCTCAATCATGAATTTTCAATGTTTTAAGAATGTTGTAAAGAAAGAAAAAGTCTCTTTTTCCGAACTCTAACAGCAGTTTCAGTGCCGGGTGGCTTTACGAGGTTTTAGAATTAAAAACCTATCTCCAACACACCCTGGTTAGCCCTGCTACTCGTATCAGCCTTGCAATATGACAGTATTTTTTACCAACAACCAAAACCAAGGATTATTCTCGTTTCGAAAACGAAAAGGAGACTTAAGAGACTCTCTAAGGATTTTCCATTAAATTTAAAATAAAACTATAAAATAATAATAATTAAAAAAATAATTTCTACATTTATGTCTGTAATTTATATGGTGTACATAATGTATTCTATTCTCTTCTATAAAACAATCGACAATCTTTACTTTCCGATACTAAATTATTACATGTTTTGACTTATTTAAAACAACGCCTCACAAAACATTTTGACTTATGCTAATACCGAATCCAATACACCTTCAAGTAACGTATGGTCATGCAAGCACAGTGTACCACGTGACTGTTATCAAGTGCGGTTACTTAGCATATCACTCGCTGCTGCTTTTTGTGTAGCCTAGGCGACGACGGTGTACATGGCGGCCGGTAAGACGTGCTGTTCACGGGTTGATTTTGCGTTTTTTTTTTTTTGTAAATGGCATCTCACTGGTCAATCTAGGACGTTCGGCTGCTTAACCAGGCTAACCTAGGGAAGTTTTGTAGCATTTTTAACGCGCGTCGCTTCGTGAGATAAAAATACTGTAATTAATTAAGTTAATTTTCGACAAGTAAGGTGGATAAAAATGTTTGGCCTGAATAACTGTTAGAACGTTGTGTATTCCCCTAAAGTTGTTACCTATTTGCACATTTATTTTTAATTATACACATGAATAAATTTTATTATTTTTACTGGACTATAATATAAATTATCGGTCTGCAGTTGTCAATATATCTAGTTTTTTGTAGAGAAGTATGATGTTCGACCTAAACTGGAAACCGATCGCACATGACAGAGACAAATGGGTGTCCTTAAAGGAGGCCTTCACCTAATATAGGGTGCTGATATGTTAAATTAATTAACAGTTAATAAGTAAAGCAGTAACGGAAACAAACTATTATAGTTAAGCGTATTATAAATTAGTAATAAGTAAAACAATTAAAGAAAAACTAGTTAAATGAAGTAAATTAAATAAATTAGTTAAGTAATTCAAAAACAATGTACAATAATTAGTAGGAAATAAAAGGCTTTTTAATTTAATGTAATTTATTTATTATATAAATTCGTGCTATTTATGTTTTGTCATGTTATTTCAGTAACTATTATTTCCGTGTCAGTTGATTTTCATCAGTCAGTGGCTGATGGCACTGACATATCACAACAAAAATATTCCCTTTTGACCATAGATCACCTGAACACTGCCGATGACTAAGAAATTTCCAAAATAATGTCAATTTTATTTTAATCATCTTACAGATCAAATGGTGGTTACAATACATAACTAATAACTTTAGTAAATGGCTAGACTCATCCTTTATTTGCTTTTCGTTCGTACATCGCCATCCATCAGACGTGATCGAGGCCAAGAGCGGGCCCATTCAACAATAAAAAAATAAAAAATAAAATTAAAATAATTAAATTAAATTTATATTTCAGCCGTCAGAAGTTGGCCGTAACAGCCCAGCGCTGATATGCTGGATTCGTTTTCTCCTCTACCGATCATTTTTCTCCAGACAGTTCATTTTGTGTATGTATTATGTATCTATCTATATATTGTTATTAATTCTTGTATTGTATAGTAACCCGAATGTTGCACCTACCATATTTTGTCTCTGCATCACCCTAAGGTTGACTGGTAGAAAATGCCTCAGGCATTAAGTCCGCCTTTGTACAGTACTTTTTTTAATTGTGCATAAAGGCATAAAGTTTTTAATAAAAATATTTTATAGGTACCTAGTCGTCTCTCGAGTTAAATATTTAAGATGGTGATAAGTTGATTATGAATCTGTGGTCGACAAAGCACTTTCCTTGGCTAATTCGTGCTTTTTAATAAAACTCCGCTGGATCCGCTAACCCGTACTGGGCCTCCCTCTCACAGAGAGGAAGCCTGTGTCCCAGCAGTGGGAACGCTATAGCTGATTCATCATCTGCGTCGCCTTTTCCCAACTATGTTGGGGTCGGCTTCCAGTCTAACCGGATGCAGGTGTATTTTACGTGGAGTGACTGCCTATCTAACCTCCACAACCCAGTTACTGGGTAATACGGTACCCCTAGGTAAGACTGGTTGTCAGACTTTCGGGCTACTGACGACCCGTAACGACTGTCAAAGATCCACGAATGACAACCGGGACCAACGGCTTAACGTGCTTTTTGAGGCACGGAGGGGTCTTGGTATGTGAAGATGGTCACCCATCCACGGACCAACCGCGGCAAGCGTAGCTTAACCTGATCGATCGACCTGTGCGGCTGTTATTACTTAGCCACGGGCCCCTCGGAACGCTATAGCTGAGTTTTTAGTAGCATAAACAGGAACGCTATAGCTGATTATGCTACTAAAACTCCCATTATAGCTTCACTTGAGTTAACCCTTAAATGCATAATGTTGCCATATGGCAACAAAGTACGTCATTTAATTTTTTAAAGAATGTGATAGCTGTGAGTTTCTGAACGCACCTCTTTTTGTCAAAACAATATATTTACTCTATGAATATTAATATTATTATATAATTATAAAATATATATATATATATTTATAGATAAATACCTATACAATAGCATTTTTTTGCAATACGATATAATAAATCATGCATTTAAGGGTTAAAAAGCAAAAATGAAAGCCTTGAGTCGCACTGTCACTAGCCCGCTTTATTTACGTTTCGTGACTCCTACCTTTGTTACGTTGGAATGTCATTTGAAGTATTATCGGTATTCTGGCGAAATGCCTTATTTATTTCTAATGTTTCACCAATAACAGTTGAAAGAAATATTTTAGCATTGCGGCCACGAATACTTTGTTGAAGTCATTACCATCCATGGAAAATAAATGAGGCGTGGAATACCTAAGTTAGGTACGTACTAAGTTATTTCGCTCAGAATGGTGGCTATAAACACAAAGGGATAATTTCACCAATGAAACTGCGATCAGCAAATCTAAACTTCGTTCAAGAGCTATCAGTGTCATCTTTGTTTGGGAATATTGACACTGACAGCTCATGAACCCAGTTTAGATGTTCTGATCGCGTTCAGGTTCATTAGTGAAATTCACCATGTGTATTTGAATGAGGTCTGCTCACAAATGGGTGAAAATAACGATGATAAGTAATTATGTAGGTACTGTCTGACCACAACAACCCTATATATAGCGTTAGGCGATACTCCTTGGTAAAGTTGGCTGTCAGAGTTTCCGCCTTATTTAAGTCAGTAAGCCAGTATTGAAATATATATATGTAGCCAAGCTAAGCCTTCAAATGCTTATTTTTATCTTAAGATAGCAATGTTCCACGCGATCACTAGTTAATATTTTTTCATAAAGCAATTTTCAGAAATAACCTACCTATCACACTTATATTATAAATGCGAAAGTTTGTGAGTGTGTGTATGTTTGTAAGTTTGTTACTCTCAAACGGCTGGAACAATTTTGATGAAATTTAGCACACAGATTGTTTATAGCCAGGATTAACTCATAGAATACTTTTTATTCCGATATTTCTACAGGATCGAGACTTATGCGGGTAAAACCGCGGGGCGCATCTAGTGTAAAACAATTCCGTATACCCACATTATATAAATCAGAAAATTACGTAAATACCATAAAAAAATTAAAAGGGTTGAGCGTGAAAATTATCATGACGAAACACCATAAAAAATATTTACGTACTTGTAAATAAATTCGACTTAATGATATTGTTGTGTGTGACGTTTACGGGTGGGTGTTGACGCACGTATTACGTTACACGCTTTAGCTCACCTACCTAACGTGAGGCGAGGCCAAACGCCTAATCGTAAATCAACCTCCAAATATACACATCAACTCGCAATACTTATAAATCCTTACGAACGATTAGCTCGCACAATTAAAACGAATTAGGTTAATGTGTGTGGGTTTCGACCGAAAACCAGTTCTTTTTCTCCTTCGTGACGCCGCCGCGACTTTCTGTTTATCTGATGGCATTAATCACAATTTCCACCCCCAATTAAAAGCGCTACTCGAGCTCAAGCAAGAAACCGCTTTTATTTGCTGTTTATTTCCTAGTACAGTTTGTTTTGTTAGTTTGTACGACAATGCTTTTTATTGCGATTGTAACGTTTGAACTTTTATATAAAGGCTATAAAGGATCATGTAGCGGTCTATAATAGTGTTTCGACATTAAAATGTTCATATTTCAACACTAAAAGCAAAACAAAGATAGCTAAACATTTTCATAAATGTGTATACAGTAGCTTATACAGCAGTATCCGTTCAAACCAAACAAAAACAGTATTATCAAGGAGATAAGGTTTTATCTAAGAAAAATATAAAGACACGGCTCCCGAACTTATTCGGCCAGGGTTTGTCAACACGAGGACGGCAGCGGTCGAACTACGACGGCCACAAATCATTCTAACACCTGACCGCACGCTTATCGCGGTTACGACATGAAAAATTACCGTCTCAGAAACGTTACCAGTCACAGTTTTTCCGCGCCAACGCTAGGGGGCGACGTTGGTCATTAAAACAAATTGTTGACGACAACTGGCGCACCAAACTTTAACAACAATACCCAATAGGAGTTTTGTAAATAAAATCGTACTAATTGATCCAGTTTGTAAAAGTATTTTATTATTTCCAACGATAATAATTAATGAAAAGTTTCTGTTACTTTGCATTTCGCAATTAAAAACTTGAAAGGAATTCTGCTTTTTATCGCGAGAAACATTATTTGCTTGTTTACATTTCTACATTTTTCATTGCATCTATTCATCAAAAATTAACTGTTTATATAACACAATTTTATGCCGAATTAGTTACCTCCCTACGTTAAAGTTATACTATTATAGCACTGTACCTATATTATGTTATTCTCCTCCACCTTCTAAAGAAAACAGAAAAAAACCTCTTTTAAAATAAAACAAAAATGCTAAAAGACTAGTCCAATGTTTTTCTTTAATTCCCGTACCGTAAAAGAAAAAGCTTTTCAAACAAAAGTAAATACATTTACTACTTGATCAATCGTAGTGTAAAATCGACTGGGGCCGTGACGTCACTAATATTTACGTTCAATCCGGGGCTTAAGGTTCACTTTGATCCTAGAGCCTTTTTGACCGGACATTTTCAACAAACTCGGTAACATGTTTGAATTGGCGTTTTTTAGTGGAGAAAAACGTCGAAAAAGAATGGTGGTTTCTTTTGAACCTGAAATGAGAATACAGCCGATTATTTTTTGGTTACTAAAAGCTCTCTAAATAAAGTAAGACAAAAAGTAAGTTACAAAATATTTAGAACTAGCTTTAGCGCACGACTTCGACCCACCTATCGCATCGCATCGCCTGCCCGCACCTCTACTTCGTTTTCGCTTATCCGTCTTTTTGCTTGGCTTCTAAGGGTCCTGGCGTGATGTTGTTTAGCATACAGCCTTCCTCAAGAATTGAGCTATCAATGCAAAAAGTTTTTTTTTCCATCTGACTGGTAGTTCCAGAGAATAGCACGTTCAAACAAATTCTTAAGCTTTATTATTACTATAGATTCGGTAGTAAAAAAAGAATTCCCAAGTCTTTGACGATATTACAACCATAAAAAAAATGTTAAGAAGAAAATAATATCCGCAAATATTCCACGGTACAGTAATAAACAAAACTTCTAACTTCCAAATGATATTAAGACATAAAAGACGTTGCAATCTGTCTTAAATTTAAGACCCCCATAAATAGTTTTCTTGTCTGTCGTTTGGTTAAGTCATAAACTAAGATATGTTAAACGACTGTCGACTAACATCGCAAATGAATTTTTCTAACTACGAAACAAAGAAATAAATTAAACTCTATCTTTCAGGAACTAGGGTTGAGATTAGAAAAAAATGCAAGTTCTATAAAGTTTTTCATATCGTTGGAGCAGAAAACATTGGCAGGGCGCTTCACCCGTCATAAAGGGGGAAAACTTTACAAATCTACGAATTCCTTACGATTTTAGGGACACATAATATATTTATCTCCCCCTCGACACATTTACAATAGCTCAAGTTTGACGCCCGAGGATTTGTTTCGAGTTAAAATGACTGTTGACTTAATATTAAGACAGGTCTCGTTCCTGATAAATGAAAAGTTTTCGGGAAATCGTGTCAAAATTATCAGGCAATTTTATACTCGTAACAACGAAAAAAAAAAATGCTCAATCATTTATTTTTGATTCTATTCGATTTTATTGTAGTGAGTAGGTAAGAGCATGCACATTTGTTAGTTCCTACATGTACCTATGTTATGAGCCTTTATTGCCCTTAAAAATAACCAAAGCACTACAAAATTAAATTTTAGTTATAGTAATAAAAAGATAAAATCGCTACAAAGTAATTCACCAGACAGCTACACTTACATAGCTTGTTAATTTCCGTGGTGCAACGTCAAAATTTTACAGCCTCAGTAACATATAGGGGACCCAGGATGGCGCCTAGAAAATGAACTCATAACAATTTTATGAACGCGGGTATGTTCACACTAGGATCCCCGTTCAAAGATATGATGGCTATTAAAAATGCCCGACGCTCCCCGCAATCAGACTGTTATACTGTCACCGTCATCTTAATTAAAATCTACTATTTACTGCTGCATTTTCTTGAGTTTAAAGAGATTGGTTGTTTGGTTTAGAAGTCGTGTTGGTCGGAATAAATATAACAGAGAAGTTTTCTCGGTAAGTACGTTGGGAAAACGATGCAGTATTCACTAAGGTTTTCTTTTAAAGAGCTGAAAGCTATTTGCTATGAGCGTTTTTCAGTAGTCAATAGCCTATTCCATAAGTATATTTATATTGTTTTCTGTGCTACTCTGGATAGCACATAACGCCGATGTTCATGCTTGTAAAGTAGATTGTTAAGATTTTCCAATTGCTTATCTAAGCTATAGTAAAAAAGAACAGCCTATTTTCCTAAGAAAACTATTTCTACTTGCGATTATAATCTCATGTTGCACAATTTCTTGGACAATAAAACAGTGTTCTCCCATCTTCAATGAAGCTTGATTATAAATATAATACATACATAATCCCACGACTTCTGCCCATGGGGGTAGGCAGAATCTAGAAAACACCACCTGCTACGATTCTACTACTACTTACTCACTTTGTATTACTTACTACGTACTCATCTTGCTTATGTTTAGAGCTTGGTTAAGTAATACTTCAAGTATTTGAGACAACTAGAAGATATTTCATCACCATAATTAAAACAAAATTTTCAACCAAAAGTAATTAAAATATTATCAAAGTTCAAATTCTGGATAAGATTACAGAACCGATTAATAAGATATCGTTTTGACATCTTCTCAGAAAGTGATATTAACTTTTAATAGCCATGAAACTTAATAGAGGTCTGTTTTATTAACCCTTGATTTACTAAGCCGCAGATTTTTTAATAGTATTTTTATAGTGATTTTCTTGTTTTCTCACGGTTACAGAGTACGTGCTTTTTCCGCCTACGTAACACAATAAATCGATACACCGCTGCGTTAACGCCGCCAATAACAATTTGTTCTCGTTTGACGCTCATTTAGAAAGGTAAACAGCCCACTAAACAGCCAATATGGCGGTACAAATGCAAGCATTAGCTGTTTATGTTCCTCTTATGAGGTTAACAATGCATTTCATATAGACATTAATGACAGTAATTTTCTATATTGAAGGTAAAAGTTAATTTGAAAACGGTTACATTGTTGGTTTGGTTTTAATTTTATGTTTTCGCTGTTTGGATATTTTGCAATAACGTATTCAATTCAATTCAATCTTTATTGCATCCATAATGTAAACATACAGGTGGCAATTATAAATCAATCAAATCTATTATGGATCATTTCGAGCACAGCAAAATTTTAAATAGAATTATCATTCGTTCTCTCCAGGTATGCTTTTTCAAAACAACGGTGACATATGCGTATTGCTTACGCATTAGAATTCGTGACTTTCACTTCACTTCAGATCATAACGAGCTTTGATATTGTAAAAGATGATATTACAAAACTCAACCATAACAGAGAAGTTACCACCTTCGACAACACAGAAATGACTTCCGGGCCACCTCATTTATCTTTTCAATCATAACTTACTCGTATAACACTCATAACAAGAAGAGGCTAAAATTATTCTTAAACAAGGACCACATAACAAAACTAAATAATTTAATTTGGTTCAGCCAAATAAAACATAATGATTAATTCATCAGTACCACATAAGAAATAGGAAGCACGAGTAACATAATTTGGAATATATCGAAATATAAATGAGACAGGAAAAAGGACAACCAATTCGACGTGTGTCGGTAGTTGAACTCAAACAGCGCGTAAACACTGTAGATTAAACTCACCCAACTATATGGGTGTGGATGTCATAGAAGGATAAAAAAAAATACAATTTCCACACATTTCCTTTGTTTGTGCCAACACACGGAGGTAATTATGTTTTTGTTGTATAGTTTTGTGAGGCCGACGACCCTTCGTTTGAAATTCCGAAACGCATTTTGGGTAAATCTTCGGTATTCTAAACAAAAGGTTTGGATTCAAGATGCAAGTAATTTAGTGGGTATTTTGGATTAGATGATAATATCGGTGTTTATTACTAAGTCAGATTTGAATATTATGTTTAATTTTGTATTACTAAAAGAAAGGAGAAAACTTTCAACGTGGTTGAAAGATGTTGTAGATTTTTTTTTAAATTAAGTACCTAACTCAGCTTGAAATATAAATTCAAATTTCGAGCAGTTGATTATTACGTCACCCTCATACGTAGCACGAAATTTAATCGTTGCGGAAAAAAATCGCCCATCTGTGAACAATACCAATACTAGAATCCGCGCAGTGCAGTAAATAATCGCTTGAAAAATTAAAATATTAGCGTTCGCGATTTGGAACGTTAACGTTTTACGAAAGGATTTTAATAAAAAAATCGCTAACTCTTGAATCGCATCGCAGTGCGCACTTAGCCTTACCTTAAAAATTAAAAGATTAACTTTAATTTTAACGTTCAAAAACATTTCGTAGAATCACTGATATCTTTGCTCTTTCAGCATAATTTCAGAAACAAAGTCAAATATTTTCCCGAAAGCCTCTTCTACGACAAAACCCTTACGTACATTAAAAGGAAAAGTCGTCAGAAACAAGATACCTCGTGCTCCTTAACCCTTCGAAAGCGGGGGGCACAAAATTTCGTCAATCAAGGGATTTACCTTACACTTGAAGCTGACAACGTTCTTGAGTTACAAACTGGTGGGCTTAGCAACACGACACGATTGCATTGAGCCTATTCACATCCATATTGTGAGGTTTTTATTTGAAGGACGTATGATGTTAGGCGGATTAGAAGTCTAGGGCAAGATTTCGGGCATTTTTACGTGATTTACTTATATGATCTCATCTCTTGTTATAAAGAAATTATGTTGTATTACATGCAAAATGCAATATGATGGTAAAAAATAGCAAAAGTGGATACCTCGGTAAGATCAACAACCAGGACGATTAACAGCAACAGTAGGTACAGACGCCAGCACATCAAGCTACTATAGTCTGTGTTTCGTTAATCGATTTTCAACTTCATCGCTAAAGCATTAGGTTCAAAGTTGATTGGAAAATATGACAGTTTCGGGTAGCTTGATGTGCTGGCGTTTGTACCTTAAAATTTTAAAACCTACGTAAGAACGCAATTTTTTTATGAACACACAAAATTAAAGCGACAGTTGCAATTCGCCACGTCTTTGCAAGAACCACAACCAAAAAAAGCACCATAATTATGGTGCTTGTTTCTGGTTCTTTATAGTTAATTATTAATTAGCCTTCAAAAGGCCGCCTATAATCACAAAAATAATACACGTACGATTGTCCTCCGTCAAATTGGGCCCAATCCCTCTGGCCCGTATATTCACGCCATCGATCGTGGGCGATTGCCAGTATTTTGTGCAGTTAATTATCCGCAGCGCTTGCGGGTTAATCCGGCTAGTCACGTGACATGCACGTGCTTGGTTTAAAGGGACGTATTCTTGACCCAAACGGTTCCCTGGTAGGGTAGTAAAATGTAGAACAGTAAGTGCATTTTTTGTGATAATGATCCAATTAGAGGCTTAAGTGGTTAGGTCACGTGGTGTGGCATAGCTTTGTTATCTGGACTTAGTGGTGGCAGCTTTCGTGGTTTAGCTTTCGTTACTAACCACACAGTATGGTGGTAAGTAATGTCGTGTCAAGACATGAACGATAAAGGGTATACAAATTACCTATACCATAACATCAGCTCATAAAATATATGAGCCCAAAAACTCAATTCTCGCCTTTTAACATTTTTTAGGTAGTCTTACTACCTAAAAAGTTTATTTAGAAAACAAAGCACGGGTATTTTTTCAAATCGCGTTCTGTTATCACTAAAATTGCGATCATAAAGCGGTATGGCTTTCAGAATATGCCCCATCAGCCCTCTGACGTAAAAGGATTAAATGCCATAAATAAAATATTAGTATAGGGCGTCCTTAGCTAATCAGTAACGGGATTTAATACAAAAAACAATAACCTGTCAGTATTTGGGAGAGATTTTTTTTATTTTTTATTAGTTTTTACGCGTTTATGTTTAAAATTAGATATTTTATTTGATTTCTATCTAAGCATTAAAAAAAAAGTTAATCGGAAAGGAACAAAAGCTGTGAAAAACTGTACAGAATGAAAAACAACTCCATGAAAAGAACATATTCCTATTTTTTCGAAAGCATATTCAGTATTCAAAAAAGCCAAATGTGAAAAGTAAATAAAACACAGAACATGTTATTCAGCAACTTGTTTCACATTCACTTCAGTGCGTACTTACCTGTACTTCATACTCAAATTTTTGTATGGGCTCTTTAGTTCCCCTGCATAGGAGGACCCTTGGAGGCATTGTAATGCAATTGGCCCTTAAACAAAGATTTTAAGCGCAAAGTGGCCGGTTCAAAGATTACGTTAAGCCCCCCCGGGGTACTTTCAAGCTCATATCTCCCTAAAATCACGAAGGCATAATTTAAAGTATAAACATATTAGTGAAGGGCCAACCGGCTGCCGCGGGCGAATTCCTAACGATGGTAATATTAGATCATCTTTTTGTTTGTGGTATGCGGTAGTAGATTTTCTGGAGCGTAAGATTTGCATTATGACAAAATACTTAAGTGATCATTAGGATTAAGAGTAAGAAGCACAATCAGCACATAATGTTCCCACTGCTGGGTAAATTGGAATGTAACTGGCCTCCTCTTGGTGAGAGGCAATGGGACGTAATCCACCACGCGTGCCCAGTGCGGGTTGGTAGTTCTCACATGTCTTCGAATTTACGAGTATGGTTCTAGGACAGGCGGGTTTCCTCACAAGTTTTTCTTTCACCGTTTTGAGAGAAGTGGTGATGAAATAATTTACGCAAAGTAATGCGCCTGGTTAGGTTCGAACCACACCCACCCAACCCATAAGTCGTGGCCGTTACCACTGGACCACTACTGCTCCCTATAAGAGACATACTCTTATATACAGTGGTGGCGCAGTGGTGAAGAACATGAAGACATGAGGATAATGCCACTGCTTAACGCAGGCCATATAAAAAGCAATTGCATAAAGTTTTGTCGGAACATGCATTTCGAACACAGCGTTAGATTTTACGTCACTTCCATTAAAATTAACGAAACATATAATAGTGACCACAGAGCTCCTCTAACAGACGTGTTCGCACGACTAAACTCGGGAAACGACTGAAAGTAAACGCGAAGATAGAAAAGTATAATGTCTAAAGTCTTAACGGGTTTATTTCAACTTCGACTCGGTACGCCATCTCGCGGCCAATTTCCTTATCCAGTGCCTAGGATATTATTTTAATGCGTTACTTGGAGGAAATTTCAACGGAACGGTTATGGTAGCAGTTATGCTAGGAGTTGTGGACCACCAATTACTTGAATGGGACCCAGACTGCATTCTTAGTTTCATTTTGTTTTGAACTATGGAACGTTCCAAGTAATTCGCAAACAAGTTTCTAATCTTCTATTGTTTGTTTATACGGAGGAAGTTTTAAAATAATACAACATTTCAAGTAGTTGACGTAAACATTGCGGAAAGTTTGTACATTTTTGGCATGGTTTATTTGGTTGTAACAAAAATCTTGCACATTTCAAAAAATTCTGTCTCCTTCCTGAAGATTTTTAGAGACAAAATAACATGCAAAATGTCGGTGCACAATTATAATAGGTGTAGCTCTGCCCAACTCCATCGGTGAAAACAGGCGTGATGCTTTTAGTTATGTTAACTTTAGTGTGTGTGTGTGTGGTAAAATCAGGAATGAAATTATCCGGAAAAGAACCGGAGTTACCGACGTAGCTTGCAGAGTAAGCGAACTGAAGTGGCAGTGGGCTGGCCATGTTTGTCGAAGGACTGATGGCCGGTGGAGGTCCTGGAGTGGAGACCGCGTATCGGCAAGCATAGTGTGGGACGCCCCCCAACTAGACAACGACAACGGACAGACGAACTAAAGAAGGTGGCTGGGACAGGTGTTGTGGTGCAGCATGGGAGAGGCCTATGTCCAGCAACTGCAATAGGCTTAGTTGGTTGATTGATTGAACTAAAGTCCACCTAAAACATAACATAATTAATATTATATTAGGTTGGTGCATAATATGAAATTGCCGATTGCGCAACAATGTAAAACAGTGGGCGCTTATCAGTGGTCTCGAACGTCGTAGAGTGAGATCGGTAGATCGGTAGGTATTTGACAAAAAAATACAATATTACACTTACTACTACTACTAATTATTACATGTGAGCCCATATCGGTAGAAATACCGAAAAATCGGTAGGTTCGAGAGTCGAGACCACTGGCGCTTATTACCGAACACGTTTTGATTTGTTCATTTTTGTTATTGTAAACAAAGCATCGACACTTGATTAATATTTTAAACACCATCAGAGGATTTAGACATTAGACATGATTTAATTTAAGTTTTTCTTTCTTACCATGGATTCGAAAAAAAATTAGAGGTATCATGTTTTATGAGTTCAAAGGTGGATTAAGTGCACGTGAAACAGCAAAAAAAAATGAGAGATTAGGGGAGAATACAGTTTCTGAAAGGACAGTGAGAAATTGGTTCCGAAAATTTCGTTGTGGAGTAGAGAATTTTGAAAATGAGCCTTGCGGTCGACCTTCGCGCGTACTGGATCTGCAGTGGAGTCCAATGTGCAAATAAATAAATTAAAAAAAAATATAGATATATTATATATATTTTTTTTTTTAATTTATTTATTTACTTCGAACACAGATGATTCATATTGTACACGATATATAGCACACGAGAACTTGCACAAAAACTCGCTGTCCATCATACAACTGTTGTACGATTTTGTCACGAATAAATAATTTATAAATATTTTTTTTGTGTTTTTGATCCTCTGTTTAAATCGGCAATTTCATATGCACCAACCCAATACTCACTTGAAAAAAATCTCCTTAAAAGAAACTTGAATCAGATACGTAAATAAGTACTCGGTATGTTTATTAACTACAAATAAATTCCTTGTATACAACTTGCATTAAGAATCTAATTTCTCTAAAAGGCATTGCGTTCATTTCGCATTTCCACTATCATGTAGATGGAATCTCAAGCATGTTGATACACACACTCGTCGCATCTTCGAGAGCTGATCGAGTTTCCATTTCTACGAAAGCTGTTGCATCTCGAGCTCCTATTACGAAAGCTCATCTGGTAAATGCAGTATGAGCATTGCTCGGCGCAGGAGGGCGGCACGGTCGCTTAAGTATTGGTGATATTCTAAACCACCCCTGAACGGAGCGGCCCTCTGTCGCAACCGCACAGTGTCGCGTGCGTTCGCCTGATTGCAAGCATTGGTAACATGCGGCTTGTGTACGACGAATTTGGTTTTGGTTGACGAATGACAGTTATGATTTTTTACGGTTTCTGATTATTAGTAAGCAAAAATAAAGTTGGCTTTAATTTAATCCTATTACATGGAACTTTTAAAGTTATAGCATAACTGATAATAATGGGGTGTGCTACATACTTCTACCTACCTACCTCTTCAGCGAAATTAACATTATGAAAACGTTATATCTTATAGTAGTTCAGTATAAACAAGTCTCACTACTTCAGACGATACTCATATATACCCTTTAATAAAGCCAAAATGTGGAATAGTATCCATATAACAGACTATATGTTGTTTTTAACGAGTCCGCATAGCAGTTGTTAGTTTTCTCTCTCTCTTTAGTAGTTCACTCTTGACAGAGTGGTCGTGGTTGATGACTTTGCACTGTCAGTTTTACTCACAGTTTATTTACCATTCTAAAATCCTTAACAAGATACGCAAACACACAGTCTGTAAATCAAGTACCTTCAAAACCAGCTGCAGCCGTAGATTCTTTTGTTTCTTAGAAGATTACCTTTACAACAAAGTCAATAAAGCCATTTTCATCTACTCCTTATCCATATTCAATTGTAAAACTAGAGTCCAAAATTGGCTTTAATCTCACGATTATGAAGCCACTGAGCGACTCTTGGAAGTCATAAAAAGCAGCTGGACATATCCTAAGTAGATTTACGATATTAAGAAAACTTTTGAATATTACACACACACTCACTCCACATCCACACCCGCACCCACGCTCACACTGATACACCCACACACCCTACTTTGCTGTCTAATTAATTAATTACTTGTTTTGTACTTTCCTTGTTTTACATTATTATTGTTTTTATTTTTCATACCATTATCATTATCATCTGCTACTTGTAGTAGACGTTTGTATCAGTGTAACTTGTCCGTGTAGTTTGGAGGCCTGGAGACCTGTAACACAGGTATTCCTAGTACAGGCTCCAGTCTCCACAACATCAATAATTTTTGTATACACAATTATGTACTGTACTAACATTTCATTATGTGGTGGAGAAAATAAACATTTTTACAATTTTTTTTATTAATCAGAAAACATATTTGAATCAGTAGCACAGCTGGTTTCCTAGTGTGCTCTTGACGCACCGTATCAGCCTCGTCCTACAAAGGTTTTATACACTATTTGAAAATATTACGTACCCGGTATCTACCCGGGATTTCACTCGCGTGGATGTACGAAATTATCTTATGTCTTTTAGGATGTTATCTATCGGTTTTCCAAATTTTATCGAAATCCCTTCAGTGGCTTAGGCGTGAAAAGGTAACATACAGACAAAGTTACATTCGAATTTACAATATTAGTATGGATTAGGCACAGACAGGTAAAATTAATATTAGAGAACATAACTATATACTTGTTACCAGTATATCGCAATATTAATAAATTATAATTACACGCTTATTTACATCAAAGTTAACAGAAATGTATTATAAAAATAAAGTGTCCTTCTGTAACTGACACGTTCATACCTATCCATCATTTTAAAGCTGAAACAACTATCGGGTATAGTTTTAAAAAGCTTATTACCATAAAACCGTAGCCGTACAATAAAAACTACAGCCTACATTCGACGTATATAGCCCGCAACATCATGGAAGTCGTTCGCAGTTGGCGAAGCGTTAAATGCTACATTTTCCTCGGCCATTTGCAATTCGATATTCAGCTAAGCTTCGCGGGATTGAACTCTCCGGATTGCATGTCTACTCGCATTTGATATTGTAATAATATTCATCCCTTTTAAATATAAAGTGGATCAGGAGTATAAACTCTACCCACTCGCGGTCGAGATTAAGTGATCTGTATCAAGTAATAATATTATTGTGTTTTGTTGTGCTAACTTTGTGCATTCATTTTTGCGTTTATGTGTATGTTTGCTTTGGCAGTGTTGTGCTTGAAGTTGAGTCATTCATTTGAAATTGTTGTTGTTAACATGAGGTAACCTTTTTAGCTATTATCCAAATCAAAATCTTACAGAACAAACAGTAGTAATTAAGATTGATTTTTAAAGTATATTACACTTTCCCTAAACTGTTGGATATGACCATATACTCGTACGAGTATCACGTTTTAGAACGCGGCACGCTATGTTAAAAAGGTTACATATTATAATATCTAAACGTATTCTATTTTCGAGTTATATACGGTTGATCCATAACGCATATTGGTCGACTCAAGTACTGTTTAACTTACTTAATTTTGATTAAATTAAAATTAATCGCACTAACGAACGATTAATCAAATGATTTTATAAAGATATTGGATATTTCAACTATGTATGAAATACCTATCGAAGTACAGAGTATCGAATATCCTAAACATGGATATTTATGTATTATGTATGTACAAGTCTTTCTGCCATCCTCGTCGAACCTGAGCTGTCCAAGTCCTGACAAATCTCCAATTCGTAAAAAGGCAGTGAGAATTTAGGATGCAAGAGCGAGCGAAGCGAGCTCGGTACTTGGGGCACCCCGATTCAGACCGGTTAGGTTCGAAGGGAATGACGGGGGCTTAAGTGAGCGAGCAGAGCGAGCGAACGAGTCCTCGTCGTCTCCTTCGTGTCAGGTTCAATTAAACCCTGTAGACGGAAATAGGGGCCCCGCGAAGCGGGGCTCCGTCTACTACGCCTTATTATTATTACTTGGACAGTAAGTGAATCGCCCGTTACTTTAATCAACCTTAGGTTAATTCATTGTTGTTGAAAAAACCGTAGGCGGATTCTCCTTTATGGATTTCGTTCATTAGTTATGACAAAAATCTGTGCAGCATAGTTATTTTGACCATAGTTATCTCAAAAATAGTTAAAATACGTTTAGATGTATATGTAACCGTTAAAAATAATACCATAAACAAGAGTCTAGAATCTGATCCAAATAAGGCGCATTTCCTGCACATTTTTATTCTTAATTCACCATACAAGCTCCTTGAGTTATCCCCTAGCACTAGACAATCAGTGGCGGCGTGGGTGCCGCCCGTGGCACCTTTTGTTGCCTCGCAACTTATTGCCACAGAAATCTACACACCTACGGCCACATTATGTTCCTACAATAAAATCTTCATCATTCTCTGTCCGAACAAACGCATGGCAGTAACAAATTGATCATTCTTCACTACGTTTAACGCCCACCCCGCTTAAAATACTGCTGTATGCATTTTAATGCGTTTTAATGGTTCAGCACTACTGTATGCAATGGGATTATGCCTGGATGCAGCCAGACATTACTAGGCAAGATAAACAGTGGAGGCGTTCTCCGAGATTAGTGCTAAGAGTCTGTGCGTCTTGTATAGTCGAGATTTCCGTTTGTGAATAACGTAAATGTTTAAGTAACCATTGTTTTAATAATGAGTCATGCCTGTGTACTGAGTTAATTACTAGGAGTAAGGATAAGACTACAGATGTTACTGTTTCATAAGGTTTTATTAAAGTGTTACATTTATTTATTTTTATTTTATTTATTCCTTTATTTCAGGCAACTAAGACCCATAGAAAAAAACAATACATACTAATACAAACATACTTATAAACTAATACATACAAAATTATCACAAAATACAATACTATATTAATATAACTTAAAAATACTATAAATAAATACAACATAACAGAACTTATACTACACGAAGTGTCGGCGTCGTGTTTCGCTGACTGGTGTCATGTAGCCGGCCACGAAACCGGCGATACACAACACCCTTCGGCCAGAACTCTTCCTTGAGGACATTTAGCATGCTGTTTGAATTTTGCAGACGTTACTTAAAATATACCTAAATCATCACCTGCCTAGCTTTTCCCCAATTATGTTGGGGTGGGCTTCGGTTCTAACCGGATGCAGCTGAGTAGGTACTAGTATTTTACATGGAGCGACTGGCTATCTATCCTCTACAACCCAGTAACCCAGTAAGTCGTTACAGGTCAGTCTTTCGGGCTTCTGATGACCTGTAACGACTGTCAAAAATCCACGAATACCGTCTTTCGTGGATTTTTGACAGTCGTTACACTACCTAGGTAAAGATTAAAAACAGACTTTTTGACAGTTTGCATCTACATATGTATGTTACTTATTATGCCAGAATTAGATACATAGTGGACCAAAAAAGTAGGAAAACCTGTTTTAAATTCCATAAAGTGTCAAGACTTAGAACTCAGACAGACATTTTTTTCGCATGCAAGTTAAAACTTGACATACAAATACGTTCTTAACCACTCCAAAAGTTAAACAGACAATGACCTTAAAAGCCACCGCCGCCGTTTACCACTCCACTATTCATAAACCAACAAAATACAAGCTTGCCTCACATTTGAGGTTAATATTGTTCGCAATTTCACGTAATATAAGCCACATTTTAATTTTCCCAACACACAAAGTGCGAGAGCTTGCATTGCCGTGGCGTCTCTGAGATAGCACAAGTCTTAATCTCGGCGGAGCACGTTGCGACTGCCCTAATGATATCTCAAGATGCGCTTAAGAGCCCATACATAACACTCTATTAGACGTTTTTAAAATTTAAGCCAACGTTAATGCATTCTATCCCGTATACTGTTTATATTTATTCAAATTTGTAGGCGAGTCCACAATGCTGTGTCTCGCCTTTGTGACGGTATAGTATTAGCATAATACGAGGTGTATTCAATGGACAAAGTAACTGGTATAAAATAAAATTTTACGGTATACCCTTATACTGAAGAAGGGAGGTCATGTTATTCTCAATAAAATGCCCATGTTGCGTGGTGTATGGGAACTGAATATTTCACGTCCATTGACGATATTGTTGTGATCAAGTTCTGTTGTATAGGAGTTGGTTGTTTTTGTTGCTTCAAGACGGGTGCACTTTATGTTGCTGTTCTTTGTAAAATAATGTTATTAATATGAAATGGATATGAAATTTTGTTGTTTATTTATTTTATGAAAATGCATTCCGTAGTCAGTGGGTTTCCTTAGCCTTAAGAGTTTTACGTGATAATACCCTACACGATTCCCTAGATGTTTTCGTATAAAAACCGTTTTAATTAACTTTCATCGGGTATTTGGTTTACCTGGTCTGCGTAGGCATTAATAATATATTACATTGCATCTGACAACATGCGGGACCAAAGAGTTTGTATACTCCAATGATTAGGTAATGGTGGTGGTTTCGGTCGTCCTAGACTGTCGACAAAGTTATCCTAATGCAAGTTTAGAGTGCTTACCTACTTTTCTCGCTATGTCTAAAGTTTCCATCTTCATTCAAAGGGTGCTATGTTTCACTCTGAAACTTCAAAGGATGCCCAAACAGGATTTTTTTATTAATGATTTTATGCATCTCGGGACCACGGGGTTCCGGTCCTTTGAAAGGTGTTCGAGGGGCCGAAGCCAACTCGCAGAGGCCCCTTAGGAAATTTTAATGAAATGCGGCACCAACCTACAATTATCCCTGTATGCACTATGCAAGTGCGCCCAAGGACAACCCCCGGTTGGTGTAGGACTATTGCAGGATATGGAAAAATAAAAAGTGCAACTTTTTATGCTATGGGTTTGGGTGGTTAAAGTGGATTGGTTACCAGGTTACCAAGAACTATGGAAGAACTATGGGCCACTGCCTGATCAATGCTTTTATTTCACGGATAAAATGGCAGGAGTTGACTTGCACACTTAATAATGGGCCCCCGGAAATGGTCGCTAGCACATAGTGACGTAGCAAAAAGGGGTTAACATGTTCTGAGGTATTTGAGGAGTAGAGGGGTATTCCACCGCTTTCAGAAAAATCCCAGAGCACGTGTGATGATTAAGATCCCTATGAGCACTTACTGGAATACTTCCTTCCCCTAAACACGTTTGCTCTTGCGAATCTCTACTCAAGCCGGCCAATAAAGGCAAGAAAGAGGTAGGAGCTCTGCTCCTCTTCAGTGTTCACTCCAGGCAGCCAATCAAGGCAAGCCAAAGATGAGGAACAATACTACTCCCGGGTCCGTGTGGTCGCTACTGCCCAACAGCTTGCCACATGCTGTCCTGCGTCTGGCTCCTCACCCTAGACCGGTTCCGGCAAGGTCAATTCTACCGGCACAGGCCGAGCGTTCAGAGCGCGCAAACGCCACCGACCTCAACGTAGAGATACGGCGGTGTAGGGATTATTATTATTACTTGACGTTGAGCTCCGAGTTGAGCTGCACGTTTACTGACGAATGCGTGCACTGACTGCACAGGTCCACTCAATCTGTTTGGTTCTTTCCTCAAAATACCACTTCAGACACCAATCTACATGGTCCTCAAAGATCAAATATATGATGTCCGGATTTCTATATACACGATGAATTTTATATAAACAATGACATGGATATTTACTTTGTAAAGTACTTATCTTATTTTTTATTATTATTACTGTGAGTGTGAAGACTATGTGGGTCATTTCTGTTTTCTGTTTTCCTTGTTAGTTAGTTTTAATCATGATCTGGCAGTTTGAGTAATTTATGCGGCCTACCCAAATGTTCTTTCATTGGTATAGTTCGTCGAATCGTCAAGTTCTGAGTTGAGCTGCACGATTTTTGACAAATGTGTGCACTGACTGGACAGGTCCGCTCAATCTGTGTGGTCCTTTACTCAAAAGACCATTTCAGACACCAATCTACATGGTCTTCACATGATCTGACCAAGATTATGTCTGGACTTTAAAAGAGACTGTGACCTCTGAGTTTGTTTCGGCCTTTCTTCTCAGAGTAGTCAGATAGGAAACGCCGACCGCGACCTCATCTAGTTTAGAAAATTATGATTGACATGTAAAAGTGTTTGTATAAACCTACTTACAGAAAATAAATCATTTATCATTTATTTACTATCCGTCGTTTGTGTACATTGTATCGCAAAGGCCTCCCTTCCCGCCTTCCACTTATCCCTAGCTACTGCCGTTTGTTGCCAATCTTTATGAAAAATATCGAGTTCGTCCCACCATCTCTGCCTGGGCCAAATAGGAATAGCATAAAAATATCTGTTACAAAAACCGAAAACCTACACAACAAAAACGAAATCTTAACAAAGCTCCAAAAATTAAATGAAGTTATCGAACAATTTTCCAATTACCCGCTTTAAAATAATCGAAGTAGTTGAACAAAAAATTAATAATCGATTCACAAAGTTTGAGTAACGATAAATTTCGTAATAAACTGTGCTACGCTTTACTCTAAATACTTTATTTTGAACGCCGCTCGCGGGCATTGCTCCATTATTGAAACGAATTGTTTTCTGAAGTTTTAATATTAAAGGCTACGTTATTGGAATTTCCTTCTCGTTTTTTTCTATTATTGCTTATAAAATTGCTGTGCTGTTTAAACTTTTAAGTATGGCGAACTTTGAATTATTGTATGTTAAATATTTTGTTTCGAGAAACATTGTACCAAAATTCTATACATTAAAGTTCTTTACTCTCGGTCAAAGTATGAGTAAAAAAAAATAAGGGTAACCATATTGCAGAAACCTTCTCGTATATCTATCTGATGTAATTACTTAGTCGCAGCTATTCTGAAACGAGAGCCACATATTCATAGTAAAAAAAAAAAAAAACAAACATTTCAAAAGAAGCATACGCGGTGCATTTTCCTTTACTCTCTTCAAAAGTTAAAGACGAGATAGAAATAAACCCCAGATTTAACATGTAAACAATTAAAAGTACTCAAGACGAAGAAAATGTTTTCCTAATCAAAGCCTCTTCAAGCCCTTTTCATAGCTACTTGAATCGAGAGGATGAATGGTACTGAATGCTAATTCACATGAAAGCTCGAGTTTGTATCTAATTACACTTTACAACCTTTCTATTTGTTAAGTAGACTTGAATTCGTAATGAGTTTAATCGAATTTGTTTTAATTTTGATCAACCAAGATTTTTATGTAGGCAAGTAATGTGACTTGAAATGAAAGACATATTAATGTTTCGAAGATATTGTTTTTACAACTTGTAATACTACGGCACTAGCGCTGAGGAGCAGAAAAATTAATTAAACCTAGTTTTAATTAACTTTTCTAATTAAATTTAATGGATACATTTATCATAACTACTTATATTAATGAAACCAATGTCTTAGAGTTCATAAATGATTATGTAATTAATATTTTTTACTCGAAAAAGGCCCAAGTCAAATCGCATTGTTTTAAAATGAAAGACATATTAATGTTTCAAAGATTTTGACATATCATAATTCTACGACACTAAAGCTAGAGAGCAGAAGAATTAATTACGTGTAGTTATAATACGTTTTTGTAATTTAATTTTCTGGACACATTTGTCATAACTACCTTCTTAAATAAAACCAATTTCTTGGAGTTCATAATCGTTTATGTAATTAATTATTTTTCACTCGGAAAAACCCAAGTCCTTACAAAATTACTCTAAAAAATAACGTCTAAACAGGAGCCATTGTTTGAGGCAAACCATTTTGTTCCCGGGCACTAAAATTAAACGTCAATCGTTATGTCAAAGGCAGCGTAGTCGCAGTTTGTTATTAAAATTATCGACAATTCCTACTTCCTTGGTACATATTTTCTATAACATCTTTTTTATTGCGATTTTTTTTTAATTTTCCCTCCTGTTTGTATTTTTAATGAGAAAATTTGCCTTCAGCTAGAAGTCGGTTCATAGCGAAATACGTCAACTTATTTAGTGGCGTGTGTCAAGAAAACTTTGTTTATGACTCGAAGGACCACCATACTGGTTAATGAAGATGCAAACAAGGGTTACAAAAAATAATTTAAAAACTTGTTTTGTTAATTTCCCTTCTCGTTGAAACAAAAACAAAGAAAATGATGGTGATAAAAACAAAGTTATAATATTAATACTTTTAGTCGGTTAGGTTTCTTCTCGAGGACTTTGTGGTTCGAATAATTAAAAATACTTTCGACGATTTTTCTAACGCTAAAAAAATTTTAAAATCCGTTTCTCCGCTATTCTGAGTAAACACATTTGCTCGACATTACAAACACGACCAGAAAGAAATCACCCATTTTCTATTTCCGTACCGAATCGTTTAACATACGACAAAATCATTTCCATCTGTTCAAACTTGTTAAAACGATTTCAAATTACTTCAAACACAACAGGAATGAGAGAACCGAACTGTCGTTTCTTCCTATAAATCGGAATATGCAAAATGCTGTGATGACAAAAGTTTGTTTCGCAGTTTCGCTAGCCAGTGGCTAGGTTCGCTCGAAATCCCGATACGGTTTGACAATGCACATGCAAATTAACCAACAGCAAAGAGCATTTCTGAGCGGAAAGTTTAATGGCATAGCGTACCCCGTTTAAGTTCCGCGATCCTTGCAACAATTATTTTGCTACCGGTGCTATTCCTGTTTACCCGCTTTCCCTATTTTGATCACAATGCGCTACGTGTGCGAACTTGGCTAGTCTTCCTTACTTAAGCTAAATATGGAGCCTTTTATAATGTGGGAAAAATGGAAAATGTATCGAGCTTGGAGTTGGAGAAATAAAGGAATAATCTTTGCAAGGTCCAGGGTCAGTTGAGGTTGAGGCACTTTTGCAATGAACATACGAATAATAATGAGTTGACAAGCTAGGTAAGTAAACTATGAAATGTTTTAACCCTTTATGGGGCTCTGTCCATATATTGGACAACACACATTGTGAATTTTCGCGGGTAAACTAAACGTTAGACAAATGCAGCAATAAAGCTCTTGGAAAATGAGCAAAATAGAGTGTGTCAAATGCAAAGTCCCATTATGCATTGCACCAAGTTTTGCACAGTTTTTTATTAAGTAAAAAAAAGTATATCAAAACTTTTCAATAAATATTAGTTTCAATATCCCAGTGTTTTGTTTTTAACATACATGCCAGGATCTTCTGCCCCATAAAGGGATAAAATACGTATCCTTTAGTGATACTACAGCCTGACTATTCTGTAAAAATCTCACCGTGAAAACTTAGGTGGAGTGAGCTGTCATTCCATCTGATGCCAGGAATTGACACTACTGACAGCTCACTATAAGCTCACATCACCAAAAGCACAAGTGGTCACGGTGCGATTTTTATAGAACAGGTCGGCTGATTATTCAATAAAAAAATACTGAAAGAATCTCTAAACAAGTCTATAGATAATAGAACATCAAACATTTTCATAAGTAGGGAGGTAGGGCTCATTTTAAATTACTTTTTTTCACTAATTTTCACCATTCCGAAAAAAAATCAAAATTACACATTTAAAATTCCCTCCTAAATCATTAATTAAACATGGAGGCACTTATTAATTTCCGCTTATCAATTTTTAATAAAGCACACAGAAACATAAGGAGGGAATATTTTTGAAACAAAGTAGACCGTAATCTTAAAAATCCAATATCGCGAAATTAAGTTTTTTAATTAATTTTCTTTCTGTATTCAAGGATTAGTTTCGTCACTGCCTCAGGCTGTCTCGGCAACAATATTGTATTCTGAGATATCTTAATAACCCGAATATCGTTTGTTTTATTACTACGAGATAATTGTTGTTATTCTCGAAGATTACAAATGCTTTCATCCAAATCATTATTATTATTTGTTATTACTTTTAAAAGGTAGGTATGGCAAGTGGTCGTTGTCTGTTGTGATATAATAAAATACTGATATTATACAGGGACAAATTAAACTAGCTAGCGAAATTCCCCAGACGTGTTGGATATCGAGATAATATTACTATAAAAAAAAATACATAAAATATGATATCGTATTGTCGCGGGGTCAACGACCGCTGGGTGCGTAGAATTTGAAGTGTGAGTTGAGAAAACTGTTATCTCTGATTTATTATATCGTAATTCTGTTAAGTATACACACACAAAAAAAAAAAACAGATTCTTAAACTGATGTTTCAAGTGACTGCAATTACTGCGGTCGATGCCCCACAAAAAAGTAATCAAATCAATTTCTTTTTGTTTTCTCATGTTTGGTATCGATACCCATCACGTCTGTGGAGTTCCGCTAGCTAATTTAATTTGACCCTGTATACGTATAAAAAATGTAATAATTAGCAGAAGCATCTTATTTTTTAAATAATGAACGCATGACTTAACGAATTAGTCCTTAACTTTATAGTGATCACTATTTCGATCAAAACGTGTCATTCGTTATAAATAATGTGATTTGTTCACTCATACGTATCCACAAAACAATTGAATATTGCATTATAATTGAAAATTTTTCAAAATCACCCTGTGACCACTTGATAACCGATATAAATACCTGTCCCCATTCAAGAGGAAGTGTGCTAAATTACATATTGTTCTGTAATATATTGTAATGAAATGCGTCTGTACGCCTGCGATTAGTGGAGCGAGAAATTGCTTAATCAGTCATCTGTGTAATGTCGATGATTAGCCAGATACCGATATGAAATCGACGGTGAAATTTTCGGTGCATTCATTGCGACAAGCAATTTTAGGGGCGGCGACAAAAGTTTTACTGGGTCTGTGGAAGTTTTTTGTTTTTTTAGGGGAAGGGAGTGAATCATATTGGTACGAAAAAAAAATCTTTTTGGGTGATGTGCAAGGACCGAAATAAACTCCCAACCTAACCGAACCCACATTACTTATTAGAAAACCTTGTGGTTTTTAAAAAAGCACCTATAAACTAAAGTAATCATAACTATCGCAACTGTTTTAAGCAGTTTGTGATAACGCTTTTAGCAGTTTTGTTGAGCAATGTACCTACCTAGCGTTAAGAAATTGTAAGTGAATAAATCATTAATTAATTCATTCATTCATTCATTCAACGTGGTAGGCGCCGAGATGGAGCCAGGCTATAGTATAAAATGCATAAAAGTGTAATTATCGAATATAACAATTTATCAATCCTGAAAACTGTCCCTATACATAATTATTATTTACTAGCTACACCCCGAGGTTTCACCCGCATAAGTCTCGATTTCGTAAGAATATCGGGATAAAAAGTATTTTATTTGTTAATCCTGGTTATAAACTATCCGTGTGCCAAATTTCATCAAAATTGGTCAAACCGTTTGAGCGTGAAGAAGCAACAAACATACAAACACACACACACACACACAAACTTTCGCCTTTATAATATTAGTGTGCTCACACAAATAACGACGTCATAATCAGCCTATAATCAGGCCTCCTCTCTAAGAGGGCCTCTGAGAGGGAATGGGCCGTAATCCACCACGTGGACCCAGTGCGGGTCATGATGAGTCTGACGTTTTCTAATTTTTGGTTTTGGGTTCTATGGTATGACAATATAATACGTTGCAGTTTTAAACAAATAACAACGTATTTGTTTAACGAACTGCAACCTTAATTCCCTAGAACATTTTCAACAGATTTATGCACAGAAATCCTTCACACATTCAAGCTTCATGAGCCGTAAATTTGCCAACAAATGGCCCTTGACGATTTTCACGCTGTCAGAGAAATGAAGGAAAACAGAATCCTGGGCATTGAGCACCCCAAGAGATATATTGTCCAGCACCAACCCGCCATGTCATGATGATAATAAATACCCCAGTAATACACATTATTTTTGCTACCCTTTATATGAATTATTTACGTCAAAATATGATACTTTATGGACGTATCGATAGTTAACGTGATTAATGATATGAGAGCGCGGTTTATATCAATTATTTGATTTTCTATTCGATTGTTTTCTATTCGAGTGGACAACATTTTAATATCGAAATGGTTTCGATTTATTGCTCAGTCGTCGTGTAATGGGTATGTGTAGATTTCTATTATGAATGTCTGTTATTAATGGCCTAGGTTGCAAAAAAAGCGGAGTCAGTAGCCAAAAGTACAAATAAAACTGAAAAGCTGTTTGTTGGTAAGCACATCACTTGAGAACGGCTGGACCGATTTTCCTATTTTTTGTTTTGAAAGGTTTGTAATAGTCCGAATTAAGTTTTTATGGAATGATTAATTGGAGAATATTCACGAAAAAGTTTAAAATTGGGGAAAAACTGAACGTCCTTTTTTTCTATGGATTTGAATTTGGACAAGACATCGTTTGTCGGTTCAGCTAGTTAACGATACTGACTAATCACTAACCCTTTTTTTAAATTTGGTGGTTATGAAAGCTGAATCGGAAGATAACATAATAATATAGTCGTACATAGCCATATGTGACAATCTGCAGGTAGTCGATCACTAAATAGAGCACTAACAGGAGCATTAAATAGCTTTTACCTATATTATAATACCCAGCAGTGGGTATACGGAATTATTTTACACTGGCTGTGCTCCTCAGTTTCACCCGCATAAGTCTCGATCCCGTAGGAATATCGGTAAAAAAATAATATTCTATCTGTTAATCCTGGTCATAAACTATCTATGTGCCAAATTTCATCAAAATTGGTCCAGCCGTTTGAGCGTGAAGAAGTAACAAACATACACACACAGATACAAACACACACACACTCACAAACTTTCGCCTTTATAATATTAGTGTGATTATCTCCAGACCCACCTACCATCCACAAGTAATTTCCCTCTAACTAATTTTATCTACGTTTTATCCATTTCCACGTTACCAGTACATTTACGTACAAATTCAATTCAGTTTTCCAATCGACTGAAAGCTGTTTACAATCACGCAAGCAAGTAACACGGCTCGTTTGAGCTAAATAAAAGACTGCCGGGCGATGTGTCCGAGCCCATTGAAGGTACCTGTCCCAGTGCTGGCGATTAACGAGGAGCAGAGCTAGCAACTATAATAAAAACAAATTGGTGAGTAACAAACAGCGAGTGCGTGTCGGTGACGAGCGATTACCCGCTGGTATGCGTATGTACCAAGCGTGCATCTCTCAGCGAATTCTGCCCGTCAAGCAAGCGTCTCTGAGCGAGTACTCTGTTTGGTAGATCTCTCTTTACACTTAAAAGAGAATGTGATCTCTGAGTTTGTTTTTCGGCCTTTCTTCTCAGAGTAGTCAGATAGGAAACGCTGACCTCATCTGTTACTGTTAGCTGGCATGATCTCACTTCTTGGCAAAGGCCTCTCCCCATGACTTCCAACTCATTCGATCCCTGGATCGAACAAACAACAACAAACAGAAACAAACGACCAATGGTCCTCATTAGCTCTGGCTATCTTCTCGACTCACCACGGTTGGTGCTGCGACGCCGTCTAGCTGTGTCAGGGCTCATTACCTCATCTAGCTTATTTTTTTATTTTTATAATATGACGTAATGTAATATGGCCCAGAAGGAGATGGCGAGACTATCTGGACGCGTACCGCGAGGGCTAGTTCGACGTGGCGCGGGAACAGACTTCCTATTTGGAGGATGCCTTTGCCCAGCTGTCGAACAGTATAGGCTAAAAATAAAATAAAAATGACGTGTAAAAGTGATTCCGGTATCCTATTTACAGAATAAATAATTTTATTTTTCATTTCATTTCATTGCACGTCACGAGTACTCGCTGGTTGTGTGAACAGTCAGATACAATCACATACAATCTTCTGTGCGGTTCTTGAACGAGAAAATCGTTTATACCTAGTCGCTTTCTCGTTGGCGGTGGGACAGGTGCCGAAGTACGGTAGTACGGTGCGGAAGTACAGTTGGTATCGGTAGTAAGTATGGTAATGTTTTTCTCTGTAAAGGTATTGAATTAACAGTGTTTTTGTTCAAAGTTTTGATGTAGGTGCTCTTTTAATTGAGTAAAACGTACCTACTATTTGCCACAATGCACAATAGTGAATTCATCATAAAATATGACTATTAGTTGACGAACAGTTGTGCTAGCGTATACAGGTTTAATTATAATAATAAAAAACTGTCTACCTACCATTAAAAAAAAAGACTTTCTTAGGTAAAAGATGCCTGCAATAATTTATTGGTGAAATCAAGTTGAATGTTGAATTAAAAAAAAATGCAAACTGATCACCGCCAATTTTATTTCTTGGTGTTAAATTTTATGTTCATTTATTTATTCAGTACACATATATATTATACATTTACTACTATTATATTATTAGATTTTTACCATGTACCAAAATCATCAACAACGTACATAATTTAGAGAATTAAAAGCACTCAAGTAGGAAGTAGTATAAATAATATTATAATAAGCGAGATATTATCTTATATTAAAGAGCTATCATGAGTGACCAATCTGGTCATCCATTCTTAAAATCTATTATCAAGTCATACCGAGAAATAAAAAAAAAATAGCAAACCCGTGTAAAATTGTACGGAGTTTTTAATTTGCATTCGCCTCATTCATCACTTAATATTCAAAGCATCGCCTCGAACTGAATCGAAACAGGACCTTTCAATAGCAAAAACATTCCCACTAAGTGGAGCGCTGGAATTAGCGGATTTATTCATTCTTTTATGCTTTCATAATTATATCTTAGGATGCTGGGTTACTTCTATTTTTCATGCTAATCTAGGAACGTGCTTGAAAATAACTTACGACGTCCATTTAAAGTATGCTGGCACTAAGAGTTGTGGTTCTTTAAAAGTTGTGGATGAAACGACTGCAGTAAAAACTAGCGCGACATAATGTAACATAAAGTGCATGTTTGGTTGAGTACTTGCTAATTTTATCTCATACTTGGGGTACCTACACGGAGAGAAAATTCTTAGAAAAATTACTGTGCTCGTCACTGTAAAGTGAGTGCAAGTGACATCTATAGAAATTTTTCTGAGTGAGATTGGGAAAAATTCACTATTTTTCCAAAAAAAATTACTGTAATTTTTACTGTGCTAGCGCGATAATTTTTCCATTACTACTCAAATGCACTCAGATTATGAGACAGCATAGTAATTTTTCTAAGATTTTTCTCCGTGTAGGTAGGTACTAGTTTTTTTTATAATAGGTATGCAAACGAGCTTGTGTAATCATATACGAACAGGCTACATAGTAAACCAATAATGTTCCCACTGCTGGGACACAGTTCACCTCTCAGTGAGGGAGTACACCGTGATCCACCACGCAGGCCAGTGAGGGTTGGTAGGCGTCACATGTCTTCGAATTTTTGGCTCTAGGACATGCCTGGACAACGCCTAGAGTCTACGTATAAACTTTAGTAACTCCAAAGTAATCATCATGCGATTAAGACTTTCATAAAACATGTTACACGTTATGTTATTGGAATGCTTCATCTAAAATTTCTCAGTAGCAGCCCGGAACCTGGATTAGGGCCCAGTTGATGGCAATTGGCTCGTCCCCTATTACATGGGACTTAAACATATCCGGCGAAATGTATGCACAGACGCTAGCACATCAAGCTACCCGAAACTGTAAAATTTTCCCAATCACTTATGAACCGTATGTTATAACAATAAAGTTGAAAATCTACTAAAGAAATTTGACAGACTGTAGTAGCTTGATGTGCTGGCGTCTGTACATATGGTACATCTCTGCCTGAACCTTTAGAGATTACAAACGTGATGTTATGTTATTTTAGACTATTTTATTTTGTGCAAGTCTGCGTCTTGCAAAGGACATCTTCCAGCCTGTCTTATATCAATAATGCAACGGAATATGTATTTCTACAGCAAAGACAAAAGCCTTCTTCAATAAAGTTGTGAAATGCTTACTACAATATTCACAGACTAATAAACCTAGTTATTAAACTATTGCATTAGAACTACGCCAAAAGAAAAATATCCAGCATTATCTATTTAATTATACTATGAATCAAATAAATTACCCGTTAGAGATTTACTGTCCATTTTACTGCTAATTTATTCCAAAAATGTGCTGCAATCGGCTAATGTCACCTAACTAGTCGTACAATGAGACCTTACCGAATTATTTAGGGCTGTTTTTCCAGAATTTATTTTATGCCATCCAAGTACAAAGTCATTGGCTAAACTTCAACCAGGGGATAGTCAAACTGTAAAGCAGGGTGTGCTGATATATATCAGATATTTATAAAATATCAGATATTTTCATATTTATTATATAAATCCTGCTGTAAAATGATGATAAATGATAAATAAATGATAAATGATAAATGATTTATTTTCTGTAAGTAGGTTTGTACAAACACTTTTACATGTCAATCATATTTTTTTAAACTAGATGAGGTCGGCGTTTCCTATCTGACTACTCTGAGAAGAAAGGCCGAAACAAACTCAGAGGTCACAGTCTCTTTTAAAGTCCAGACATAATCTTGGTCAGATCATGTGAAGACCATGTAGATTGGTGTCTGAAATGGTCTTTTGAGTAAAGAACCACACAGATTGAGCGGACCTGTCCAGTCAGTGCACGCATTTGTCAAAAATCGTGCAGCTCAACTCAGAACTTGAGGAGCCGTACGATTCGACGAACAATACCAATGAAAGGACATTTGGGTAGGCCGCATAAATTACTCAAACTGCCAGATCATGATTAAAACTAACTAAGAAGGAAAACAGAAAAAAGAAATGACCCACATAGTCTTCACACTCACAATAATAATAATAATAAAAAATAAGATACTTTACAAAGTAAATATCCATGTCATTGTTTATATAAAATTCATCAATGTCAATGTGTACATAAAAATCCGGACATAATCTTTGATCTTTGAGGACTATGTAGATTTGTGTCTGAAGTAGTCTTTTGAGGAAAGAACCACACAGATTGAGTGGACCTGTGCAGTCAGTGCACGCATTCGTCAGTAACCGTGCAGCTCAACTCAGAACTTAAGGAGCTCAACGATTCGACGAGTAATACCAAGGACAGGACATTTGTGTAGACCGCATAGACCGCTCAAAGTGCCAGACCATGATTAAAACGGAAACCCACATAGTCATCACATTCACAATAATTAAAATAATATAAGACTTCAAACAGTAAATGTTCATGTCATTCTGTATATAAATAGATATTTAGAAAGAGAAAAAACAAAAGTGTAAGTCAGCAAAAAATAAAAAAATAAACAACATTCACTGTCTAGACATATTGGAGCAGCTCAATCCCAAGCTTTTTTGTCCTCAATATAGTCTTTTACAGTATAATAGGCTTTCTGGCATAGTTTTAACTTTATAAAAGATTTGAATTTATTAATGCTTAGTTCTTGAATGTGGCTAGGAAGTTTATTATAAAAACGTATACATTGGCATCTAAACGAGCCACCTATTTTCTTGAGCCTTGTTGTAGGAACAACAAATTTGTGTTTGTTCCTAGTATTTATGTTATGGATATCACTGTATTTTTTAAACAGATTAATATTTTTATGTGCATACAAAAGATTATCATAAATGTACTGAGAAGGCACAGTCATTATATTAATCTCTTTAAACTTGTCTCTGAGGGAGTGTCTAGGACTTAATTTATAAATAGAACGAATTGCCCTTTTTTGTAAAATAAAAATTGTCTGAATATCGGCGGCATTTCCCCACAGCAGAATACCGTATGACATCACACTATGAAAATAACTAAAGTAAACTAAACGGGCTGTCTCTAAATCAGTTAAATCACGAATTTTCCTAACGGCGTATGCTGCAGAGCTAAGCTTTCTTGACAATTTATCTATATGGGGGCCCCATTGAAGCTTGGCATCTAAAGTTATGCCTAAGAATACTGTGGAATTTTCGGGTTTTAACTCTTCACCCTTTATGAGAACACTAGTTTCTACTTGTCTAACATTTGGTATCGTAAACTTAATACATTTCGTTTTTTTTTCGTTAAGAAGTAGATTATTAACATTAAACCAGTTAACTACTTTTGCGAGGGCACTATTTATATTGTCAGTAACCAGCTGCTGACGTTTGAGTTTAAATAAAAGTGAAGTGTCATCTGCAAACAACACTATATCATGTTCATCCTTTATGAGGTAAGGCAAGTCATTGATATAAATAATAAATAAAAATGGTCCAAGTATTGAGCCCTGTGGGACCCCCATTCTTACTACAGATCCGGGTGACCTTTTCCCGTTAACATCAACTCTCTGAATCCTATCACTTAAGTAAGAAGTGAGAAGATCCAGAGAGGCGTTCCGGATTCCGTAGTGGTGAAGTTTCCTGATTAAGGTTTCATGAAGAACACAATCGAATGCCTTTGACAAATCACAAAAAATGCCCAAAGCATCGCATTTGTCCTCCCATGCATTATAAATATGTCCTAAAAGTTCAACTCCGGCATCGGTAGTTGAACGACCCCTTGTAAAACCGAACTGTTTATTATTCAGTAATTTATTGTTATTGAAAAATCTTTGCAATTGATTTAAAATAAGTTTTTCATAAATTTTACTAAAGGTGGGTAGTACGGAAATAGGTCTATAATTAGTAGGGTCTGATGTACTACCCGATTTAAACAACGGTATTATTTTACTGTGTTTCATAAGATCAGGAAACTCACCACATTCAATACAATTATTAAATATATCAGCTAAAGTAGGTGCTACAATGTTTATAATTGTCTTAGCAACATCCACAGAATTGCCCCATAGATCTGCAGTCTTTTTAACATTTAACATGTGAAAAGTTTTAATTATATCTGTACAAGTGACAAATTCGAAGTGAAATTCCGAATCACAAACTGGAACGTTTTCCTTAAGTAAAGACTCTGCAGCAGTGGGTGATGAGCTTAGAGATTTAGTAGTTACCACGGGAATCTCTGTAAAGAAATTTTCAAAGGCCGCGGCGACCTGGGAATCTGATCTAATTACATTGTCATCAATAGCAAGGCTGTAGTCACTACTTCGGTTGCATGACCTTCCTGTTTCGCTATTAATGACATTCCAAGTCATTTTAATAATGTTATTACTATTTTTAATTTTTGAACTCAAATAACGTGACTTGGCCATACTACAGACTGTTTTAAATATTTTAGAATAATTTTTAACATATAAATTAAATTCAGCAGTGTTTATACAAATTCGTTCATCATATAATTCATAAAGTCTTTTTCTACTTTTATGTATACCAATGGTGGCCCAGTCACTGAAGGAAGCGTTACTATTGACTGATAATGTCTTTGGAATGAATGTTTTATCAAATTGTGTGCAATATATATTAAAATTAATTAGAAACTAGATTAATTAGAAACTAGCGATCCGCCCAATGTTCCGCACGGTTTTACGTCTTGACAATACATCAAGATTTGTTTATTTTACATAACATCACGCTTGTAATCAGGCAGAGGTGTAGAGACGCCAGCACATCAGGCTACTACAATCTGTCAAGTTTCTTTAATAGATTTTCAACATTACCTATCGCTTAAGCATAAGGTTCAAAGTTGATTGGGAAAATTTGACAGTTTCGGGTAGCTTGATATGCTGGCGTCTGTACATGCATATTTCGCTATTTATGTTAAAGTCCCATGTAATCTGTGAGTTATACCTTTCGGAATGAATTCTCTAAATAATAGTTAAAACCGCATCAATATCCGTCGTGTAGTTTAGAAGAACAACGCGGTCACACAAACACACACGAAAAGCGACTTTAATTCATAATATGTATAGATGATGATTGTGTATAATTACGAAGCGAGCCACTAGACCGAATTTGAAGACTAGTTACAAGGCCAATACAAAATACACACATTCCAAAAAGTAAATGAACTTTACGTCAGCACCCGGCGAAAAGGGATTAAGTAGATTTTCCCTTTAAAAATATCCCAGTCTCAGTGTGACTGATGAATGAGTTAAAGCTTGCTCCATGTCATATTGAGACCTTTACTGTTCATTACTGTTATTAGCAAAGGGGTTGAACAAAAGTACAACTTTTGCACCCTTTAGGGATTTGTGAGGCTCCCAATTTTTGGGATCCTAATCCTATTCCACGTTCTTTCGTCTCATTTCAACGGAATCAGTAAAACTTCTCAATTACGTATGTATAACAAAATGTCTAACGGGCTTCCCATTGCGTTTCACGCTTGTGCATGCAAATTGAGAGCGATAGCGGACTATTATTTGCTTGCAAAGTTAAATAGCTTTTGCCGGTCTTTCTCCAGAAAAACCAGGAAAGAGTTTTAATCCCAAATCGAACTGGGAACTGACTGAACTTTCAACGAGCTATTGTTATAGAGAATGCGTTTTTTTTTTCTGTCAATGAATAACTACTAACTTTATATTGCTATTGCAGTTGTACAACAGAACAGTGAGCTTATGAAACCTTTCTGTTATAAACAAGTAACTTTATTATTGTGTTCTATGAACATAATAATGAATATTTTACGTTATAGCATACTCGTAAAATGTTTTCGTTATTTAATTTGCGGATTGCTAAAATGTGCGCTCGGATACGGAAGTGTAGTTACGAAATTTCAAAGATACTGATGTTACCTTTTTCTACAAGGGTTCCTTCAATAGCTTAATGATTACCTACCCCCGCCTCCTAACAAGCTCGGACGAAGGAATACGTGATCGTCGCGCAAGGATCAATTTTTTTTTTTTTTTTGGAAAAACAAATAATGCCCTCTGTCGACGTGACCACGCGTCCTCGCGTCGATTGTTTGGCTAGGACATGGCCTAGCAGACTATTAGAAAACCAAAAATATCGATGCTTTCATATTTGAACATTATTTTGAAAGAGGCTATCTATTAAATATTGAAGTGTGAAAAGCCAATCAAATCACTTAACAGCAGTTTGACAATCCGTTAGCTAATTTTTGCGTTGTTGTGTGAGCTTTGCCTTTCAGAAAACTGGGTAGGTATTATCATTTTAGGTGAAAGACGTCCACTGCTGGACTGACCTCCCCAAGTATCGCCACTTCGATCTGTTTATCGTACCAGAGGACGTAGCGTCGGAAGACCTCCGACAAGATGGACCGATGACCCGTTGAAGGCCGCAGGAATCCACTGGATGCGAGAAGCACAAAAGCGATTGAAGTGGCGATGCTTCGGTAGGTTTAAGTCTCGGAAATCATGAATCAAATCATGAAATAGAAAGAAAATACCTTTTTTTAGAATAGACTAAAAGACACACGATACACCAGATACATACATCAGATAGCAACGAATAAAAATCAAATAGAAAGTGTAAAGTCCGATGTGAGAAATTAGCAGGAAAGTGTGCCTCACGACTGCACCAAAAAGGCCCGGTTCAGCAAAAATGCCAGACAGCTAGTTCCTGACGCTGGTTTTCAACTGGACCTGATGTGTGAGGTGACAAATGTAAATCAGTTTAACACTGCTACGTGATGTGTGTATGCATACTTAAATAAAATAAATATGTGTCAGATAAAAAAAAAGTGTTAGATAAAAAACAAAAAAAAAAAGTTAGTCGTTTTGTCAGGGGTCACACACAGCGATATGACCTTGAAAAGTTTGATGAAAGAACATTAGCTACCTCTATAATGCATTTACTTTAATAGTATACAATATTGAAGATCCTACAATAGGAGTAAGAACGATAGGTATCTATCTATCTGTGGGCAGGGGCAGAATGATTCGGTTATTTACATAATAGGTTCCAATGTGTGAGTTGAGTTGTTGGTTCGGATGAAGAAGATTTGTAAAGGCAAACTACCCCAGGAGGGTACCGGTTGCTCCGCAGCCGGAGAATCCCTCACCGAACCTAGTTCGGTCTGCCCCTCGTATTCTGGGGGGGGCAACAACCGCCATCAACCGTCAGTCGACGCAAAGAGCCAGGGTGGCTCACGTCCCCAAGATGTGGAGTCGTTGGATGTATCCATCACGTCCGCATCTCAGGGACCAAAACAGCGGACACAGAGCGTCGCAGAGGCACTTCCAGTGTCAGAGGGGAGGGTGACCCGGTCTCGCTCCAAGCGGCCGGCTACACCAATGCTTGGGATGGTGAGCGATAGCGGTGATTCCGACTGCTCGCAAATGACCTATCCCCTCGATATCTATCAAAATATGACGACGTCAAAATCATAGCAAAAACAAAAATATAACCATCGATTTTCACAACACGTCCATAAGAAATCAGGTTACTAGCTTACGTAATGCACTCATGAAAAACTAAGAGCTTTCTCACATCAGTAGCCTTTCAACAGGGCATCCATCACTAATAAATAAAGTCGTTTCATAGTGATGTCACTGTAGTAACAAATCTGAGTGCAAGTTGCAACGATAAAAGTAGGTCAAGATTACGTCATAAGATTTTGCTGTGATAACCTGCAAGCTATCTTGGTGACGTCAGTCCTTTAGATTTCATTGGATTTGTTCAGGCGACATCTTTACTATGGTTCATATTTTTATAGAGCAGACTTTGCGGAAGGCAAAAAAAAAATTACGGCATGAGATACATTAATAAGTATAGATCTATACTTTATTATTTATTTGAAAAACTTGTTTATTGGACTAGACACTAAACCGATTAACACAATTTTGTAAACATTGAAATTTTGTCATTGTAAACATTGTCAATTGTGAGGCACGGTTGGCGCAGTGGTTAAACGATTGACTGCTGCGCTGCGTGTCGCGGGTTCGATTCCCGCACGGAACAAATATTTGTATGACCTACAAGTAGTTGTTCCGGGTCTGGCTGTTTGTGTATGTGACATTAAATGTTTGTAAACGCACCCACAATACAGGAGAAATTCCTAGTGTGGGGCAACGT
Organism: Eremobia ochroleuca; assembly: GCA_949629135.1. Classification (NCBI taxonomy): domain Eukaryota; kingdom Metazoa; phylum Arthropoda; class Insecta; order Lepidoptera; family Noctuidae; genus Eremobia; species Eremobia ochroleuca. The sequence goes on from OX451394.1 coordinate 14,072,951, forward strand.
TTAAAAAAAAGATCAAGAATCATTATGTTTAACCATAAATATTTCAAAATAAACAGGTTGCATCACGTATGCACATTAACATCCAATATAAATCGAATAATCTTATTTCTTATTAAAATTCCTTAATTACCGTGAACAGTGAGACCATTATTTCCTTAACCATTGATCAATCAGACAGCTGACTAATCAAATTATGTCGATATTGAATCAGCCCAAAACAAATTATATCGTCTTTGATAAGGGGATTATTAAATATAATTATTGTTTCGTCACGAACCCCCGCTTTGTGGTACGCCCGGCTGGTTGTGAGTAGTATAATTTTCATTGTGGGGAGGTACGGCTGATTCTTCTAAGCAGTGTCAGTAATCTCAGATAATTTTCATTCCATCGCCACTATCAGTTACCTGCTTCAGTGAAATGTATTGGAAGTTGATTTTTGAGTAACCATTTGCCAACAAACTAACAACCAAAAAGTTCCTAATATGTTTTTGGATGTAATAGAATTTAAACTTTGTTAAGTATCAGTTTGTTGTTCCATAACTTGAAAATCATCTCAAATTCTTAATTCAAATATAGGTTATAGTTTACTGTAGAAGGTTGATACAGCGTTATGGCAGCGTGTATAATAAAAAAAGAAATTAGGTAATAGAAATAAAGGCTCCCGCAGACAGACGCGATGTGACGCGATTCTGGTAGAACTATTTCCATCAAATTTTCATAAAAAAAGTGTTCTACTAGACTAGAGTCCCGTTGAGCTGTCGTTTTGCACTGTCACGTCGCGCCTGTCTGCGGGAGCCTTCATTTCTGCCCTTCTGAATAACTATCGTCATAATGCAAAGAAACAACATTCCTATCCTATCCTTTAACATAGGGAACCTAGAGTTTCTTCGTTTGTAAGTGCTATATGTGGGAAGCACAGAATCTGTCGAAGCGGCTGTGCTTGTCTACGTGCACAATATGTAGGTACCCTACCATTATCTGCATAGCCTTTTCCCAACTATCTTTGGGGTCAGCTTCGAGTCTAATCAGATGCAGCTGAGTACCTGTATCTTAGGTGGAGCGATTGCCTATTTAACTTCCACAACTCATTTACTGGCTAACACTATACCCCTTGGTAACACTAGTTGTCAGACTTTCGGGCTTCTGACGACCCATAATGACTGTCAAAGATCAGTGAATGACAGCCGGGAACATAAGCTTAACGTGCTTTTCGAGTCACGGAGGGGTCTTGGTATGTAAAAATGGTCATCCCATCCACGGACCGATCGCGACAAATGTAGCTTAACCTGATCGATCGACCCGTGCGGCTGTTATACAAGCCCGTGTGCACAAGTACCGAAAACATTTATTGTGCAAAACATAAAAGTTGTCTTCCGCAAAAAAACATGACGTCACCCAGAACCTAATTGGTGAAGATGCGGTTGAAGGCACGAAATTAAACATGACAAAATACTCGGACACAAAGAGAAATTACAGTCGCCAACACTTCTATGTCCTAATTATCGCAATGACAAAGTACAGGCGGACGAGAGGAGAGGAAAGGACAACGAATTTATATCGAAGCACCGGGAATTTATCGCCGTGTTTTGTTAATACACATTTATTTGATTGTCTTTCTTTTGTTTCTTTTCGGTTTGAATTTTGAACAAAATTATGGGGTGCTAATTTTAAATATGGCACTAAATAAATCATAATTATCTTTCTTAAAAAAAAAATATCTATAGATATTTTTGTTTCTTTTTTTATCATTAAATTCGCTGTACGTATCAGCCTATGTGACCGCGTTGTTTTTAAAACTTAATCACGGATTTTTATGCGGTATTCAACATCATTAATTGAAGAATTTTAATATTGAAAGAAATCTCAATGTTTTATCAAGTCGTTAAAACCGTGAGAAGTAGGGGCGGGTCGCTAGTTTTAAATAAGGCAATAAATAAAGAATACATAGCAATATTAAAAAAAAAAATCTCATAGCTTATAAACATAATATGTATCTTTTAGCTACCCATAGCTAGTTATGAAATATTCTCAAAGAACATTCAAAATTAAGCGAAATACAGTGAACTATGATTCAAAAATCCTGATGTAATACCTAAGGGAAAGTTTTGGAATACAGTACAAACAAAATATTCAAGTCAAATATATTTTTTTGCATGATAGCTATGAATTTTATGAGCAAACAGTTTTAAAACTATGAAACCTATCTATTATTGAACCTAATAGACTTAACTGGCGATCGTTCGATAGCAATAAATTGAAGCTGCAAAACAATACAAATATTTTCAACCGTTTTCGTTCAATTTTTTCATTCGTTCGTTCAATTTTCAACAGTTGAAAATATTGTATCGTCATAATTAATAAATCGTAGTTGAAAATAATATAAAAATCGTCGGTTGTTAGGAGAATCATTTTACTTATATTTTATTTAATAAATAGACTGAACGTTTTGGCTTGGTAACGTATTGAATTCTTGTGTAAACACCTTGATGGGTGAGGGCGAGAATAATTTTTCACTGATTATTCTACATACATATATAAAGCCTCGCCTTCTTTCTATGAGGGTAGGCAGAAACTACAGACCGCCACTTGCTACGATCCTTACATACTCCTTTTGGTTCGTTTACGTTCATAAATCTAGTCATAGACGCACACCAGCTGCGAGTACTACGCACCTAACTTTTCTGAAGAACATCACAAATAAGGTCACTGTATGTTCTTCTAGGGCGTCCCCCTCAGCGTTTCCACTCCCATCAGCCTCGCAAACATTATATTATTCTACTTACTTAAAAAAAAAATCAATTGATCACCAAACAACAACGTTGCAATAAGATTACCAAAAGATGCAGGAATTAAGCAGAGAAAAAAAAAACAATTACGGAAAATCGTACCATGAATTTTTGTTCAGGGAGTAACCGAGCTGTTGAAAATCCTTTATATTCATAACAAAGGCTCAGCAGTGTTTATCTGTTCACTGTAGTGCATCAATAGCGCACGAGTGGACACCAATCTTCTTAAAATTAATTCGCAATGTACACGAAACGCAAACTGGTCGTACGGCGTAGATTGGACCACGGTTATTTGAATTATTTTGGTAGAGAAACACTAAGCGTACTGATGATGCTTAGCGACGGTTTCAAATTTATCTATTTGGGAAGAAAAGGCCGAATTATTGGAGTTTTCTTCTTAGCGTGTTGACGGCAATCTAAATGGACACGGTCTAGAAATCGTCTGCGTGTTTGGCGCCATCAGTAACATTTACCATCATCTAACAGAACACGCAGGACATGATAATTCATACACATGATGGACATGATGATTAATACCTTGGGATAATATGGGTTAAGTGTCCCACCGTTTGTAGGACCGCCAAACATTTACAATCCAAGGCAGAGTCGTCTATAAATCTCCACTTGAACAGGAATTGGAATTATTATGTCCATTATGTTGTCAATAACCCAAATCTTGAGGCTCATACTGTCAAGCGAATGCTATTGAGTTCAAACCAACCCCATTCATTTGTATATTGGTTTAAACCTACTCAAATCACAAGCAGTCCAAAATTGTTGGGTTAGTACCTAAGAGAGGCTAAAAAGAGTGAACCCTTATACTCGTAAAATCGACTCCAATCTAGGAAGATAAGTAAGTATAATAGTAAATAAATATTATAATTATGTCATATCCATATGTTTTTTACTGTATGTACATAAATAATAAAATAAATAAATGAACGATGATTAGGTGTATAAATTAAAGATTATTGAAGGGCCCGTGGCTAAATAATAACAGCCACACAATTCGATCGATCAGGTTAAGCTACGCTTGCTATGGTTGGCCTGTGGATGGGTGACCATCTTTACATACCGAGAGGCACGGAGGGGCCGTGCCTTGGACAGCACGTTAAGCCGTTGGTCCCGGCTGTCATTCGTGGATCTTTGACAGTCGTTACGGGTAGTCGGAAGCCCGAAAGTCTTACCAAGGGTTATCGTATTACCCAGTAACTGCGTTGTGCAGGTCAGATAGGCAGTCGCTCCATGTGTAATACTGGTATTTAGATGCATCCAGTTAGACTGGAAGCCGACTCTAACTGTACAGGGTGGCACGGAAATCTACTCGCAGCCTTTTACCATGGATAAAGTTTTCGTCGGTTATTAAAAAATAAATTAGCTGTTCTGTAACATTTCTACGCTAGAGGGTCTAGAATTATGTGCTGAAGTCATAGTTACAGTTTGCGCTTCAATGATATTGTTTGGCATACATAAAATGAATGGCATCGATAAATACGACCGTCACATACAATTTAGGAACTGTTAAATTTCTAAATACATAGTATTTATGATTTATTGAAGCTCTGTTATCCGAAGCTGGATTTAACGCACGATAATCCTTACTTTTTCAATATCTACATAATATCGTCGTCATCCACAGCTTAAATAAATCCAGTGCAAAATTTAGGCGCTCCGTATTGATGCTCACTCTACGCTGATTGCATTACATTAGGGTATGTATCCCGTGACAATCTAAACGTTTTTTAAGTGGGGTTTTGTAGCATTTGTTTATGAGATTTTGTATCATGTTTGATACAGGATGGAGAAAGAAAAGGTCGATCAAACAATGAACTGATTCCATGTCAAATAGACATAGGCGTAATAGGAAAGGCCGAAAGTACAAGACGTTTTTCACTGTGAGCACCCCCACTGCTCCCCCCGCAAAACCCGTGATCATGAAGCAAACGAACCGGGCTGATGAGGAAGCACCGACAGAGTAGCTGTAAGAACCGCTGCGGCAAGGCTCTTACGGAACCCAACGAAAAGCTGCATTCTGCGAAGCCGGAGCCGAAGGTGTATGTTTCCCGTCTCCACTACACCACCGCCGCGGAAGACATCGTGAAGTACGTGCACCAAAGGCTGAAGTACGCGCCGAGAGTACAGCTGCTGGAGTCGCATCGCAACGTAAACTTTAAGGCGTTTGTGTTGAGCTTACCAATTTGCTACCTGCATCAGGTGATGGACGAGAGCTTTTGGCCACAGGATGTGGTATTCCGCCGCTTTCGCGGACAAGTGCCACCGGAGCACAGGCTTAGTGCAACTAAGTGATATTAACATAGTTTTTAAGTTTTATTTACAAACACAATTGTTGTATTGTTATATTATTATGTATACTTAAGTTAAGGTATTTATCTATAGGTCTTTGTTGCCTGAAAATAAATGGCTTTATTATTATTATTATTATTACTGTATCCTCAATTTTACATTAACCATCTTCTTTCGCTGGTCTTTGGTTTAAGGGAACAATAAGAAAGTTGTCTAAGGGATGATCATGACATACGTTTCACGTGGACAGTGACGATCGGGCTGGTCCACAAATTCAAGCTCGCTATGGAGCGAGCTATGCTCGGAGTCTCTTTGAAGAATAAAATCATGAATGAAATTATCGGGAAAAGAACCGAAGTTACCGACATAGCTTGCAGAGTAAGCAAACTGAAGTGGCAGTGGGCTGGCCATGTCTGCCGAAGGGCCGTTGGCCGGTGGAGCAGACGAGCCCTGGAGTGGAGACCGCGAATCGGCAAGCGTAGTGTGGGACGCCCCCCAGCTAGATGGACGGACGACCTAAATAATGTAGCTGGGGTAGACTGGATGCGGAAGGCGGAGGACAGGGTGTTGTGGCGCAGTCTGGGAGAGGCCTATGTCCAGCAGTGGACTGCGATAGGCTGAGTTGATCGATTGATATTTGAGGGACAGTTCTCGTAATGTTCAAAATCTAGTCTCAATCTTATGTCACCGACAATCAATGTCAAAAATTTGTCAAAAATGTAGGGAAATTAGTGGTATTTTTGACAGATTGAGACTGTAATTAGACTGCAAATGTTCTTAAAAATACGAGAATTGCCCGTATTATTCAAAGAATATGCAGTTAGATAGGATATTCAAGAAGCTATGATCAAAACTGCATAGGAAGAGAAAATAATTATGAACCTATGCTAGGGGAATTGATTTTGGTATCCCAGTCTACCTTTCATTACGGACCTCTTTCATTTACCTTAGTATCACACTAATATTATAAAGGCGAAAGTTTGTGAGTGGGTGTGTGTGTTTGTTTGTTTGTTATTTCTTGACGCTCAAACAGTTGGACCAATTTTGATGAAATTTGGCACACAGATAGTTTATAACTAGGATTAGTACAAAGAATACTTTTGATCCCGATATTCTTACGTGAACCCCGGGGCGCAGCTAGTTCTTTATAAAAATAACACCATCAAATAGTATAGACACAAAGAGAACGAATATAATAATAAGACTTATTCTGAACACCTGTCGCAACACCAAACAACGTCAATCCTATCAGCAATCTACTCAAAATACAACGCTCCCCTCTCACGCTTGGCAGCCCGTGCAAGGTTTCTCTTACCCCTTTTATAAGTGGAAAATACAACAAAAATAATACGCAATTCATCAAATAAATGGCTTTAAACTTTTTTAGTGAATACTTCCAGAATGTTCTGATAGAAATAAAGAAAGAAAAATGTGTTCATTGGCATAGCAGCAAAAAATATACCTTAAAACTATAACCAAAAAAACCTCAGCTCAGCATAATGACAGATTACAACACAAGGTGTACCACCTGATGCTGATTAAGAACTCTCCACCAGTTAATAAATATAAAGAGTACTCAGGAATTTATCAATTAAGCAGATTTGGCTTGCATGGGACTTGAACATACCAGCCGTGCGATTCTGTAACCATCTCACAGTGAAAGCTTGGGTGAAGTGAGCGTGGAGTGAGCTGTCATTCGCTAGGGATTAACACTATGAAGTGCTCACTTCACTTATGATTTCACGGTGAGATTTTTACAGAATCGACTGGCTGGTGCGCTAATAGTACACCCACAGATCTAGATCAAATGTCAGTCAATAGACCATACAATAATAATGGTCGAGATCAATGGTCACGGTCAATGGTATATGGTTGTTGGATAGAAATATAATCTATAAATTATACGTAGATCCAACTCTGCCTAAGTATTCGGGGAACGTGGGCATGATAATAAATATAATTCGTACGAAATCATTTAGTATACAACGTGTAACGTTAAATGCGCAAAACCTCAGACACCCCAACTGATTTTTAATTCAATTGACCTATTTCAGAGAAAAAATAAGTCATTAAATAAATTGTAAATGTTTTATGCGCTGTTTTAGTTTTACTGGCCATTTTGATCGTTTCTTGCGTCTGCGACGACGCTTTACCGAGGGCGGAGTCGTCACGGGGCCGCTGCGCCGCGCTGACATTGGCTTGCTTTACCTATTAATAAATAGCCACGGCAACGTTTTTAATGAAGATTTTTTGAAAAATGTGACCTATATTAAAAAGTGGTTCAATTAATTGTGCTCGTTATTCTGATCAAACTATTTTCAGGTTTTGCGCATTTAACGTTACACGTTGTATAACTTAACTGGAGGTGGCGGAACAGGCTGTTTATGTGTTACTGTTGTTAAAACGATAAAAAAAATTAAACTTTTATGTCTATAACATCTCTAAATTAATAATTAAAGATTATGAACTAAATGGGACAAGTCCACGAAACCGACTATAGAAACAGTTATAACGACGGTAAAAGACCCGAACGCGCCCACACTAGTTCACAAAAGTCGTTATAATATCCAAATATGGTGTATTATCTGATTCCCTGTGAATTTATCTTATATATATTTAGTTCTAGATGCCAGTACTTTACTAATGAGCTCGCTTCATTTCGTTTGCTTGGCACCAAATGTCGTAACGTTGCATTCCATAACACGCCTCCGAAATGTATGCGACTCATTAGAGGCGTCAGATGAATTTTGTGGAATCAACAAGCTAATGACACAGAAATCCGTGCATATTTCGAATAAATGATAGTGCCGTATCGTAATGTTATTTCGTGGGAAATATTTAAATGTAAAGGTTAATTTAAATTAGTGCCAAATTCTTTTAGTAACGCTTTTGAATCTGTAACGGTCGTAAGGAAATTTATAGTCAGTGTCAGTTTATATGTTGAACAAAATAATCATGATTCGATAACGTAACTCAATATACAGTAATATTATAAAGAGGAAACATTTGTATTTTTTTATGTATGAATGTTTGTAACGAGTAAGCTCAAAAACTACTAGACCGATTTCAATTTTTTTTCCCTATTAGAATGTTACACTATCCCTGAGTAACATAGGCTATATTTATTACTAGAAAAAAATAGGTGTCCCTACCAAAACTTCAAGAATGTAACCCAAGTTGTAAAAAAATTATGTCTGTCATCGCATGCGCTGCGGAAACTACTGATGATTGAACAAAAAAATGTTCTACAATATTAAAAAACATATCCATATCTATAAAAAACGAATACCATACGTCCAACTATTGTAGTTATGTCACTATAACTACTTTTTTTCATTTTAAAAGTTGGTAGAAATGCCGACCGAAATCAGACCATGTTATCCATACCTTTGTATTAACCCTTATCCAAATAAATCATTTCGTATTCAAGACTGTTTCAATACCTATAGATTACTTTTTGAGTTATTCATATCGGTCATTCCATTCAAAAGATATTACAAATAAAAAATGTCAATCTAAACAAAAGTGGCCGGTGTGACCCCACGCAGCGCAGCGGGCAATATACAGGGTTATTTGTAAAACACCAAAAACCTCTTAAGAGGTCATTGTACTCATCATTATGAACAACTTTTACTATGGGACCAAACCTGAAATCGCGAAAAAAAATCAGCTGTTCCCTACATTTACGTTCGTAGGAGTCGTCAAAATGTAGGGAACAGCTGATTTTTTTTTCGCGATTTCAGATTTGGTCCCATAGTAAAAGTTGTTCATAATGATGAGTACAATGACCTCTTAAGAGGTTTTTGGTGTTTTACAAATTACCCTGTATAATATGTTTGTTACTTATTCACGCAAAAACTGATGAACCGATTGCAGTGAAACTTGATAGGTACATAGCTGTTACTTAAAGCTCTTACTTTTTATCCCGATATTCCCACGGAATCGAAACTTACGCGGGTGAAACCGCGAGGTGCAGCTATTAAGATTATAATAATATGATCTTGGAAGTTTGTATTGATGATTTTAATGATTATAATTCTACAAGTACATAGTTGTTACGCTCGCGATTCAGATTTTGTTCAACATGACTGAATGAATGAATTTCGGGCTACCCTGCCGTTTTCCCCATATGAAGCGTGAACTAGGATAAACAACACATTTGTAAACTGCAACAGAAAGTATAAAGCGTTTTCTTTTAATTTGACGTGGAAAATTGCCTGTCACAATTTGTAAGTAATTAAGAAAATGCTTTTAAAAGATAATGCTTTCATATTCCATTGAAGAGTCCATCCTAATTAAAACGCTTCTAAAAATTTATGTGAGAAATAACAACCTAATTTCACAAAAGTAACAAAGTATTATAGCTTCCGGGAATCGTCTCGTTAGTGATCAAATGGCCACGAACATCGTATGGAATGTTAACATTGCTTTTTCTCTCTCAAAAACTTTTCTTTTATTACATCAAAGCCTCTCATAACGAGATTCAATGGATGAAATTTTGCTTCTCCGAGTCGAACAAAGGAAATTCATAGATTTGTGTGCGGACCCAAATGAAAACGACTGTACAATACAAAACAAAGTAACGATAAATCTAGAAATCCCCTTGCAGAACGCCCACCGCATTGATTCAGCTAACCCTACTCTCCCCCTGATGGGATATGCAGTTACGAAAGTAAACAAAATGACGCCGGGCCTAAGCAAATAATGTGAGCAAGTAAGTCTAATTCATTATTGTTCGTAGAAACAATAAAAGTGGCAACAAACGAGATTACCGATAAATCTAAAAGGGAATTTTTCTACACGGGAGGGACTTATCTACTTTACTTCGTTTTGGGAATAAATACCGGGAGCCTTACTGCAATGAAGACGGTGCCGAACGTAAGTCTGCTATTGTCTGTTAGGATAAAAAAGGTACATGAGAGAAAGTTGGCCCCGACCAAACTCCTGTCGTAATCTCTTTATTTACTACGGAATCTTTTACTGACCTTGTTATTTCGTAAGGGGTATTAAAGATAGCATCAATGTTTAAATCTGGAACTATTCTGGTTTCATTCTTATTCTAAACACTATTAATATGAACATTTCTTTTTAAAGGTTTTTTTGCAATGTTTTACACTTCATTGAGCTGTGGTGGCCCAGTGATGACGGCCCCGACTTACGAGTTTATGTCGAGGGTTCGAACCCTTTACAACAGGCACTTTACTTGGTGTAATTTATTTCATCAACAGTGAAGGAAAACATCGTGAGAAAACCAAAATGTCCTAGAACCAAAAATTCAAAGATAATACTCTTATATGTGACATCTACCAACCCGCACTGAGCCCGCCTGGTGGATTGCGGCCCCCTCCCTCTTAGAGAGGAGACCTATCTCCCAACCGTGGGAACATTATAGGCTGATTATGTGTACACTTCATCAAAGGTCACATCACTATTGGAGCAATAGTGACTTAATTTTGATACAAGAAGTTATCGAAGAGACAAAACAAAAATTACCTTGTGTCATAATTTATCTCTACACAATAACATTAACATATCCACTAACTTCCCAAATAAACATGCAAAACACAAGATAAAGAAAAAAGATGTAGCATTTTGTAAGCACTTTGTCATAATGACAGCTGCGTGAAACCGAGAAGAAGCTACCAAAATGTGGTAGGACGGCGCCAAAGTATTAAGTTACTTACCATCCAGTCAGGGGACAATCGAATTCGGATTCAGAAATCTCGTTTTGAGAGAAGAGATTATTTTACTCACCGATTTAATGTTTTCAAACAGAGTTATCGCGGATGACAAATTGCTTTATCGAACCACTTTGCGATTGTTTGAATTATTATAATGGTTTTTCGGTCTTTTAGCACATGATGGTACGCTTCCTTATCTTTTGCGGGTTTAGACATCGATGTGAATATCAAATAGCTACAAAAAAAAAAATAGTTTACGAGCGGTAGACATTTCTAGAAATATTGGTTTTTCAACCCCAGAATTATTCAAAGGAAGTGGTGAACGCAATTGTGTGGAGATAACTGCCTCCTATGCGTCAATTGAAGCTAGCTTCATATCACAGTGCTAAACTCGTGGGTGAGCCGAATTTAATCGTCCGAAGCGCTAGTGCGAATAATGGCCGCGACAAATTTTCCGTTCCGTCGAGCATTTTCCTCTGAATGCACCTACACAATCGACGATATTGCCTGCAAAATTGTACGCTATTAAGTGACATTCTAAATATAGGGATCCACAGGATGACGTCGAGATAGCCAGTCGCACTCAACCCTTTTCGTATTCGAACCGATATTCAATTTCTCCGCTTTACCAATATCGACCTTATTCTGTTACGGAAACTGCGAGTTCTGCGTAGCATTTGTGGTTACGTTACTTCGTTTCCAAAATAAAAATACATGGACAACTGATGAAGTGTAACTGTTACACATCTGCCTTTCGACGATTGATTCGTAATGATGATTGCTACGTGCGGTTTGGAAGACATGTCCGCGGAAAGGAGCCACGTGTTATATCAATGTTGTGACGTTAATAATATGGCAACCGTGGCAGACTAAAGATAACTTACTACCGACATTATAATTCCGGTCCCTGATACGTAGCGAGGAGAAACCCCCTACTTATCCACCGTATCGAAGAAAAAATGAATAATCGAATTTAAATTTCAAAATTGTTTTGTAATCGACTTTTAACTTCAACTGACGGATTTATGCACGTGAATTTAAATTCTCGACTGTTCGAGAAATTGTACCCTAAGGCATTGCCTTTTGCACTTTTCGTAAATATTTCATTTACGCATATGTGAACATTATATAATGATTATACATATTATGAGCTGGAGCCGTATGCTAAAAGAGTAAATGTTGCGAACTTTTAATGAAAAAACTTATGGGCCTATATGGCCTTATGTTTAATTGTCTTAGGTCAATGACATAAGGAATAGGTCAAAAAAATAAAGAAGAGGTAAGCTAATGACGAGGCGTAAGCCAACTCTTTGTGAAAATGAACATGAAAGTACAGGTAACCATGTAGTTTCGCCCCGCCGTTTAACCCGCATAAGTCTCGATCCCGTGGGAATATCGGGATGTGCTGCTGGGGAGTTTGTTGCACCACTTCTTCCTAGCAAAAGCACTAGGAAGTGTTGAGGTGGCGACTGTCTCATCGACATCGTGTTTTTTGTCTTGTTCAAAAAGTGCTGATTCTCGGCCTAATTTGAATAAAAAATTATAATAACTAATAATAATACTTTTGGTTTTTGTTTTTGATTTTTGAAAAAATCCTATCCTAATCCAGGTTGTGATCTACCCATTTGCCTAATTTTATCCAGATTCCTTCAACCGTTTTAGCGTCAAAGCGTAGCAAACAAACATACAAAAATCCAATCTTTTCTCTATTTTTTTTATGTATTTAACATATAATATAGGATTATTTATATTAAATACTCGTAGCAACCAAAAACCACTAAGGTTTAAACTTGTGCTATCATCAGTCTATCTCCATATCGATGTACCTATACAATTAATAAAAATCTTTAGGTCTTATAACAGTTACACTCATTCCTACACGATACTTAAGTAATATTGCTTAAGTTTACATTTGATATTTTTAAGTACATTTGTGTACATTTGTGTGTTTTTTTTGTACATTTGTGTATTTCTATTTAATGAAGTTTTGGTAGGAACACCTAGTTTTTTCTAGTAATAAATATAGCCTATGTTACTCAAGAATAGTGTAGCATTCTAATGGTAAAAAAATATTGAATTCGGTCTAGTAGTTTTTGAGTTTATTCGTCCATACAAAAATACAAATCTTTACTCTTTATAATACATATTAGTGTAGATTAAGTTTAGACAACTAACATGCTGGTTACTCAAATGAAGAGTTTGACAGAAAGATTACAGATTACTAAACAATGAGTGAATGCGCAGACTGACATCTTGATTCAATATAAAACTTCCATCCGAAAAACACATTACTTCCAAAAATACTAATAGACTCAAATTAATATTTCGCCTATTCGTTACGGCAATGCACTAAACTATTTCCTTTGCGGCATATAACATCTCTTATAATTGAAAGCAAGCGCGCATACGCACGGTTGAACGAATGAACGTCTGAACGTGTTTCCAATCAGTCCACAACACGAGTTTTACGACTGTCTGTCTGTTCGTCTTCATAAGGAGCTGGGGCTTTGCACTGATCGATCACACGTGTGGGTATAAGAACAACGGATTTTTGTTTCATAACATAGTCAGTAATTAATTCGGTTTTAATTCCAATGATTGTTTGCAGATTGCCGAGTAATGAGTTGCGTACCGTCTGGTACGTTCGACAGATAGTAAACTGTCCCAAGTTTTATTAAAAACAATACCAAGTATTACTAGCCAGAGGGGATGGATAAACTGTAATTCTATCAGCGAGAACGGTGATGGAAAAGTAGCCAACCATTCAACACCGATAAGCATGATGTCTATCCCGTTGAAAGTTGTTGTAGAAATACAAAACGCTTTGAAAGGGATTGCCCCTTATCTAAAACCTCTGGAAAAGCTGAACGAAAGCCTTTTCCCATGCAAAAATGAAACGCTCAGCATAAATCGCTGCTTATAATTTGATACAGTTGAAAATGTTTTCACATTGTTAACATTTAAAGCCGCTGCACTTTAATTTGGTATAAATTGAAGTCATACAATTTGTTTTCCCACCACCGTCACCACTTCCAAGCCATTAGCAGAAATTAATCCAGTTTCCTCCGCATTCCTGCCCCAAATGATGTTAAAGCTCGCAATATATTGTATCTACATTATGATCGCTAGACCCGAACCGAAGTGTTATTTTGAATCATATCCACCACGGAATAAAGTTTGATGCGCAAAAGCAGGAACCGATAAAAAAGGATTAATTATAATGCAATAGGCGATACCTATTCCAATAAAACCATTTCGCACACATTGCTAAATAAACACATTTACGACAAATAAACATACAAAGCGGGATATATAAAAAAAAAGAAAATACGAGAGAACTCAACATTTTATAAAAAGGGACATCAAAATAATGTTGTTGGAGCTCGATATTCTATCGCAAAACAAATAACATTAAACGTTAACGTCACGAAGGCAGGTGAAATGGCAGGCGTAAGGCGTACGAAAGCTTACCAAATATTTACAAGTGCCTCAAGTGGCTTAAAACAAATTCTCCAATAATCTTACCTCGTCTTTGTACTATTGTTTACACTGAATTTCGCTACTGCCTCCCCTTGGCATGTATTTTTGTGGAACGCCACTCAAACCGTGTTTGATTTCGCCAAACATAAAGCATTTGTAAACATTTAACAGAGTTGTATCGGGTTACACGTTTCCTTTTGTTCATACCGTTTGAGCTTCTAGAACAGAAAAAACATATTTTATGATATCAATTGGTTGTGATTCAGCGGTTTGTAAAATGATTGATGGAGATTTTAATGAGCCGGTGCTACGTAACCTTTATGATTCGAGAATTCAGGCCGTGAGCTACTACAGATTTATAAATATTTATTATTAGTTGTGAATAATAAATAAATCATGATTGAACGAGATGGGGTCAGTTGTGTGAAAAACTGGGTTCTGGATTTAGTTTAGATTTTTTGTCATCCATTTTTTTTAATATTCGGTATTGTTAGGGAGCACAACAAGCCACTTACCCTGTATGTAGTACCTAGCCTATGTACCCGATAAGATTATAAAAGAACTGATTTGTGTTGTAATAATAGAATAGATCGCCTCCTAAAGGATTTATGTTTGTTATTAAATACCGCTTCACGGTGACGTAATTTGTAAATAATATTGCATCATCTTTCGTATTGAAACGGACAGGTTCGTACCTGTCCTCCGCTCATTGGCTAAATAATATTGCATCATCTTTCGTATTGAAACGGACAGGTTCGTACCTGCCGCCCTGGGCGTGCCCTGGGCGCTCGACAAGCAGCGACCTGATCCCTAGAAGAAATCGTAGAAAAATGGGCGAGTATAAATATACCCCACTCTGGAATTATGAGTCAGTCGTAAAATATCACCGGTCGAGTAAGACCACGCGAAAGCTACCTATGCGCGACTCCCGGGTCTACTCGCGGTAATTAGCATTAGAATCCAGTCTTAACGTGTATTGTATTAGTCTCATAAGTTATTGTGAAAAACTCCTTTGCGTATGTTACGCTATTGTCTTTTCTTGTGTTTATGTGTGTCCGTCGTATTAATTGATTACAAGTGCATTTTACCTATGAAATTCACTTGTCTCATTTCACTGATCACCACACCTTATCCACCCTTGCGCCTATATAACGAATAATTTGGTCCTTCGCTGCCGGATTGGTGGTGATTAGTGATGAGTGAACATAGTGCGATAATCACGAGGAACAAACTGCGTAAATTGGAGGTCGAGATGAACAAGCGTCGCGGCCTAGAAGCTGACTCTGGGGTGCCGTCTGAAATGGCACCCGGTTCGCCGTCAATAGCACCCTCAACGTCGACGTTTCCTGCCCCTGTGACCTCACTGGCTGGCCCCGGTCGTGTAACCGACCACCGTGAAATCGCCACGCCAGTGAGGTCGGTGAATGTACAGAGGGTAAGATCCACGACGAGCCACGTCTCCTCGAAGAGCGGTCAGAAGAGTGCCGACTTCCTTCGAAGGAGGGTTGAGTACGAGGCTCAGAAGGAATTGGTGCGCCTGAAGGAGAACCTGATACAGAAGAAGCTGGAAGCAGATCTAGCCGAGATAGACGCCGCAGCCGACGAAGACTTATCAGACGATGAAGGAACAACACGTCGAGTGGAAGACTGGGTTTCAGAGACGACTCCCGCAGTAACTAGTGTAGTGCCCGCGCCCGACATGTCCGACCATCCGCCGCCGCCGCGATTAGAATCTGTGTACGTGAAACCCCGCGATGTACCAGTGTCAGTGCCGCCGATCACATATACACCCGCGCTCCGACAGAAGGGTGCGCCCGCCGCAGTACAGTTTCGTGAACCGACGTACCTCACTACGCCCGTCGCGACGGCGAGCGCCCCGCTAGCGCCGCCTAGGGAAGCGCCGGGTAGAGACGCACCTGAGTGGGAGAACACGTACAACGACGACACGGATAGAAGTAGGTCACGTGACAGGAAAATAGACCAGCTCGCGGACGCTATCTCGAACATGGCGCGACCGCGACCGGTACCGAGGCAAGCATACGAGCTGCCACACTTCAATGGAGACCCAGCGGAATGGCTATCGTATAAGAATATGTACTACGATACGACAGCCCTATACAACTTTAAAACACACGAGAACCTAGCGCGCCTAAAAACCTCACTACAGGGGGAAGCTAAGTTAGCAGTGGAGGACCTATTACGAACATCAACTAGCCCGTCAGAAATCATGAAAACATTAGACGAAGAGTTCGGGCATCCGAACCTAGTGCTTGAGTGTGCCCTAAGAAAAGTGCGTGCGTTACCTAAAGTAACAGAAAGTGGCCGCGAACTTAGGAAGTTCTCCACTACAGTGCGAAATTGTGTATCATTGTTAAGAAGTGTACAGGCAAACGGATACCTAAATAACCCACAACTGGTAAGTGAATTATTACATAAGCTTACACCTATACAACGTGCTCAATACGGAGATTTTGCAATGGGTTTGGCTACCAACCAGGGCATAGATGTGCGAGTGTCGCCGAGCCTAGAAATACTCGCGGAGTTTTTGAGCCACCTAGCCAGAGCCACCTCATATTACTTACAGATGAGTGTAGATGTACCTAACAATGTAAATAATACAGTGAAGCCACGAGGCAACACGTCAGCAAATAGACCACCCAGAAACATACAAAGGGTTCATGTTACATCTACAGAGAGCGAGCAATCTACGAAGCCGTTTATAGATAAATGTACTCTATGTGGGCAGGTACACAACTTAACTAAGTGTGAAAAGTTTAAAGAACTGAAGGTCAATGACCGCTGGGACCATGTGAAACAACATAGATTATGTTTCAAGTGTATCGTGAAGAAACATGGAAAGATCTTTTGCCGCGCAAATAAATGCTCGGCTTGTAATTATCCGCATCATACACTATTACATACTGAAGTAAATAGTGAAAGTGTCACCAATGTAAGTGACTATAATGGAAAAGCGTTGCTAAAGATAATACCAGTATGTGTAACAGTGAACGGCAAAGATAAGGATTGTTATGCCCTGTTGGACGACGGAGCCACAGTGTCGCTATTAGATGAATCGTTAGCGACGGACGTCAAAGGTCAACAAGTGCCGCTAGTGTTACGTAGTGCGCGCGGTCAAGAGATCGTGGATAGAGCGTCGCGGGTGATCGACATAGCGGTGCGCGGGCCGAACGGACAATCCTATGAAGTGAAGTGTCGTACGTTAAAGAAATTGGACTTGCCTACTCAGACAGTGCCAGCTGCATTGATAGCTGAGCACGCCCACCTTCGCCACTTGGGTTGCGAAGAAATGAGAGGTGCCCGGCCGCTGCTGTTGCTGGGGCAGGACAACTGGGAGTTGCTGACCAGCCAGGAGATTCGACGAGGGAAATCAGGTAAGCCAGTTGCCTCGTTAACCAGTCTAGGGTGGGTGGTGCACGGGCCTGTGGGTAGCAGTCACACTGGTGACCAATGTGTTCATTGTGTAGTCGACTTAAGCATTGATTTACATAATATTGTGAAAAAACAGTTCGAGTTAGAGGCTATTGGTATCTCAGAGGTGCCTCGGACGCACCAAGACATTGAAAGAGCGAACAGTACTCTGGATACCACCAGTCGCCAGACAGATAGTGGCGACTGGGAAGTAGGTTTGTTGTGGCGTCGGGACGACCCACAGCTACCCGATAACTATAAACAAGCGCGTCAACGTCTAGCGGGTATCGAGCGCCGCTTACGTAGAGACTCTGTGTACGCCGCTGCCTACACGGCACAGATAGATACGTTGATAGAGGAAGGGTACGCCAGTAAAGTAGAAGGCGCGGTCAATTATGACCCTATATGGTATTTACCCCACTTTGGGGTAATGAACCCTAATAAGTCCGGGAAATTAAGGCTAGTATTTGACGCCGCGGCAACTTGTAATGGAACCGCTTTAAATAATAATTTGTTAACTGGGCCTGACTTGTATAATTCGTTACTAGGTGTATTGTTTAAGTTTAGATTAGGGCCGATTGCCTTCACGGGGGACATAGCCGACATGTTCCTCCGGGTTAAGATTAGAGAGAAGGATAGGGGAGGACAGTTATTTCTGTGGAATGCGAATAGGAACCAAGAGCCTGACACATACGTCATGAACTCACTGATATTCGGTGCCGCGTCATCTCCCACAACGGCTATATACATTTTAAATAAAAATGCCGCTCAGTTTGAAGATATATACCCCGAGGCAGTAGCAGCTATACATAGGAAACACTACATGGATGACTACTTGGACAGTACGTGGTCTGTCGAGCAGGCCAGCAAGTTAGTCGAGGAGGTGACCCACATCCACGCCAAGGGCGGGTTTGTCATACGGGGGTGGGTCACCAACTCTCAGGAGCTGCGCGACAGACTGCAAGTAGATATGCCAGAGCGGGTGTCCTTAGATAAGGAAAAAGGTGCCACAGAGCGCACATTAGGAATGATCTGGTCGCCGAGCACAGATGAGCTGGCCTTCGACCTATCATTCAAGCGGCTACCTAAAGCCATCAGAGAGGGTCAAGTAGTACCCACAAAAAGGGAATTTTTGAGATTTATTATGTCCATATTTGACCCACTGGGATTTTTGTACCCGTGTGTCATACAGTCACGGATACTTATGAAACGAGTATGGCGCACGGGAATCCAGTGGGATGAGAAACTACAGGAGGCAGAGGCTAAAACGTGGTTCGAGTGGCTGCATAAACTACAACACCTGACCAACCTCACTATACCTCGCTGGTATGGCCTGAAACCAGAGGGTGTCGAGTTACACGTGTTCGGAGATGCAAGCGAGTACGCTTACGCCGCCGTAGCCTACCTAGCGGGGACAGATCTGAATGGGAAGAGACGGGTAGCCATGGTTACCGGTAAGGCTAGAGTTGCGCCACAGAAACTTGTGTCCGTTCCACGTTTAGAGTTACAAGCCGCCGTCTTAGCATGTCGACTAGCCGACACAGTAGAGAAAGAGATAGGTATTCCGATAAGTACTAAATACCTATGGACAGATAGCAAAACAGTATTAAAATGGATTAATTCCGACGCTTTAGAATTTCAAAGGTTCGTGTCCCATCGCCTAGCGGAGATAGATTGCAAGTCACAACGAGGCGACTGGCACTGGGTTCCCTCCGCGATGAACCCGGCTGATAAGGCCACCCGTACGGACTGGCCCAATAACGGTGACGAGTGGCTGTCGGGGCCCTCGTTTCTTTTATGTCCACAGGAGGAGTGGCCGACGGGTGTCGACCTCGACGCGGTGGCTGACACAGACATGGAAAGAGTACAACGAGTGCACGCGGCTGGGGTGCCGACCGAACCGCTGCTGCGACATGAGCGGCTGTCGACATGGACGCGCGCGTTGCATGTCGTGGCGCGTGTGCTAATTTTCGCAGAACGCTGTCGCAGGCAACGCACCTCATCCACCGTGACCGCCGCAGACCTCCGAGCGGCAGAGACTCGGTTGTTAAAGTTGATACAGCAGGAGAGCTACGGGTCAGAGATCGCAGCGTTGCAGGGGGCGCGACCTCTGTCTACTGACAGCAAGCTCCGCGCGCTCGACCCTATGCTATACGAAGATGGACTGGTAAGAGTACGCGGTAGGCTAGGCGCCTGCAGCGAACTTAATTTTGGAGAACGCCACCCCATAATCTTAGATGGGAAGCATCCTTTAACGCGTCGTCTGGTGTATGGGTACCATACAGACGCCCTGCACGCTAATCAGGAATCCGTAGTTAACAGGGTTAGAGAAAAGTACTGGATCACCAGCCTGCGGTCTACTGTCAAAGCCGTCACCGCGAGCTGTCAGCGGTGCCGCCTTGAGAAGGCCAAACCAACCACGCCCAAGATGGGCGATCTCCCGGCCGCGAGGCTGGAGATAACGAGGCGAGCATTCGTCCACTGTGGGGTCGACTATTTCGGCCCCATGGAGGTCGCCTTAGGCCGGCGCAGAGAGAAGAGGTGGGGCGTGTTGTTCACGTGCCTCACCACTCGCGCCGTCCACCTGGAACTGGCGGCTTCGCTAAGTGCCGACTCGGCCATCCTGGCCCTGCGGCGCCTGATTGCGCGCCGCGGGCGACCTTCTGACATGTACTCGGATCGGGGTACAAACTTCGTCGGCGCGCATGCCGAACTGCGCACAGCCCTGCGCGACCTGGACCAGGACAAGGTGCAGAGCGATGCCACGGGCCGTGGCATCGCCTGGCACTTCAACCCCCCGGCATCCCCTCACATGGGCGGGTGCTGGGAGCGACTGGTGCGTTCAGTTAAAAACGCACTCAAGGCGACGCTTAGAGAGCGTGCTCCGCGCGAGGAGGTACTCTACACCCTCCTCGCAGAGGCCGAGCTAATCATAAACAGTCGGCCTCTCACCTATATCAGCAGCGACAACGAGCACCCGGTGGTGCTGACGCCCAATCATCTCCTGCTGGGCACTGCCGCAGGAGATGCTCCGTGTACGCGTGGGCACGCCACCGACCTCGACTCCCGCCGCATGTGGCGACGTGTGAACGCGCTGGCCGACCTCTTCTGGAGGCGATGGCTGCGCGAGTACCTACCGACGCTGCAGCAAAGAAATAAGTGGGCAAATAACGTGCCAAACGTGAAAGTGGGGGATGTTGTTTTAATTACCGATCAAGGTAAACCCCGTAACCAGTGGACCCGAGGGGTCATAAAAAGTGTCTATCCCGGTGCGGACTCTATTATACGAGTAGTAGACGTTAGAACAAATCATGGGGTCCTGCGTCGACCCGTTGTCAAGGTTGTTGTACTTCCTACGAACGGAGAAGTAATCGGTTGAACCCTCTTACTGGGGGTGGGATTGTTAGGGAGCACAACAAGCCACTTACCCTGTATGTAGTACCTAGCCTATGTACCCGATAAGATTATAAAAGAACTGATTTGTGTTGTAATAATAGAATAGATCGCCTCCTAAAGGATTTATGTTTGTTATTAAATACCGCTTCACGGTGACGTAATTTGTAAATAATATTGCATCATCTTTCGTATTGAAACGGACAGGTTCGTACCTGTCCTCCGCTCATTGGCTAAATAATATTGCATCATCTTTCGTATTGAAACGGACAGGTTCGTACCTGCCGCCCTGGGCGTGCCCTGGGCGCTCGACAAGCAGCGACCTGATCCCTAGAAGAAATCGTAGAAAAATGGGCGAGTATAAATATACCCCACTCTGGAATTATGAGTCAGTCGTAAAATATCACCGGTCGAGTAAGACCACGCGAAAGCTACCTATGCGCGACTCCCGGGTCTACTCGCGGTAATTAGCATTAGAATCCAGTCTTAACGTGTATTGTATTAGTCTCATAAGTTATTGTGAAAAACTCCTTTGCGTATGTTACGCTATTGTCTTTTCTTGTGTTTATGTGTGTCCGTCGTATTAATTGATTACAAGTGCATTTTACCTATGAAATTCACTTGTCTCATTTCACTGATCACCACACCTTATCCACCCTTGCGCCTATATAACGAATAGGTATGTTAATTTTGATAAAAATATTGTTTTAAATTTTAAACCTCTCTTGCTTTTAAACCATAAATATGAGGCAATCCATCTTCCTCTATATTTACATCCACAGACAACTGTAAGCCTATACGTGAAATATACAAATATCCCTTCAGTTTTTTCTTAGCTGTCGTGATGATTTTGACAGTGTCGCCCGTCGAATGTTTACATCGTCACCGCCAAGTCATTAGTCGACACTTTCGTCGCAGGCGCATCTGGCGGACGCATATAACAACCTTTGACAAAGCCCGTCTGCTGTGCATAAAACTCCTCGTTATATTCTGTTGCATACGGATTAAAGATTAAAATTGATTGCTATCTGTGACTTTTAAGTGCATGAAGAACTTGGTAATTAGAATATTGGAATGATTAAATTTCAAAATCATAACAAAATGCGTCACACGGTGTCTTGCCTTGACGTGAATGTAGCATGTTATAATAACAGTAAGCGCTCCTCCAATCAAAATGTCTTACAAATACAAGACGTTTGTTCAAAGAAAATACTCTCAGCCACCATGAAATGTTTTGTCGCTCTGACAATAAAAGTACAATTGCGCGTTTCATGACTTAAAAAAAACTGTCCAGTATGGAGTTTATATAGAGGAAAGAATATGGACGACATGCACTGCTACAATATCATTTGAACTTACTGTTATTGCGATTTTCTATTGCAACCGTATCACCTTGGCCTATTTTATGCAGCAGCTTACAGCTTACAGGTATGTTATTATCATGTGCTTTAAAAATAGTTAGGTATATAAAATTGAAATAAAATGGTATGAAATGCATCTTCATAGCATTATCATGTTGGCAACAGAATTATGATCATCCATCTCAGCGCCACTAGGCACAAAATTGTAGCATACCAAAGTCCCAGAAGGTTTATTTGTGATCTTAATACGAGCAAATATTCACTCAAGGTGCTGTGTAGGTACTCAAAATAATCCCAACTACTTGTCCATGAGTAATTTACTTTTAACTATAAGTATGTTGCTCTCTCTGCATTTAGTATCGCCCTTCACCTTAAATCCTAACTTCATAAGCGCGGATCATTTCATCGCGTACTAAATTAATTTTGACATCAAAGCGAAGCTATAAAAATCCAAAGTAAGCCTTCCATAATTTTTAAGAAGAGCATCACATTTACAAATTCCTTTAGAAACAGTAGTGACAATAAAATCTCAGAGTTTCTCACAAAGACAAAGGGGGAGCCGACGCGAGAGGTATCAAAAGTAATAAATAATTCCCTCGCTTCGCGACAAATGAGGTCATGTGTTTCTCCTTTACGTTTTTTGTTCGACTTCCCGCGGGATCGTGAATCTTCTATTTCCGTTTCGATGTATCGACTGAACGATTTGCTTCTTTAAATTTAGAATATGTTCGCTGTTTAGTGTGGCCGCCTTGGGGATCATTAAATTCGGGAGAACGCAGATGTCAACCTTGCCAGCATGTGGTAACTTTTAGTTTTAATTTAACAAATTGATATTTGTTGGTTACATCCTTTATAGTTCACTTGATGTGAGAAATGAACTGCATTATAATTATGCAGTGTTTATGAGCGTGGCTAACTAAATATATGTAATGCACGTGTTTGTTGATGAGCTTTCATTATCATAAATATCATTCAAAAACAAACCACACTAAAAGATTTTGTTTTCCTTTTATTTCAAAAATTAATATACGTACTTCGTTGTTCGTCGTGAAAGTAAAAAGCTCAGACTAATTTGTCCTTATTTTTGGGCCTGGTGTGAAAAGCTCACGTTATTCATAAGGAATACAATATTGTGTAAAAATGGTATTGAAACATAGTATTAATGACATTACAGTTAATTACGGTCTAAGTCACTCCAGTCTTAAACAACTAACAATCAAAACAATATCAGCTAGAAATGTTGCTGCCTCACTGCATTTGACAATTCCATTCTCGTCTATGAGTCATCTAGTTCATGGAACTAACACTAAATTATACAAGACACAGCTAATCTTGGACATAATTTATGAATGATAGTATCAAAACTAGGTTATGTCATAAGAACGCCAGGCTTTGTATTCAATATTGCCGTTTTACGATTAACAAAATAGTATCTTGCTATCGTAGATAAGTTTAATTGACCAATAGAAGCTAAGATATAACTTCTCTCTTTATTACTGACCTCTACTTCAAAGGATACAACCATTCTTCTAATCCTTTTGTACTTTGACCTATTTAAATCACGTTAAAAGCAAATAGGAGTTTAACCTCAAAACCGCATTTAGAGTAAGCGTTGCAATCTTACGTACAATGGGCAATATAAATTGTTTAGCTAGACACGACATCAGCCATTACAAATTCTACCTTATCCCATGCACACAGGGTTACATTTCCTGAATCTTAGGGTTCGTCTTCGTAATAATTGGAAGAGAGGCAGCCTGTACGTTTGGAACAATCAAACTTAACCTTGGGAACGTTTTACGAGTTGCTTTCAGCTCGCAACGGCGTAATAAACATGTCGGCATTGCCGGCAACAAGTGTTACCGGCTTGTGGTCTACGCACGTGTTTACTGGTTCTTTAATGGAAAAGTAATAATTACTAGAAATAGCAACAGAAGTAATTAGTCTATGTCTTCAATTAACACTGAGAAATTAAAAAGGTATTATGTAAGCTACGAATCTGCTACAGGCTGTCCGTTTTTTCCATTTTTTTAGTTGCCTAGTACTTTAGTTCTTAGTACGAACTTAGTTGTTTGTATTATTACATGACTCATAAAACAGTGAAGAAGTGTTTACATTAGATAAAAAATGAGAATAAACGTCAGGTGTTAGCAGGCCGTTAAAACTACTTCCATAAACAAGGCACAGCCGTTATTTTTATCTAAATGTACTTGCATATAAGATCATTTTTATCCGTATCGATGACTGGTGATTATATTCGTGATAACTTTAACTGGCATTCAAGTATGTATTTAGTATATATAGGGTGACTGGTAATTAGTGACCGATACTTAACCCTTAAATTGGCAAATGAATTTATTTCCAAAATTTTATGTTTTTTTGTTATTTCTTGGTTTACTATGGTCCCAGAGGACTGAAAAAAATTGTGAAAAAAATCTACTTTTTACAGTTTTCGCGAAAATCTATGTACTTCGGGGAGTACATTGCCAACTATAGTGTATAGTATATCTACTTATGTTTGTACTTGCTGGAGCACGGTGCCAAGATATCAATAAAATACATATTAGTTAAATCTTTACTTTATTAATAATAATTCGTATTGAACAACATTCATTAGGTGTGAAATTGCCGGAAGCAATTTCTTTTGTTAGTTTCTCCTACCACAAAACACAGGTGCATATTGCACTTCACGCAAAATACTTTGGTCCTTCCCTCTTTACAAAACCTACAGCGTGATTGTTTATTTGCTGATTCTGGAAAATGTCCAACAGCATCGTACCTGACACTGTCCACCGGCCGTTCAGCTGTAGGTTTCTGAATTATTCTCCCCTTAATCTTCTCCATACTTCCACTTGACTTGCCGATTTTTCCAGCCCGACAGAGTCCTTCAAATAAATCAAGCCTAAACTCTTTTAGAGACTTTTTAAGTCTACCATCACGCCTGTAAAGGAGCCAGCCGTTGTTTATGCATATATCCAACAATTGCGAAAATATACCCAAATACCACCGTCTGCTCTTGAACGGGGTCCGGTACAAAGATATAAGCATATCTGCTAAATCTACGCCCCCCATATGCTTATTGTACTGCTTTACAAGTTGAGGGCAGTCAACATCGACCTTGCATTTGTCTTCCTTCGAGTATCTCCTTATCTTTTCAATAGGATGAGAATCCACATAGGAACTTATAAGCGTTACCACCTTGTTATCGTTCCACTTCACGACAGCCAACTTGTTGCTATTGCACACAACTTGGGCACTGTATCCTCTTCTTTTCTTTTTTATTTCTTTTTCAGAAGGTAACAGATCTTGACAACCCCTGAGCCGGTTTGTTCTTATTGTTCCCAGGCTAAATATTCCATATTCTTCTCGCAACAAGTAAATAAGCTCTGGAGAAGTAAAGAAGTTGTCGGCGTATATGATGGATGGCTTTTTTTTTATTGTTTTGCATAATGCTATTACCACCATGCCACCAACCCCAAGTGAAGCTTCTTTGGCTGTGAAAGTGTGTTCACGAAATGTGTCATCTCCACCGTACATGAGGAAATCATATATAATGCCTGAAACCCCGGCACGGACAAAGTTTTTGAAGCCCCATTTTTTCGGCTTATTCTTTATGTACTGCCTCCTTTTCCCAGCTTTCGTGCCTTTATATGGGATCATCATTTCATCTATTGAGTACTGCCCTTCTTCCTCTATCTTCAAGCAATTTTGTCTGATCTTCTCCATAACAGGGCGTATTTTGAAATAGCGATCTGAGTTCTCTATGATATTATCCACAAAGTGAATATTGCGGCGTATTTGTTGGTAACGTTTTAGGGGCATTTCATCAGCTATTAGAGCATATCGAGTTTTTCTTGCCCAGTAATCAGTGTATGCTGGCATGTGAACCACACCCATTAATATTTCAATAGCAAGAAAACTTTCTAACTCTTCATTTGTCAACTGTATAGATTTTCCATGTTGTTGAACCGAATATAAGTTAGTGTTGTGAACGATATCTAAAATGATGTCGGGTGAAAAAAAACAGCGAAAGTATTCCAATACCGTTTCGTTTTGTGTTTTATGAAGCTCATGTATTCCTTCATCCACGTAGCCCCTATGGCGTAAATAAGTTTTTTTTCCAGCTGTAGATCAATGAAAATTTAGTTCTCTTAACTTTTTTGACTAATAATGAAGGTTTCTTGCGTTTTGATCTAGTGATCGGCAAAGGCGAAGCTTTTGACATGCTAGGAACTGGTGAGTGCAGAAGTTCTACAGATGGAGTGGGTAATGATTGAATTGAATTCAACGTTGGTATGGCATTATAATTATTCGTTGACGGAGACGGAAATATCTCTTGAAGCGTTGGTGTTAGTGGTACATCATCAATGTTACAGTCAAATACGTTATCAGAGTCGTTGTGGTCGTCCTCCAGAATGTTCAGTCTTTCAAATGAGGAGTCTAATGAAGGTGGGTCAGAGCTGAGTTTAGGTGAAGATGGTGTAAGGAAGTGTGATTCGTCATCTGAACTAGAACTGTCATCGGAACATGCATTTTCTTTCGGGATCAAAGCTAAAATCTTATGTGATCGGGTCAGGTTCAAGCACTGCAGAAAAAGAAAAAAAAAACATGCTGTACGAAATACAATCCACACCTCCACCGATGTTATTTTATATCAAAACCAACAAAAAAAAAGCCAGTTAGCATTTCATTGTGTACTTAGCAATGTACTTCGTGTTTACCGAAGTCTATTTTGTGTTCTTTACTACGTACTTGGCAACGGTATTCACGGAGTACACACAAAGTTTCGGACTTATAAAATTGCGATTACGTAATTTACACATAAAATTACGAATGATTGATATTATTTATAATGTCACTATGCAATGTAAAGCCTGATAACCACAAGTCACACCCAAAAAAGTGTAGAAAAACTTAAAAAGCTTACCCGTGACGCAGAGACACCAGACCGCTTCGAAGACATTTTGAATTTGACGGATAATTTCTGATGTTACCACATCCTAACATTTTTTCTACCAAAATATACAATTAGTACAAGCTAAAAATAATAATAAATGGTATTTTTTTTTATATTCGTACTACAAAAGATTTTTTCAAAGTTTATGTCTTTGGTGGAGTACACTGCCAATTTAAGGGTTAAACACATGATTCTACTCATCATTACAAACAACTTTTATTATCGGAACAAATCCGAAATCGCGAAAAAAAAATCAGCTGTTCCCTACATTTATGTTCGTACGAGTCGTCAAAATGTAGGGAACAGCTGATTTTTTTTTCGTCATTTCACTTTTTGTCTCATTATAAAACTTGTTTGTTGTCATAAGTAGAATCATGTGTTTAAGTATCGGTCACTAATTACCAGTCACCCTATATAGATTTTTATTCACAGAGACACAACAATTACAAGGTAAGGTTATATGTACATATAATAATTTTGATGGGTGCCTGTAGCACGGCCACATAAAAACATAAATTTCTGGTAAATCCTTTTTTACTTAAGCCAACAAAGTGTCCCTGTTGATAAAGTTGAAGGCGTTCTTAACGTCAACCTTGAGGATGACCTCACTTTTACTAACATTTAAAAAATCTCGCAGCCCCTTTGGAATCAAAGCCAAGCTGTAGAGGCTGAAACTTGCTGGACAGAATGTCAGCACAATGCATGACAATTTGCATGCATGTGACAATTTGCAGCATATTTTGGCTGCCGTACGCCTGTAGGTACACCCAACAGCAATGGGGCGAATGCCGCCGTCCCTCTTGCACAGGGCGCATAAATTGGCCCCGTTCATGACTTCGGCATCATTCACACCGCTGTTAAGCATCAGGTTAATTAGAGACACAAGCTCCTTCAAAAGCGACTCACCAGCATACCCGGCGCCTGAACTCAGTATTTTTTTTAAATGTTGAGGAGTCAGGCCGTCGAGGCCACCGGCGGAACCACATCGGAAGGAGCTCATGGCTACAAGGCTACAATCAGCAGTAACATTAAAAAGCGTTGAATCCAGAACGAGAGGTTGGTGAGACCATCCGCAGGCGCTGGATGCTCTCTACTATCCAGGGCTGAAAGGGTTTCTGGAGAATAGGGAGCCACCACATCGCTACTGAAAAGTAGCCTGGCCGCTCCCCGATATCACCTTTGCTTAATTTGTACTCTACATGTGAACATAACCCTGTTCCTGAAAGGTTATTGAAAACAGGTAATTTTGGATCCAAAATAAAAGTCGAATCGTAGCAGTTGCCTTTAATTTGAGTTGTCAATGATTTTTAGTTGCCAATTTTTTTTGATTGACTTGTTAACCAGGTACTTTCTGAGTTCTTTTGGGTTTCAAGACGGTAACATCGTGCCAAACCCAATGTAACAAACCGTCTCGCACCCGGGGAACTCTTTAGTACTAGGATCGAATTTTGCCAACGTTTTCCACAAACTTTGTTCTGGAGTTGCTATATATAAATTGAAGCCTCTTCTTATGACTGCATATTACTACAGTTTAAAGTATAAGTACAATAGGAAGGACTTTGACTTTAAAAGAAAACTTCAAAGGTGCAGAATTTACATATATGAAAATTCATTCTTACGAAAGCGCTCGCACTAAAATAAAATTGTTATCGCTAGATAGAACTCTAACAACTAAACTACGGGTCATAAAGTAAAGTGAAGCATCTCTCACAAAGAGACATAAATGTGTTAACATATAAATAAAATCAAGTCGTGCGTCATGGCTGAAAATCCATAGTTTTAGTTCGTTATAAGCCGGTTAGTCTCGACGTTTTTATTAGATGCATTATCTATGTTTTGTTTTACAGCACATGTTTTTATAATCTAAGGTGTAATAGTAAAGAATATAGTAAAATTGGGTACTGACAGATTTATTAGTTGTAAAGCAGATGGCGTAAATGCATTGGTTAATGAAAATATTATGACAGGAGTCAGCAAGACTGAGTGATTATTTCAATAAAGATGACAATGCTCTTTGTAAAACGGTGCTGCCGCGTAGTAAGGAAATAATAACTTATTTCATGAAAAGCGTGAATTTTGTCACAATCGGCATTATTTTGTAAATATTAATATTATATGTACGTTGTATTTTAAGAGGCTTATCCAAAATTGTTTATCATCATCATCAGCTTACAGCAGTCCACTGTTGGACATAGGCCTCTCCTGTTGCAGGCGTTCAACTCGATTTTCGGCAACTCTTATACAGTTGCTACCAGTCATCCTGCGAAGATCATCACTCCACCTAGACTGAGGAAGTCCTACATTACGTTTGCCGATTCGCGGTCTCCAGTCAAGAATACGTCTACCCCAACCGCCATCGGTTTACGGCTAACATGGCCAGCTTGTTGCCACTGCGGCTTGCTTATTCTGTGAACTATGTCGACAGCTTTGGTTCTCTGTCGGATCACCTAGTTGCGGATTCAATCCCTCAGGGAGATTCCAAGCATAGCCCGAAATTGTTGCATGTCGTAAAGTCCACAAAATTCTCACCTCACTAATTAACCGTTTGATCTTCTAAAATGTTTTGAAGTCACTCCCTCATCATTGCCATTTCTTGTTTCACATTTCCAACCAAAAAGCTTCGTGTGGCCAAAATCCAGAAACCAAATTTTGACATATCATTGACATGTTTACGTTTCCTTTCTTGTGTTCTTTCATCTAAGTTATAAATAGTTCCATTGGCGGCGAATTCACTTATATCGTTTCAATCATCGGCTTCGATATTTTCGTTAGCATTATGATCGAACTAACATTTCCAACCAATAACATTCTATGTTATGTTTGATGGAATTACGATACCCGCTGTGAAATGCGTTATACTAATATAGCTCCTATGGGTGTGATCTCACTATGCTGTAATTTGTGTAAGTGATATTACTTCTGTTGTATTATTAGTTCTAATATTGTTTCTTTTATTTGTTCAGCCTCGGTTCCGTGACCTATTTTTTGCAGTAACAACTGTCTTGTCGTGTTTATCTTGTGCAGTATTTTTTATGCCTTATCTTGTCTTGTTTATCTTGTATAGTCGAAGGATTCTCGCAAAATGCTTGTAAAACATTAATGTATGCATCATGAAGGACTTTTGCACAATTTGGCCAGCAATAAAACGTGAATTTAATCTCAACCAACATGGCTGTAATAGTTCTAAGGTAATTCTATTTAAGGAAATGTCTTATTAACGCGGTATCATTTCCGAAGTTAAGAAAATTAAGCTTTGATCTAAAAACATAACCGCGTTTCAGGAAAACCTTTGATATAATTTTGTTATATGTAGCGCAATGATTAAGAGACTTACTTATTTAGTTATTAAACCAATTATCATCTATATTGACATAATATTATCTTGATAACTCCTGTATTGATTATAACTCTTCATACTGGTCTCATTGATAAGCCTGAAAGTCATAAGAATTTCATTAAAACCAAAAGAAGAGATAAGAATGATTTTCTCGGTCATGCAAAGAGAAACCTGTTTAGTCTGAGAAAGCACTGCAATGAAGAAGAATACTAATAAAATATTAACCCTA
The DNA here is from genome assembly GCA_949629135.1 of Eremobia ochroleuca. Classification (NCBI taxonomy): domain Eukaryota; kingdom Metazoa; phylum Arthropoda; class Insecta; order Lepidoptera; family Noctuidae; genus Eremobia; species Eremobia ochroleuca. The sequence goes on from OX451394.1 coordinate 14,103,908, forward strand.
AAATCAGAGAGCAGACGGCAGACCCGTTTCCACTACTTACAAAAGCTAGCTACATACTTTACAGTACAAATTGCATCATATTATTCATCCAAAACTCCGTTGAACCTGAAATAGTAATTCGCATACTTGATTTGGTTGGAACATCAACTTTACGCTCTTTTTACAGCGTTCAGTGTTGAAGTATTGCATATTATATTGCTGGTGTAAACTAGTCACTTGCAGGTCTGGCTGAGTGTATGAAGCTTTTAACATGTATTTTGTTTGGTTTAACTGCAGGAATCTGGGAATTTTAGTGCCGTTACGATAGTGACGCTGTATATTAGAATCAAAGCAAGCTTCAACGAGATGATAGTACATATCTTTATCTGAATCTGTTGAACAATTAATTGGGAGGAGAGTTTAATTACTCTACTTTTTTTTATTTTAACAACAAAAAATAAAAATAAAAACAACTTTCTGACCTGGAGAGGTATTGCTATGAGTGAGTTTTGATCACTATTCAGTTTGGGCAAAATGAATCAGAAATAAGCAAAAAAAAATATAAATAAATTACATTTCCAGAATTTTTTAGTTTCACAGTAATCGGATCCCAGTTCGTTATTATTTTTTATTTTTTTGTTTATTTCCAAATAAATGTAAACGTAAAATGTAGAAAAAAGTTCCTACCATGAAAAAGCCAACATAGTATGCTGAAAGCTGAATAATTTAATTCCAGCACCTCCATCAAATAATAATGATTACAGAACAATGTACTAACTGAACAGTAAAGTTATAATTCATCATTAGCCACTGAAACAACACGAAGCATTTGTTAACAACATTAATTATTCTCTCACACGGGCCTCTGTGTGCAAAGCCCTCCAATTAGACAGTACTAGTAGATTACACAAACAATGCCTGGCTACTTGATTGTATGATTTTTTAATATCCTATCGTCTTGAGTTCGTTTGCTCTTGCTTCGTTAACTTTGAAAGTTATTGCTTTCTTTAGCGAATGGATAGCCGTTTTTTTTTCTTCTTTTAAGTCTCTACATAACTTTTATACTACTTTTTATAATTAGAATTTAAATGGTTAATTTAATGGCATGTATTCAAATAATGCGCATTTCGCTTTCTTAAAAATACGTGGGTGGATCAAATATAAACCGGACTTAAGTAAAAAAAAATACGCACGTATTATTATAATCGTAAAAAAAAGGAATATATTTTGTTTTTCTGCATAATCTCCCCTTCTATTAACACATTTTTCCCAGCGCAGGGGATGTTTCTTGATGCCACTATCGAAGAATGTAGTCGGTCGTACCTTTAGCCAATTGCACACAAATGATTCCACTGGTCAGTGTGAAAACGGCGACCTCCACTTGAATTTTTTTTGTGCCATTCCAACACTTGAGTTCTTCAAAGCGTATTCTTATCGAACTGTAGAGTCAATGGATGCAAAATTTCGGAAGGTTTTATGCCTCCCGTGTTAATAAAAATATAATAAGTCGTTGCTCAACAGACTTATATACCTCCTGCTCATACATGATGCTACTGGCGCGCAATAAACTAAAATGAGCCGGAGCAGTATACCCCCCTCCCCTAGATGATCCCCCCTAACACATACAACAGCACCAAGCGCGTCACTTTACTCAGCGACCAGTAATAAAAAAAGTCCTGTTTATATTTGATTCACCTAATATTATTGAATACTCTAATATAATGTAAACCTTAAATAATGCATATTTTAGCTCTTAAAAATACTAGATAGCCAAGTACCTACGACCAACTTGAATGTGGCACTCGCTGACCGCAGCAGCACCGCTCACTTAGCTCGCTCAGCTCGCGCGTGTTTGGACACAGTTCTAATCAAACCAAACCCATTTGCTTGGGGTACCTTAGCTTACTTACTTTGTCCAACTGAGCCAACCCAAAAGTTTTAGAGGATAATAAAAGCGTACATCATTAGAAGGTCAATAGGGTTTTAGAACAAAAATATAATAAACCCATTTTGAGCTCCTAGTTTTACCTCTATTAACCTACTTCGAAACTATACTACATTTTTAAACAACCTTTTAAAAAAATCCAGTTCTTTCCAGGTCATTTTCATTTTCCACTGGGATGGACATTGCACAGTAAAGACAGTGTAGCTACACTATAAAATGTCGCTTGTTTCTCAACTGGAATGGCTGTTGAAATATAAAAGAGTGTGTAAAACCAGGAACAGCGCTTCCATAGTTTTATGAATACTGCTCTCTGGCAACAATCGAGGCGAGGATAAATAAAAAATAAAATAAAAGACGGACATGCACCGCTTAAAGTCACCGGAGCCAACAGCATGATGAATATTACAGCTAGCTTGTAGCAAGCCAAATAAGATACTTGTTCGCAACGAATAAAGCAATCTTTGGATAGTGTTGTTGGCTTTCGAGTTGAATATTACGCTTTTTATGATGCGTTACCATAATGGTGTATGGACTTGTTTCTTGGACCTTGTAATGTTGACGTGGGTGTAAGACAATAGGCGTGTCTTTATTAGTTGCAATGCCTGTAACAGTAGGGGTTTTTATGTTATAATCATTTCTACAATGATTAAAAAAAATCAAGAGGAAAAATATTTATGAAAATGATAGTTATGTGAGATTTATATTGGTTTGAAGAAAATCTGAGAAGTATGTGTATGTGAAATATTTTGTTCAAACAACTTGAACTTTTTAAAATGTTTCAATAGTTCGTCTAATACATTTAATAACATAATATTCATTCGGCTAAATATCTACCACGTTACATACAACGACACAACTACAGAATGTAAAACGAAACAAATGTCGGATGTTATGACAAGCCTCAAATATTCCAGCTGGTATTCGCCGTACTAAATTATGAAGATATTTTGACTATCGCAACAAAATCATGATTTATGTGAGCCAAAGCTTACCCGTTCTCATTAGTTTGTGTTATTCTTTACAAAATAAAAGAAAAATCAAAGAGAAACCTCGCTGTCGGACGAACTGACGTACGATTGTGTTTACATAATTTCGTAACAACGAATGGTTCATTTTGTCAAATAACCAATGTCCGTGAGTTATAAATTCAACGGGCTAAAGGATGAATCACGTTAATGAATCAACCTATCCAAGATTACGTGATAAATCGCCTAAGAGTTAATATTAATATTTCACTTTAGCGGATTAAGTGAGGGACGTGAATTATGTTGTTTCATTCACAATATGTTTGATAATTATCAGAATAAGTCGTCCAATATAAACTTCGTTTTCATTTGGCGTGATAAGACATTTAGGATAATTTTAAAGGCATTGATTTAACCCATGTTTTATACTCTCGTTATAAGTAATATGAAATATTTCGATTAATTCAGTATTATGTTAGCGAATTCAAGAATCAAAATAACCACGGCTGAAAAAAAATTTCATATGCTGATATTGTTGTCTGTGGCGAAGAAGCGTTTCAGTCGTAGAGTCAATGTCACTCTTACATATTTTTAAACTAGGCTGAAGATTTACGTCCACGTTATAACTTTTATGTATTTTGGTAAATAAACGTCGTTTATTGTTTAGCGTTCTAATATAAACACGGCCATTATGTGATCCGAAAAAAGGTTTTTTTCAATAAAAATCACCGCAACGCGACGTCGTGAGATATAAAGTCGAAATTAATAGACTGGATTACGTAAACCAAAACATCGAACAGTCTCCTGACTACTACACATATCCTGACAACCGAAAATCACTCGGAACGACCGTAAACGCGACAAAGTGTGCGAGACTTCATAAATTTAAGTTCATTAAAACTTAGCCAGTGGGAACGAACGGTATTTTATTTACACAAAAATGGACTTTAAATCGTTGAACGAACTATAAATCTGACTTTTATAATTTTTGTTTTTACGTGAATTCAGTCGGGATTTCTTTTAATGGTTGGTTATTTTCAACTTTACCGACTTGTAATGAAAGTGAAGTCGCAGTCTCGTTTTATAATTTTATTTCGTGCTTGACGATTTAAGATCGGTTTTCATGGCTTGCCAAGTGAAGTGACACAGTCATTAAGTATCGATACCGACACTTGTGGCTGTCAGCGAGAAGCTTAATGTACGTCATTAAGACGCCACTTTGTACGTACATTCGAATATCAAGTAAACACGACGTATTTACATTTAGATTAATATAAATAGAACGGTGACTTGTCGAGTACCTACAAGTGCCCAACTTCGAAATAGTATCGTTTCAAATTAAGTTCTATAAGCCCAGAAAGCTACAATGCCACTGATTAAACAAAATAGTGACAGAAATTCTTTCTTAATCTTCTAAATTTGTTCCGAATTCAGCTCTCATTTTCAATGTGTCACTAAGAGAATATTGGAACCAGGTTTCGTTAGATTTACACAAGCCAGCAGCTGCGACTTTTTGTCAAGCCGTTAATGAAGATTTGTATCTGTCCGTTAGGTTTAGTGTGGTCTCACAAACGCTAAAGAGATTTCTTCTTTATGCCAACACTAAAAGGAGAATACAAATCGTATAATTTATAGCGCGCTTTGAACTGATTGTGCGCCGACATGACGTGGGTACTTGTACCGGGTTCGAACTACATATTCTCAAAATAATAAACATGCGTTCGCAATATCTCCACAAAGGGATTTAATTTTATGAAGATGTTAGCAATATAAACTTCCATCTTTGCTAGACAAGCAAGACTGACGAATTAATAAAATGTCTGCCCTACAGCGCAACAAGCGTAAACTAAAACACATAAAACAATAGGAAACAGCCGCGGGGCGCGGATGGCGAACTCCGTCCACTCGATAGTGCACCTGCGATAACAGATATCCACTTAATTTAATATTAAAAGCGAAAAACTTTTTAATTTCCCTCTTACCTTCTTCCCGTTAAAGTTTAAGGAACTTTTCTCTATTTTGTTCTGGAAACTTCGTCTTGTATGCTCATGACGTGACATGTTTCCCGCGTTTATACGCGGCGAAAAAAAATTAGAGGCGGCCATCACTACGTAATTGAAGTGTCAAAAGTTATCTGATTTTACTTGCAAAACGCGTGGCGATATGAAATTTTTCGCGCAACCGAGATCGTTGGTTGGCAAAAAGAGAATTCGATATGAGGAGAGTGTCTGCAATCAGCATTCGACCTACATTCCTGTCGTTATTATGCACATATGCGAACACTCGTGTATTAGGTGACATTTTGCTGCAGCTACTTCTGTATTAATTACAAACGAAAACAATTGTTAATGAACATTTTTTAAAGGTTTTTTTCAGTCTTGTCGGTCAATGACGCGCTTGCTCATCTTGTAGAAGCTTATAAAGTTACGAAGTACAAAAAAGTAGTTTAATTTTTCAGGGCCAATGCCACCTAGTTTGAGTATTTATATTAGGAAAAATAAAAAATGAAATGACTTCAATTCGACAAGAAAAGTGATTTTCTCAGGACACGACCGATTCATACAGAAACAAATACAAAATTCTATCTACCAACCTGACATTGGCCCACTTTACACCGTTCGCAATTAGATACATCCATTACGGTGCACTAAAGCAATTACCGAAAAACGTTATGTTTTTATTTCTATTTAATACGTACTAAATGGGAATTTTTTAACGAAGTGCGTTCTCATTGAACACTGCCAATTAAAATTGTAAAAACAACGTATGCTAAATGTTCAAATGGATGTAACGATGTCGTTACCGGTGGCCTAACTAGGTGAGCTCCATGTAACAGTTAATTGTATAGTAAACAGTGCAATGAAAACCAACTTTATGAACTTAATGGAAAATACATTTTGAAATTCCGTGTTTCGGAATTGAATTGGAAATGGGTCTGTATTTTAGTTTTATGTGTTATGCTTTTATTGCAGTTATTTAACCGGTAGATTTGTGTTTTAAAATGTGTATATTATATTTTAGGTTTTATATAAAATCCATAACTTTTTTTATTTTTAATTTAGCCTACACTGTCCCACTACCGAGCAAAGGCTTCCCCCAAATCCTTCTAGGCATCCCTTTCTAGAGCCACCTCGATCCAACCCTGGCGGTACGCGTCTAGAACGTCTCGCCACCTCCTCTTGGGCCGGTCTCGGTGGCGCCGTCCATCCTCAGGCACCCACCGTGTGGAGACTGTTGCCCAGCGATCACTGTGCATGCGGCCGATGCGACCTGCCCAATTACATTTCAGCTTGGCAGCCTTTTTGCCTAAGTCTTGGATCCCCGTTTTGGAGCGCAGCGTGCGGTCATGGTGGCTACGGTGCTCAGACCTAGTCGCTCGCCGAGTCACAAAATCCATAAATAAATGTTGGAAAATAAATAAATGAAACCGAACACGTAAAGCCTTCTCAACTATTCTACTTTTAGAAAAAGTTTACAATGATATCAGTACTAGGCATTTTAACTTTAACATCCTTAGAGTATAAAGCACGACGTAGCTCTTGTTTCAAGTAAAAATATTTTTGTCATAATTATACTCTACTCACCAACCATAGATAAGCTCTCATTCTATGTCCAAAAATAAACTTTAAGGTAAAGGACTCCTCTTCATCATGATATTTTTCGCTGAACTTTCTATTTAATTATTTAAACGGTCATCATATTATATTTTGAGCATTTTGAATTTACTGTAGAAAATAACACAGAGGCAGCTGGATTTAATGCGTTTTTTAGATTATTAAAATTGTCAACAGACAAAATCAAATGTGAATTCTTTTTTTTAAATCAGTTTCCGTTATTAGTCCTAAAGTGGCCAATTTTGCCACAAAACAGTAAAAGTAACTACACCAAAAGTATCATTATTTCACATAAACTCACGCAGACCTAAAACTCCTAAAAGGGAAGGCACAGCGAATGCAAAACACAGTCGCGAATGTCGTCGACGGGAATGAAGCCGTAGCTCATGTAGAATGCATGCGTCCCGCTATCTGGTTATGAGATGACTGTTGACTTAGCTTATACACCCATAGAGCTGTGATTACTAGCCGTGTTTTTTTTTCGTTTTTCAAAATTTGTTTTTTTTTGTGGCTTGTTGGCCAGTTAGAATGTGATGGTGTTTTTAGCAAGGAGGTTGCGCTGTGTGGATAGCAACGTAGTTTTTAATACAAGCAAATGTAGTTTTAAAGTATAGATTCAATGTTGCAATCCGTTATAACGTAACAGTGCGGTGAGCGTTATGTTGAGTTTCATTCATAAGTAGTAATTAGGTGAAGATAATATAATTTCAAATACATGTAGTTCCCAATTATCTATATAGCTACGTTTAATTAGATATCGATAAGTAAGGTACTCAGTGGGCATGTTATTAGCTAATTTTGCACCGATATCCGTTATGACCTCATAACGCATTATTATTATGGTTTTCATATCTACTAATGATATAATTTGACTAATGAAAATGAATTCTACTTGCAGATGTGCTTCATGACTATCAACCAAAGTACCTGACTGACTAAAAATGTGGCTCATTATCATTAGATGCTCTGCAATGTCGAGTAAACCTGCAGAGATAATTCCTGTTTCATTATTCATCAGCATCAAAATCAAAATCAAAATCAAAAGTCATTTATTCAAACTAGGCTGAGAATCAGCACTTTTCGAACGTCAAAATTACAAAAGACAGTCCCCCAAAACGCCCGCCCTTCACCACTTCCTAGTGCTTTCGCTGGGAAGAAGAAGTGGCGCAACAAACTCCCCAGCAGCACAGCTGTCTGTTCAGTTAGAAAATATACTTGACTGAATACAATACAAGGTATGCAAAGCAATTAACATTACAAGACACAGAACGCTAAATTAAATTATTTGCCATATGTCAGCTAGCAACGCCAATATACCAAGAAATACAATAAAAAACTATACGTACTCAAGCAAAAATTAATAAATGGAAATTAAATAAAAGCCTCCAGGTATAAAGGGCGTGACCGCTAACATATTTATGCAATGCTGGGTTCAGTTTACATAGCTGTCGCTTGAAGTCACAAATGATAAACTAGGACCATAAGGAAACTAAATAAACAAGTTATTAATAATGATAACAATGATAAAACCATGGTCAGCAAGACGACCAGTCACCACAAGCAGCACCCGTTCACGAGCATAACGCAAAGGTCAGCCATTACCCCCCTCGCCATATTTGAGGGAAGGAGACAACCCGACCCCCGACGCTACCGCAAGCAGTGACATCTAAGGGAGCATGACGAACTTGCTGCCGGTTGCTCAGGTAAGAATAATATGATCAATTGTCGAGGTCACTAGCTAACCACATATTGCAATCAACTCATTAGAAAACATTGCAATGGGTTGATTATGTCAATAATAAAATTAAAATTAAATTAAACTGATTTGACTTATACAGCCCAATAAAAAAACAATTGTATAATGAGCTCATATAACCTATCAGTAATTCTTTGTAAATTAATTCTGGAGAAAGAACATAAACATTGTCTTGAGTTAACAGCATCAGCATAATGTTCCCACTGTTGGGACACAAACCTGCTCTCTTCGAGAGGGAGTGGGCTATAATTTATCACGCAGTCCCAGTGCGGGTTGGTAGATGTCACATGTCTTCGAATTTCCTTCGGGTTTCCTCACAATGTTTTCTTCACCATTTTGAGAGCAGTGTGGATGAAATTATTTACACAAAAGCACCGGTCGAGCTGACGACCTTACGACTCGTAAGTTGGGGACGTTACTACTAGACCGAAGCTACTGTCATAATTATCCATATTTAACGCATATTTTTACTCGAAAAGATCACAGATTATCACATTATATCGAACCATAATCATTTTGATTCTAAAACATGAAACAGTCCATCCACAAAAAGATACGATTACTTATTCAAATTACTAATTTAGCAGTGAACGACTGTGCAGTAGCCTAAGTAACCCTGCAGACGTAATTCCCGCCTCATTGTAGCGGCTCGCTCTGCAATAATGCACGGACGCAAATATTAGCGCAGACAGACACTACCGACCGTCTAGCACGAAAAATCTGTAGACATGGACGTTTAAAACTTTCATTGCTGTTTTTTGTAAGAGTTTTGTTGGAGTGAGATTTAAATGTTTGGGTGTCTATATGAGTATGTAGTTAAAGGAAAACATTAACTATTAAATTGAAAAAAAAAACGGAGGAAAATTATATTTGAAAATGAAGATATACATATTATATATAGTAGTATATAGTAGTATTATGTATCGCTGCTTAAAAATAGCGTAGAGTCATGTCAATACCTCTCTTCCTTGAATTTGTATATTTTATATATTATAAATATAAATTATAGTAAATCGTATGCATGTGTTTATAAACTATTTATGTATTTGTCTAGGTTTATCGTTTTTTTTTTTGGTTGCTAGAGAATGCCTAAGGCATTAGGTCCGCCTTTGTACCTTTTGTGCGAAAAGTATAAATAAATAAATAATAAATGAAACATATAGGTGCTAAGACATTTGAAAAATCATAAAGTTATAGATTCATCAATTGACTAGACTTTGAAAGTTTTTAATCAAAATATGAATGATTATTGACTAATTATTACCTAAACAACACAAACAAATTCTTCCATTACCCGAATAATGTTCATAATAACCTCAAAAAAGCGCCTCCTTTATATTTTTTCCAGATCCAGACAATAATCAGAACTGCATACGGTTTAAACAAAAAAAACGAAAAATAAATGTGGTGACGCCACCATGGATGCAATCTCCGCCGATTATGGGATTTAAAGATTTAGGTAGTTACCTATTGATTTGACTTCTGAACACTTTAATACATTCATTTTGATCTCTCATAGGTAAAGTATGAAATAAGTGGTCAACACAGTAGACAGAACCCATCACATTTCCAATACTTCCAACGCACCACAAAATCCAGACAATAATCCGAAAGTATACGGTTTAAATAAACAAAAAAAACAAATGCATTTCCCCCTTAATGAGACGTGGAAAAACGCTGGCAATGTTAAAGGTGACGTCATCATGGATGCAATCTCCGCCATCTTGTTTAGACAAGGCTCAGTACTGATGGCTCTGCACTCAACTCGGTTATTTTAATGTTAATTAATTGCGTTTTATATACTTAAAGTGATGTATTGCTGGGGGAATTGAAAAGTGGGTAATGGATGTGGAGAAAAGTCAATTTATAGTCAAGTTGTGGATTGTTTTTGTTGAAGATATTAAGTAGTCCTGCATGCTTGATGAGATGCATATTATGTTCATTCTTTTCATTGATGATAAGAGCTTATAAGTTAATTAATTGTTTGTAGTTTTCACTCAGAGTGGAATTGAATAAAACAATCACAATGACGACGATCTATACACCACACATTGAGTGTTATAGAATAGTGTTGTCACACTAATATTATAAAGGCGAAACTTTGTGAGTGTGTGTGTGTGTGTGTGTGTTACTTCGTCACGCTCAATCGGCTGAACCAATTTTCATGAATTTTGGCACACAGATAGTTTATAACCAGAAATAACAGATTTTATCCCGATATTCCTACTAAATCGAGACTTATGCGGGTGAAACCGCGGGGCGCACCTAGTTGATCATATTCCAAGGGTATATTTTCGGCCACAACCTTTTACTATCAACAAATAGTTTTACGTAGGTCGGTTCACAATTACATTGGGGATATAACGGGTTCTCACAGCTTTTATCACGTTATACGGGTCACTCTAACTTTTGAAAAGTAGTCATCTTTATCCCATCCCACGTGTGCGTAGGCCAAATCACATGCTGTAAGTTTTTTTAATAAAAAATCTTTGGAACTTATGACCCACAATTCTGTTTCTAACATCTTTCGCCTACCTCTAAGCACATACACAGAAATCTCATCATCTACCTAGCTTTTTCCCAACTATGTTGGGGTTGGCTTCCAATCTAACCGGATGCAGCTGAATACCAGTATTTTACATGGAGCGACCGCCTATCTGACCTCCAAAACCCAGTACTAGGTAATACGATACCCCTTGGTTAGACTGTTTGTCAGATTTTCGGGCTTCTGAGTGCCCGTGACGACCGTCAAAGAACCACGAATGACTGACTGCGGGACCAACGGCTTAAGCGTAGCATACACAGAAATGTACTTAACTAAATATGTGCACGTTAATTTTATATTCCGCAAAAAAAAAACAAGGGAATTCCGAAGGCATTATCGGAACACATTTTTCCCATCTAAGGAAGTGCGATAACATGAACTAAAGAATTTTATGTACAAACTTTTCGCTGCCGTCCACAGCTCTTGCGTTTATTAGAACTCTTTAATTATGTAACTTGTTTCTTTTTCATTAAATATTATAAGCACTGCTACTTTGCGGTATAAGAAACTATTCTTAGCTAGGGGATAAGAAGATATAGTGCATTCGTTTTAGCGGCATCTTATTTTGCTTATGGTATTTTGTTCGTAATTACAATAGCTTTGGCCGGTTTGCGTTTGATCCTCAGGATTGTATTTCTGGATTCTACATCGATATTAATATTTTATATACATGTATATGTATAAAACAAAGACGGGTTAGTTACACCATTTATAACTCAATAACAGCTGGACCGATTTTTATGATTTTAATTTTTTTGGATTTTTCTCTGCCTGGAATAGCAGAATAACTATCATATTAAAACATGGCAAAATTTCACTAAATAAAAAGAAGATAATCTGAGGCGGTAAGAAGTTCACCAGGTCAAGCTGGTCTTTAATAAAAACTACTTACTTACTATAAAATATACTTATGTGTATCTGTATATTATACTTCGAACAGTTCCTTATAACATGAGACTATAAATCCAATTATATCACTTTTTAGACTATATTCCGACCCCAATATTTTTAACTAAAAATATGACAGTAATAAAAATCATAACTACAAAACTTTAACGACCGAATTAACAACCACAACAACATTACTTTACACTATCTTACTATAAACAGAACATCTTCCTAAGTATGTCACACCAATAAAAAATAAAAAGACTTCTTAATTCAAAATCCCTGTCATCGTTATAATAACTTTCTTTAATTTCCAGCCAGACCATCAAATGGTTAACGAAAGAGTCTTTATTACAATTTTGGCTTCAGTCCAAGTTGAGATAACGAAGTAGGCCCTATTCGTTTAAATGATTGATAGTGTTAGCTTAACACCTCGTTGGATTCGTCTTGATTGAGTGTGGGCTTTTTGTTATGTTTGATCAGTTAACCGATGGTCTGCCTGATTGGGTGCCTTCAACGTTAATTCTTAAACAAGACTCCATTGTGTGAGCGTTGTCTATGGAGGGACATAAGGGTGCAGAGAGTGGGCAGTAAACGTGGTTGATTTTTATGTCTAATAATTATTTTTACATAAATTAAATAAAATATTTTATGGATAAAATGCATTAATTACTTAACTTTATTTATTGAAATTTAATTAAATGTTTTTTAAGCTTGAATTATTTTATTACTAGGTAATTACTTATAAATTCTGGTGGATTAAAAGGTTTTTTTTTTATTTTATTTTGATAAATTTACATACAGAAACAGGAGTGATAATTATTTAAAAAAAAACTGTTTTGTTTCTGTCACGTACAGAGGTAGAGAGAAGTAAGCCAGCTAAGTCAGCTCACTTTTATATATGCAAATCAAACCAATTTCAGCTATTGGGTTTAATTGGGTTTGATTTGGTATGTTTTACTAGCGTTGATTTTTAAAGAATCCTTGGTGGACCGCCTGAACTTAAAACTACAATTATTCAGCTCGTCAACCTTCCGATCCGTGTGTCCAACAGACTCTTAACTGGAAGTAATAAGCATGTCAATAAATCACGTTTTTACAAGCATCAAATGAAAAAAAAAAGCTGTTCGATTGCGAATTGTATACATGTCAAATCGGCATCGACGATACACCGTGACTGTGTGCCACCCTTTGATAATCAAAGGTGCCACCTTATCGCCACTTGTAAAATGATAATTAGTCTTATTTTTGCTGACTGGATAATCACTTGAGAATTCTCGAGTGACAGATTTCTGAAGAGCTTACTGAAGAGTATTCATGTCAGTATTACACGCGATGATTACAGATCAAAAATCTCCTTATTTAGTGATTTCAAGGGCAGGTGGATGGAGTTCTAACATTTTTTTTTTTTGTTTTTTTGGGCAGAATTATTTGAGACTACTGGACCATGCAGTTTCTGCTTGAATTCCATAAACACCTTCTTTTGAAAAACTTTACCAAAATCCCTCTAGTAACCGGATATTACTGGCATGTTAGTCAGAAATAAAGTCAATCAATCTAGCCTTCTCCCAACTATGTTAAGGTCGGATTCCAGTATAACCGGATGCAGACGAATACCAGTATTTTTAAGACACATTTTTAATTTTTGGTTGTAATTTTTTGCTTGAGTATAGTTTTCATAGTATTTTTGGTATATTGGCATGGCTAGCTGACATGTAGCTTATAATTTTACTTTTTTTTTTACATTTTACTTTAATTCATTTACCTTGTTTTTAGCTTCTTTATTTTGTTAATAATTACCTTGTACGACTTTTTGGATTTAATAATAATGTAAAACTCTGATCCTCAATATACAGACTAACGTCTAGTTTGGGGATCACCGTTAAAATCTCCATGTATCATGTACTTGATTATTAATAATAAAATAAAAATAAAATAAAAAATAATTTAATGTTCTGTGTCTCGTAATATTAATTACTTTGCATACCTATTGTATAGAACCAAGTTTTTCACCCGAACAGACAGCTGTACAGCTATGTTGCAAACTGCTTCTTCCCATCGAAAGCAGTAGGAAGTGCAGAAGGGCGAGCGTTTTGGATGACTGTCTTATGTAATTTTGACGTTCGAAAAGTGCTGATTCTCAGCCTTATTTGAATAAATTACGTTTGATTTTTTGAGCGACCGCCTGTCTGACCTCGACAACCCAGTAACTGGGTAATACGACACCCTTTGGTAAGATAGTCAGACATAAAGTGATTAATCTAACTAGCTGTATCTCCCTTGAAAACAATCATAATTGCTGGTATCTTATTGCACAATTATATTCAATGCAAGTTGTACTGATAATTGTATCCAGCACTATCATGCCTAAACGATCTTCATTGTGGTTGACAGGTTGTATGCTGTAATAGCCCTCAATTGTTTCGCTCAATTTGCTCTGGATGACAGTCAGATCATGGAGTGTCTGTTTGTTTTTATTGTTCTAGGAATAATTGATGCCTCGGAATCGGTCAGTCAGCTTGGGAATTAAATGCGAATATGTGCATTTAGCAATCTAGAACGCTATTGCGTTGTAGATTGAAACCAAGATATATTAATAGTTTTGAGTGACAACAGAAATATCATCAAGTAGTAAGGAAAATAGGTTTATTTGTCACAGAAGCATCATCATTAGATCAGACCATTCCATTGTCCTGATCATTTGTAAGTAAAATGCCTGTTCCAGAATTTTCCATACAAAATAATGCACTATAAAAAGGTAATTAACATAGGTAGATAGTGTTAAATTATAAACAAAATGAATTCATTAATTAATCCGTTTTTTAATTAAAACATTTTAAAAGTTTCGATAAATTCTCCTAAATGCCAGGATCAACACGCTCGGAATTTCATTCCTACACCCAAATCCCTATATTATACCTATTCAGCTTTAAACATTTCTGAGCAATACACATAAAAGACTAGTAATAAAATCGTATAATATTTTTGTACGGAAGCGTTATAAAGATATAGAAAATGTAATTTTTTCTTGATATACACGTACGTATTAGATTAGATTGGACCAGACTTCATGTTGGGCAGTGAAATAAAAATACCCAATAAATATCGGAGCGTAAAGAGACTTTTTATATACACGTATACGAGAAAAGCTAAATTTGTCGCTAACAGTATGTTTAGGCGAGAAAAAAACAACATTTTATTTTGAATGAAAATCCAATCAAACGAAATCATAGCCTTACAGCCGTCGCAAATCTCTATAAACATTGGAACGTTTGGAAAACCAATAAAAATACACGTCGAAAATCAATACTAAATAATAGCAGGCCCGTTTCGAAAAGTTAGCTTTGGAAACTGGGAGCTGGGCGCAAGCTTTGTTGATTGATTGCAACACAAACACAGATTTTTTATTCCATCACGGTTGTTTGCCCACCCGGCGCCGTAGGCTTTACTTTGTTATGTAACTCAGGAGGACTCCGGCGATTTAAAATTTCGTATTTCGTTGATGAACTTTCGTAGGAGATCCCGAAGGATTTCGGATTGATACTTTCCATGTAGGAACATCTGCGCTCGGAAAGTTCTTTAGAATTGTCCCCATCAGTTTCTTGTGTTTTTTTCTAAATAAATCATCCTTGTTTTGTTTTTCTGAGTAAACTTCCAAAATATTTGGTCTTGAGAAAATAATATAAATTACAGTTGACTAAACTAGATTTTTGGGCGAATACAAAATTATTATTTAAGTTTGATAAAATTCCATAAATCTTTATCTTATTCAGCAAGTTGGAAGTGGCCACTGTGCAGAGACAAACGTTTATTCCAAAAAAAAAACGCCTACAAATACAAGCAACAACAAAAATATTTTTTTAACTTGCGGTGGGTTTTTGTTTTATAACTGTATCTGAAAGTTTGGTAGCTGACTGAGCTTTGAAAGCTCTAAAACGAATATTTTTAGGTAATGTTTTCAAAAGGGTATGTTTGGACCAACCTTGTCTCAAATGTGTAAGTACAATTTAACGTCCATTGTGTAATCACTAAAGCTTTGATTTCCTCAGTAAGCGGTGGTCATAAAGGATGGCGATTTAGTCGACCTGCACCCGTTAATGATCGATTAGGTATTCTACCCGTCATTTTAAACCACTTTCGCTATGAAACTCATGTCCGATTCGTAAAAATAAAAAATAAACTTTTCATACATTGTATGGCATCGAATTCGTCTGTCTACTGTTGTGTAGGATTTTTTGACTTTTTCACGAATCAGATATGAGTTTCATAACAAAAGTTGTTTAATATGACGGGTAGAATCACCCCTTAACGGGTTTGTAGATGACTAAATCGCCACCCTGTATTATGACGGATCCGTTCTTCTAGGGAACCGCAGTTTCACTGATTTGACAAAACAGGGCGATTTACTATACAAAGCATCCCAGTATGGCCCATCATCTAAACGGCCCACAAGATATCATCTCCTGCAAACAACAATTACGTCAAACACTTGACACAGTTGACATTCTTATTTAAGTAGTGAGATCACTTTTGCATCACCGACAAAGAATCTCTGCTATCTGACAACGCTGTGGCAATTAAGAAATTTATTGTAATAGCTTTATCTAGGGCGACCATTACGCTAACGACCGCTAATTCCGGCCTTCAATCTGTAAAAACAAATCTAATATATCGTAGTTACAATAGTTTTTCTTCTCTTAACTACGGCCTATGCTATCATCATTAGGACGGGAATTATACAAAATAACGTTGAATAAAACGTAAAAAAACTCGCGAAACGAATGTTATTTGTAACGTTGCGTCGTTCATGATGATATTTTATCAAGCATTAGCTAGTAGATGAATTAGTCATATTTATTTAAATAGTTTCCCTGGAGCGGAAAGGAATTATTATTATTGAGTAAAATATATTTGAAGCCCTGAGGTGTGTGGTAGCATTCCACTATGAAGTTACAAGCTCTGATTCGCGTATCGAAGCAATGAGTTATAAGATGACTTGCCTGTACGATTGTGCATGTAATTTGGGACACACATGTCCAAGATGCAATCTATATGTCCAGCAGTTGACATGCACCCGACAATCTGATATGATGCTAAATCTCCGTTTTTGTATCCATACCGAACGCAATGATCGATTTGCGACATGTCCTACTTTCCATACTCCAAGAAATACCTCGTTTCAGAATGTGAGCCTCGAGACAAAAAACGCATTAAACCGAGTAAGTAAGTAACATTATTAAAATCGATTCCGTAGCAACAGTCCGTTCACATCAGATGAGCTTGCCGCATCCACGGTTAAAGATGATTTGTTTAAAATGCTGCAACCACGGCCCGCGTGATGAATATCACAGCAGTATATTGGAATAATGATCCTGCCTTGCACTGCATTCAATGGTATTTTGCATACAATATGGTAGATGGATTTATATTAAAATATGGCGAACGTCAGTGCCGGTTGCTCACAATAAATTATTCATTGCACACAGTCAATTTTCGTTCAAGATAAACAGTCGTTGTATAAGTATATCAAATTCACAGATGCATCGTACGGACGCTCATAAATATTCAGATTACGTATTATTGTTCTTGGCTTGTCGGTAATTAGATCGCCCACGAAAGGAAGCTGCCTTAATAAGTTGGTAGCGAGTATAACGACAAAGTTCTTACTAAATTACCTATATGACGTAGGTACACTGGCGATCCATAATACAAGGTTCATTATTTAGAGTCATGTTTGAGTATGATAATTTTAGTAGTGTAACACGATATGGGATCTAATCCTTCTTGTAATGCATAATAAGTTGTTATGGTGGCCGGTTATGGGCTAGCAATCTGTTACCATTCACGTGCTATTAGTTTCAATTCACACTGCAGTTTTGTTGCTCTGCTGTCGATGTGTTCTCGTTACAGTGTGTATGTTTTTTGGGACAGACTAGTGTCGATGTTGGAGCGTTATCAATAGTAGTTGCGAGTTTGAAAGTGTCATTTTCTTTGTAAAAATACGACTACATTTTTCTTAAAGCTTTCCTAGCTTCCAAAAATGACCGGTATGATAAGTCGATGTCTTCAAAAGTTTTGTTATTTTGTTGACTTTTACAATGGCATCCTATAAAAAAAATTAACTTGTTTCTATGAATGTCTTGACGTGAAAAACAAAACACATAAGCCGATTGGGGATACTAGGTCACTGTATAGTGTTCCTGACAGTAGGGTATTGTTACCCGATGACAAGTAAACAATTCAAGTTCCATTAACATACTTCCTATTGAAACTGGTCTTTACTCTGAAACCCTACTTCGGGTAAAGTTTTATTTATTTGTCGGATAAATATCTGCTTATTCTTTGAAATATATTAAATGAATATTGCAACATTCTACTGAGAACGTTCCTGAAATAACGGAAAATTGTTTAAGTTTATGATCCAAAAATACATTTTTATTTAAACATAAATTGGTATATATAATTCATGTAAACACACACGTTAAATTCAGTTTCACCATATGAACTTTAAACGTCGATTACGCTCAAAGTTCTACAGCCAAACTCCTTTCACAGAAAAGAAAAATCCAATGAAAACCATTCGTTGTTCAAACATATTCATAACTTTAATAAACACTGCCTCGTGTACAGAATTTGTGCCTGTCAATAGCTATATCGAGCAGATGACGAATAGCAAGTTTTACTAGCTGTCCATTTGACGAATGTTTAACATGACCTTACAATTTATATCTCGGACCAATAAATCATTGTTGAACGCCCGATCAAAACTGACACGGATCTCTCGTACAAGTAACCTCTCGAGGCATAACGAACCAACTTTTCCCGTATCGTAAGTGTTTGCCTCGGATGAATAGCAATAAAAACTTTATGATTATGGCTTTCATGGAAATAAAATTGAGCTCCAGAGAAAGGAGTTATAGGTTCGAGGCAGGAAGCGTTGAGTAGATACTCTTTTGATATCCAAATAAACGGCCGCTTCTTATGTAATTTATTGACTTACCGAGTGTTTGAAGTAATATCGAAGTTAGCTGTGTTCGATATCCTGGAAATGTAAACAATTTATGATAATTATCGGTAAACATGATGAGAGTAAATATTTGAAGCTTTATCTGGGATACACGTGCCAACTTAGTTTTAAGATAATCGGCTTTAAAATTGGGAAAAAGTCACTGAAGCGAACGCATGCTTATTATAATTTTATTTGGTTATCTGTGTTCAGCAGGCTTCAAAAAATTATATAGTGATATGAATAAACCTTGTTGTTGTTTTTAATCATTTGTAAGGGCTGATTTTATCATCGCAATTTCTTTACAAAAACGGTCAAACAACAATTTTCCTCCTAGAATGAAATTTAATGTCTACAGTAATTAGCAGGTTCCAAATGATTCCATAAACTAATCAGCCATTACAAGAACCCGCTGCACAAATTCGCAAGCGTCCCGTCGCTTTGCAAGTAATGTCCATATACATACTAGTAAGGGGTAGGTACATAATGACGTGCACAAACAAATTGGCACGTCCACCACGGCAATTTTTCTCCTCTGAAAAAAGATAAGTAACATATTCGACGATGAAGTAACCAGCTCTTAAAAGCAAGTTTGAAATTCAAATCATTCCATAAACAAATCAGCCATTACAAAAACCCGTTGTACAAATTCGCAAGCGTCCCGTCACCTGGCCAGTAATGTCTATACACATACTGGTATAGGGTACATAATGACGTGCACTAACAAATTGGCACGGGCACTGAGCAGTGATAGATGGGCCCGCGACGTGCGTTCGAAACAAAGGCCTAAGTGTTGGTTGCAATCACATAGCCTATTCAACAAATCCAGAAGCTAATAATGAGGGTTTGGATGACGCTTTTGAGTGCCAAGTAGGTAGTAATTTTGGTGATTGACGATTGATTGGTGGTATATCTTTTTAGATTTTTTTTTTTGCACGGTTCTGGAGCATCCTAGCTGACAGCAGCGTTTTGAGTAGCCACATGAATTCGCATATAGAATTTTAAGCATACGAGTACTTCTATTAAACAGTTTCATGGCAACTGTTAGGTATTTACTTTTTATTATTTTAGCTGTGCTCACAACAGTAAAACTACTGAAAATAGTTACTGTACGAATTGAAACCGTTCAGTTACATTTGATACGCTTTAAACCCATTTAAAAAATCTAGATCTTGACCAGACGAAAAAAAATTATGTCGAAAAAAGTGCAGTCATCTAGACGTTCAGTTTGTTTTCCATCCAGAAAATAGAGAAGCGTAGTAAAGCGCTCGACCCAGTGAACCTACACGATGTTTACGCGGAAATAGTGTAGTTTTGCGACAACCACTGACGAGCCAATTCCGATGGCATAAATAAACTTGTTGGACGGACTCGATATGCTTTGTTATGCCGTCGTAAACTGAACGATATATCGCAACTGCATTATGCCGTATCTAGGTGGAGTAGTTCTGGTTTTCTGATTCAAAGGTCTTATACATGCAGTATGTTGAACTCTCGTGTATCAAATTAAATACATGAGTAGAACCTTATTTTTGCTTATCACGCTTCTTCAATAACTAGGACGTCTAAATACTGTAAGGAGGAGGAGCCAGTGCTGCACATTTGTTTTTTTAATAAATATTAAAGATATTAAAAAAGTATTATTTTATATTATAAAAATTAAATATTATTTGACTCTTCCATCCTTTACTAAAATTTTTTATCCTTTTAAAAAGCTGTTATATTATAATGAAAAAATAAAAACAAGTTTAATACCCTCGCAGCCTGGACACTATAAAATGACTATAACAATACCGAAAAAACAAAAAAATCTAAAAAGAACATAGACCAGCTTCCCGTCACTACCACCTCCGTACGTTTATAGTTTCAAGTAAACCGCTCTGGCACGCGAGCAAAACTCATTCTACCAATTAGACGTAGCCAGTGTTGCAACCAATCATCGTTTGACACAAGTCAAATTGGAGTTTGAGCGTTTCGGTTTGATTGATACAAATCGAGGTCATCGACTGATTTATCAGCCCTCTATTCTCAGTTCGAGTAATTAACTTTCATTACGGGCTTATGTAAGACTTGTTGCTTTTATACGAGAAGCATAAAAAGTTGTGTTGGCTCTGTAATGTGGTACAGGTTGAGAGAAATGTAGGTGTGGCGGAATTCATTATGGTTGGAGTACTTGGTACTTGGAATGTAACAGAGTTGGTACTTGAGTTCTTTACGTCTAATGCTGATCATTTTTCGGTTAAGTAAATAAATTAGGAATCTTGAAATCGGTGTTTATGTATTCTAAATTTCTAATGAAGTAAGTGTCTCATTACTGTTGTGTTAACACTTGGAGATACATATCTAGTAGGTGGCATTCAGCTGCACCTACTTGAACTAAATTCATGATTTTGTTGTGACGTATTTTTTAAAACCCCGACCAACGGCTTAACGAGGAGGGGTGTCGGCATTATTTATTTGTCTGATTAGCATAATAGGCACATTTATAATTTAAATATGTTCATTTATAATAGAACATATCATCACAGTGACGCTATTTTATATTTTGTTTATAATCAATTCATTACTGATTACAAACTGACAAATTATACTATGTATTTGCCACCTAGTTGTAGGAGACAAATTGCTAATCTTTTAGTATACAACATCGTCTTAGATAAAGAGATGCTTGAAACTGTGGAATCGGCAGTTTTTCTGGGAATAACAGAAGAAACCAAACTTCAGTGGGGATCACATATATTAAGCCCAGCAGGGAGGTTTGGCTGCCTTCGCCGTCAGGAATGTAAGACAATACACTGACGTTGATACAGCTCGTTTAGTCTGTTCTAGTTATTTTCACAGCGATAAACTAACAAAAAAACTAGAACAGACTAAACGAGCTGTACATACTCACACAGGCATCCTGTTTGCCGGATACTGCAAACCGGATGCTTGTGTGAATATGTCTATTTAAACACGTACACTACTAAACGGGATCCTGCAAAAAACCGCACCTAGAAAAACGGGATTTTGCCGTGGGAAAGGGCCCTTAGATGTCACTGCTTGCGGTAGCGTCGGGGGTCGGGTTGCCTCCGTCCCTCAAATATGGTGAGGGGGGTAATTTCTGATCGTTGCGTTATGCTCGTGAGCACGTGCTGCTTGTCGTGTCTGGTCGTCTTGCTGACCATGGTTTTATTGTTATCGTTAGTAATAACTTGTTTATTTAGTTTACTTCGATAATCCTAGTTAATCATTTGTGACTTCAAATGACAGCTATGTGAACAAAACCCAGCATTGCATACATATGTAAGCGGTCACGCCCATTATACCTGGAGGCTTTAGGTAGTAAGTTTTTGTGTACATTTTTAATTTTGATTTATAATCTTTTTGCTTGAGTACGTATGGTTTTTATTGTGTTTTGAAATATTACTTACTTTGCATACCTCGTATTGTATACAATCCAGTATTTTCTAACTGAACAGACAGCTGTGCTGCTGGGTAGTTTATTGCGCTACTTCTTCTCCCCAGCGATAGCACTAGGAAGTGTTGAAGGGCGGGCGTTTTGGGGGACTGTCTCTTGTTTAACGTTTGGAAAGTACTGATTTTCAGCCTAGTTTGAATAAATGTCTTTTGATGATTGATTCTATGTAAAGATAATGTCACGTATCCACGGACCAACCGCGGCAAGCGTAGCTTAGCCTGATCGATCGATCCGTGCGGCTATTATTACTTAGGCACGAGCCCTTCAGTAGTCTCATATCTTTCTTATAAGTTACTAAATAAAACAGATCTTCACTCAAATCCTTTCCCAAAACAGAAATATCATATTGAATCTCAATAAACATCAAATCCCAACACTGTAACATATAAACCACAAAAGCTTCTCATAAAACCTCGGCCAAAGGAAAATGGCCGTGAAAATATAACAATCTATCATGTTGCCATGTTTTATTGTGCTCAGCGGATGCCCGGAGATTATTTACATTGAATTGATGAGCAACCCAAAGGCTAACACTGGCCGACCTTAACCTCAACCTCTGTGAAAGTATCTGGCTGCACAGAATGAGCGAAAAAATTACTATCGTCAATCGTGAATGCCTTATTATTTGTCTGGAGTGGTGTTTAAGAAAAAAAAATATAAAATGGGTGAGAAGTGATCGATTCTTGTTTGACTTGATTACTTGAGATCAATAATATTGTACTTACGGGTGTTTTGAGTGTTGAATTGCTTTCAAGTAGGTATCAATGAATGGTGCAGAATTTATATGTCACTCACTTTTTTTAGGTAGTCGGTAAAGACATAATGATGTAATTGATCGTTTAGGTATAATGTTATTCCATTTTTTATTAAATCAATATTATGACAAGGACTGATATTCACGCTAATTACACACACACTTCAATCACAATCTGAATAATTTTGAAGGATATCGCTAATCCATTGCTTCGTATATTCGAAAAATTTGTCTACCAAAGAACGTAAATAACGCAATGAACGTTATTGAACTCCTAAAATGAAGGTCATTTCTATTGTTAGTGTATTAGGCAATTAACCTGTAGTTAAGATAGAGTCAGTCTTATTAAATAATTGCGTTTATTTATTATTTAGGTCATTAGGCCTAAACAATACAAAAACTTACGTCAAGTTTCTAAAAAACTGACCTTGTTATGTTAAAGTAATCGTTTTTAATCTGTATCCGAATTTTTAATAAATCGTGATACTTGATTGAAAAGGTGGCCTATGACCTAGTGTTCAACAAAACTATTTCAAGGTTAGATTACGTAGTTGAGAACCTTTTAGGAGAAATGCACGATTTTTCAAGTAAAAAGTAAGTAAGTAATTAAGTAATAATATTAATATTAATTAAAAAATAAATAAATACGAAACGAGTTGACCTAGATGCGTTGGGATCGAGAAGGCTCTAGAAAGGGATGCCTGAAAGGATTTTGAAGAGGTCTTTGGGACAGTGTAGGCTAAATAAACAAAAAAAAAAAAAACTGTTTTCACATTTGTCTAACTTGCATGCAGGTTTTGTCGTTATGATCTAGAATTTCAGCTGCCTATGTAGATACCTATGCATCAATAAATACATCAATTTTAGAATGGAAATTGGAATAGATATGCAACATAAATCACTCTGACCTTTTCCCAGACAAAACTCAGTTGTGTCCGACGATCATAAATCAATTGAACTATTTAAGATTAAAACAAACCGTCGCTCGGTCAGTAATGATATCGGTAATGAAAGCACTAGATAAGATATGAGTATTTGCGTCGGACTATATTAATGAATGTCGCGACAACTTGTAATCAATTTATATCAATATCGCCAATGGGCCGCACTGTGCTTGTTAGCCTGCATTAATATGAATTTTAAGCGTAGGGCTGTCGAGCTCGGAAATGACCTAGTTCTAGATTTTATTGTTGTTAAAGATTGATGCATCATTTTGGGCATAAATTAATATTGGTTGCACGAAAATTTTTATATATCTCTTAATCCTGTTAATTTTTGTAACTATTCTAAAATCAGTTTATTAATGTATGTTGGCACTCACACAGACATTACTTAATAAGATAAAGAAGTCGCGAATATTTAAATAATTTGTCAAGTCAATAAACCTTATCTCGAATCAATTAAATCATTGAGATAATCATTTTGACAGTTATAGAAAGTCAATGTCGTTGTGATTTTAATAAATGTTATTTAATCTGATGAGCCGATAATGAACTGGTTTAGTATTTCCGAAAAAAACATAGTTGCGAAATACGTTCGGTTGTAGCTTATTGATACTATTTAATAACTTGATGCAACCTTGAATGAAGTTTCTTGATACCTTGAAATTTCGTATAACTCTTAACTTGAGTGATTTACTCAAAGGCTTATAATGTTTTAATCTTTCCTCAACACTTCCTCTCAATTCTCAAAATCTCAATTGCGTTTTTAGGCATACAACTACCTACTATAAACCTTTTTAAATAGCAAAGGTAGTGTGATGACCAGCCGGTCGATTCTGTAAAAATCTCACCGTGAAATCATAAGTGAAGTGAGCAGTTAATAGTGTTAATCCCTAGCGAATGACAGCTCACACCACGCTCAATTCATCCAAGCTCTCACGGTGAGATGGTTACAGAATCGCACGGCTGATCATGTTTGTAGGGCCAACATGCCCAGAGATCGCACAAGACACGGGTTTGGGAGGAAACAGGGGAGGCCTTTGCCTAGCAAAGGGACACAATATAGGCTAGCAAAGCTGTAAATGTAAGTAGAAACATATAACATATATAACATATCGCACCAACGCAACGGTGCAAAAACGTCATTTATGCAAATGATGTAATATTTCAGGAAAAGCGTTTGAAAACTCAACATCCTATTATACTGGTTAGTTCTTCTTGACTAAAGAAATTAACTGGTAATATTTAAAGTACAACTTTGAACTTCAGATTAAATTTAAAGGGAACATCTCACAGTTTTGTAATAAAATAATATAAACGCTTAAAATTTACAACCTTCCCAAATTGCATAATTGACGTTTTAGCACCGTAGGTGCGATATGGCAAATCATTTAATTTAGTGTTCTGTGTCTAGTAATGTTAATTACTTTGCATATCTTGTATTGTATTCAATCAAGTATTTTCTAACTTTACAGACAGCTGTGCTGCTAGGGAGTTTGTTGCGCCACTTCTTCTTCCCAGCGAAAGCACTAGGAAGTGGTGAAGGGCGGGCGTTTTGGAGGACTGTCTTTTGTAATTTTGATGTTCGAAAAGTGCTGATTCTCAGCCTAGTTTGACTTTTGATTTTGATTTAGATTAAATTTTTCTAGCAAAAATAGCACAATGTAGATTAATATCAATTGTCTGCTATTAATTGCTTGCCCAAACAAGTTTTTTACATACTTATGAAAAAGAAAATTTTGATAGGTAGATACTAGAGCCAACCCTACTCGTCATCTATTCGAATTAAGGCAGAGCATGTGTGGCATCTGCGTATATGCATCGGGACGGTCGGTGTGATCGTAAATACTCGTATCTGCTTTAACAGCACCATGTATATACTGCACCATTACAGGACATGTCGACAACGGTTTATTGTGTAATTGGATATATATTTTATTTTAAATACGTTAGTTTGTCGATAGAGATGGCACTGATTTTGTAGTACGAATAAACTCAGTGTGTTCGGAAACGTTGTGGTTATCAATTTATAGATGCACTTGTTTTATTTGGTTGGCCTAGTTTTTCGGGTGACGTTAGTTTCGTTGTAATTTATTTAAGCTGGAAAAAGGATGCATAAATGATAACCATGCATCCTTTTCGGCTATCATGTTCCGTAGTGAACTATGTTATAGAACTCAGTTTCTGACAATGGTCCTACATACTTTGAAATTCGGCAAAGTAGGAACAATATTTTAAAACAAAATTTCAATGTTGAAAATAGAATCGCTGTTATTTTCAATAGTCAATTCGCATAATTAGATACTAGGAAATCATCATCTGCCTAGCCTTTTCCCACTTATCTTGGGGCCGGCTTCCAGTCTAACCGAATGCAGCTGAATACCAGTATTTTTCATGGAGCGACTGCCTATCTGACCTCCACAACCCAGCTACTGGGTAATACGATACCCCTAGGTAAGACTGGTTGTCAGACTTTCGGGCTTCTGACTACTCGTAACGACTGTCAAAGATCTACGAATGACAGCTGGGACCAACGGCTTAACGTGCTTTTCGAGGCACGGAGGGGTCTCGGTATGTAAAGATGGTCACCCACCCACAGACCAACCGCGGCAAGCGCAGCTTAACCTGATCGATCGACCTGTGCGGCTGTTATCATTTAGCCACGGACCCGTCCAATTAGATACTAGGAAATACGTAATCTAAATATGCGAATGAAAGCAGAGTACGAACCGCGTGGCAAAATTATTCTTAGCAAAAACCAGACCCCCACTAACGTCATTAGTGTCACCTAATTAAGAACTCGACACTCGACAAAATGCAGGACCACCGTCCATACGATCTTAATTATTTTAGACTTTATTGAGTTTAACGTGGGCTTACACAAACTGGTAAACTAAACACACAAATTGGTATTGATCAAGTTAAGTAACCACAGTGAATTAATGGCCCAGTGACCAGATACATTATCTGGAATTTCAACCTAGCTATCTATTGGTAATTAATCTATTCATGCCTACGTTTTAGTTTGTGGTGCGTCCATCAATTACTTTGGTTCAAGGACCATTCGTCCGAACAGGGTAAGCGCCAAAACTGAATGCCAATGGAAATGTAAGGGGATTAATTGTTGTTTTTCATTTCGAAGAACTCGGAGCAGAGTTTATTTATGTTTTGGTTAGCAATGATTTTGAAACAGATTGTTCTATAATCAAAAGTTAGATTTTCTTAACCAGTACCTAACCGAAAGCAGCATATACAGGGTCCCATTAAAATATATGGACACATTTTAACACAGCGCTCAGTACGTCTAACCAAAGATATCCAAGCAAAAAAAAAACACTGATTAAAGTGATTTTATTTTGACCTAAAATAATAAATTGCCGACAATTTATTATTTTAGGTCATTAGTGAATTTTTGTTTCCTGATTATTTTTCTTGTAAGTATCTGATGCGATTTTTCTTATATATTCTTTTATCATTGTCCTTATTTTGGTGGTCTGAATGATTTTTAAAAGTTTGTCCATCTATTTTAATGGGACCTTATATAAAACACTGAAGTAACGTATCATTATCGACAATCAAGATACTCATTTCTTTTAACTTACATAATACAATAAACTTATCATCTTAATCAACGATTAAGTGGTCTTACAAAATCAAATTATACCCATCGGTTGTCACGCATGATATTATTGAGGACGCAAATAATATACACAGTCGCACTTGATGTACTTTCTATTTCTTTGATGTCTTTTCTTCCCCAAACTTGTTCTGCAGATCTAGACACTTTCATTGTTTATTGTAATTGAGTGTTCATTTAATCATTAGTTTCACCGGATGTCTAATTATCTAGTAATTGACTTAATTGTCTTTTTAACATTGCGTTTATTAAATTCTAAAAAGCTCACATGTATTATGCAATCAGATAGGTAATT
Source organism: Eremobia ochroleuca (assembly GCA_949629135.1). Lineage (NCBI taxonomy): Eukaryota > Metazoa > Arthropoda > Insecta > Lepidoptera > Noctuidae > Eremobia > Eremobia ochroleuca. The sequence continues at coordinate 14,131,693 of OX451394.1, forward strand.
AACCCTTAAATGCATGATTTATTTTATCGTATTGGAAAAAATGCTATTGTATAGGTATTTATCTATAGAATTTAGATAATAAATATATAATAATTATACAATAATATTAATATTCATAGAGTATATATATTGTTTTGACAAAAAGAGGTGTGTTCAGAAACTCACAGCTATCACATTCTTAAAAAAATTAAATGACGTACTTTGTTGCCATATGGCAACATTATGCATTTAAGGGTTAAGTGTCATTTGCTTATACCGGGTCAAATTAAATTAGCTAGCAAAACTCCGCAGTTGTGATGGGTATCGACATCTTAACATGATAAAACAAAAACGAAATTAAATTGATTAGTTTTTTTTTTGGGTCATTACCCGCAGCTGTAGTCGCTTGAAATATCATATAGTATATAGTTTTTGTGTAAACTTCAAGGATGTGATGGGTATCGATATCTTAACACGTTAAAAAAAAACCACATTATTCAGGCAACAATACTACCAAAGTTCGCTGACTCCCCCAAAAAGTTCATCAAATCTTTTTTTATTTATTTTTTTATTTCGTTGTGTTTACATTTCGATGCCCATCACGTCTGCGGAGTTTCGCTAGCAAATTTAATTTGACCCGGTAGAAAGATAATATTACATAGCTATTGAATTAAGATCCTCGCGTCTAAGACGTTTTCTTGTGTTTCTTCCAATGTCTGTGTCACATTTATTGATTTTTAGCTTGGCACGTGTACGTAATATCAAATATGTATTACATAACGAATATTTTGACTGTACTAAATAAGCTAACAGATTTAAAATAATATGTAATTATACATAAAAATGCTCTATTGATTTCTGATCCCGAATCAAGGAAATTATTAAAATTGACTTGGGCTATTATTACAAAATTTCGAGTCCAATGTTTACTATTCAAGTACCTTCGAAACAAAGTTCAATTGTATTCAGACTGCACATTGATAAACATTCATGATAGATTGCTCACTGATCAAAGTTGATATACTTGATATATTGTTTGACAAATGCTCTTATAAACACAATTTGAATCTAAGTACAATAATGTTAATGAATGAAATCTCTCCCGAAATAAATGTTATACCTGTCTCGTGCACCTCAAAGAACACAAGTTCAATTTTGAGTCACTCGAAAAGTAAGCATTAAGACAACGCATTAAGAACTATTCTTAATCAGCAGTCCTTTGTTCAAGATCAACGGAACTCCAAAGAAGAAACGATTACATATGTATTACGAACTTGAACTTGACTGACAAATGTGTTCTTTACAACGAAGATAATAGAACATAAAATGAAGTCGAGATTCCAAATAGGAATAGCAAAAGTTTGATTGATAGTGTACGATATCTCTTCAAAGTATGTTGAATATTAAACGATGATGACCCAACAAAAATAAATGAGGCACTGTATGAAAAAAATCTTGGATGCCTTCTACTATATTAGCATAACGTCCGCTGGCACCCAATGATTTGTTTATGATTAATTCTTACCTTGTCAACATTTCATAATACCATGTTACTGTAATTTTGGTAACGCCTCTTCGTCATTTGAAGATTTGTTTTGGGCGTTGTTATTCGATTGAAATTATACTGATAAGTGTTTTAGTTCCTTTTAAGTACCTGTGTTTATATCTATGTTTGTGTTTGCTTTGACTCGTATCGGCATAAAGGTTAGTTATGTCTTATCTTTAGTAGACTTTTATTTTTCATTCATTGCTTTTCATTTACATTTATTTTTATTTGCAAGTAAATATTGTTTTTGTTTTTTTTTTTACACAACGCCATCTAGTCCCAAACTAAGCAGAGCTTGTGCTATGAGTACCAGACCACTGATAAACATACATATATATTTCTAAATACATACATATTATAGATGAATTACACCCAGACAAAGAACAAATGATCGTGCTCATCACACAAACATTTGCCCTGGGTGGGAATCCAACCCACGACCTTGAGTATAGTAGTCAGGGGCACTGACCACTAGACCAACAGCTATCAAGCTTCAAGTAATTTTACATCCCAAACAAAAAAATCCTTAATTAATGGAATCTATTTAGCCACACTGGACTCTTTCGGTGTATCGCATACTATAACATTAAGCTGCGTAAAGGTGAAAAGGCTTAGTCCAACTTCAGTAATATCATTACTGTGACCCACTAAGTAAAAGTAAGTAATAAGAGCATCCTTTTCCAATACAACATACCCCTTGACAAAATGTGTCGGCTGTTTTTCTCAGGTATCTTTCCTTATTGGATGCCATTAGGGGTTACAGAATTACAAATCCCTTGTTTAGTATATTAAAAGCTTTTAGAAACTCTTTCCTTTTCTTATTTTGCTAAGTTCTTTCAGTTATTCAGTTAATTCAAGGTTAATACATTTTATATAACCATTGAAACGGAGTCTTTCCTTTCATTCGGTTACTCTTATATGAGGCGCAATTCAATTCAACGAAAATGACAATAAGAGCACTATACAATACGACTTTTGAAGACCTTTATTAATTGAGATTAATAAACCTTTTTGTCAGTAAATATTTTGAAGCTTCATATTCAAATCTCTAAAGAGTCATCTGACCATCAATTTGTCTTGCTGCTCAAGGGTTACTGCATTAGTCACATCCTTTTGTATGGCTGACTTTGAAAATGTATGAGTTTTAAGAGCACCCTGTTTGTTCACCCACACACACATTCACATTGTTCGGTGGTATCAGACGGGATCTCTTCATGTTTGTCTAACAAGCAACGTGTCCGATTATTATTACTGTTTTATCTCCAGACAGTTTTTGTGTGTTGGAGTTGTGGGGATGTTCTTTTGAGGAGTATTTTGGAAACATTGCTTAGTACAGTAAATGAGATACCTAAAGCTTTAGTTTTCTAGGAAAACTTTTCCGCCATATTATAACGGATATCATGAAAATCTGTGATTTTCACCATTATTTGACATTAAGGTGTTAAAAACGCTCTGTATTTGGGCGTACCTTACTATGTGACCGTTCATCGCTTTTTTAGAAAACCTAACCTTAAATCTAGATAAGTAGGTCCTCGCTAAAAATGGTAGTTTACTTTTAGAAAAAAATAATTTTCACGGTTTAACTGGAAAAAATCTTCCAGTGAACTAACTTGAAAACTTTATAAATTGTGAAAACAAACAATTCCGTGTAACTTTATATTTTTGTGATATTATGATTTCGATAGTACTGCATAGTTTTTATATGCAAGAGCTTTGAGCCATTGTAGTACCTTATGAGTTGATTGCTCAAACAAAATCAAAACCAGAAACCAGTCATGCATTCAGAATAAAACTGTTACATTAAGCACCCCCAATAATAATATTTTACTCCTAATAATATGGGGTGCATTTCCCTTTTCTGTATCCAATACTGTTTCCTACTCGCATACAATTTATTTATTCCATAGATAAGCAAACACCCTATGCCAATTTAAGGTAAAAATCATCGAAGCGACTAATGATTTGGGACCTTTTTTTGGAAATAATTCTATAAATTACTCGTTTCCGAAACCAATTTCGTGCAATAAACCATTATTCTGATGCCGAAGGTGATTAACTAATTTAAACTGAGCAATAAAATCAATATTTGAATACTGTATATTAATTAGCCTGTCATCGTAAATTGTCCAAATAATTAGATACCTTTCGCATCAAATCGTTTACTATGCCTTTTAAATCACATTAATTTTGACAGTTTAATTATTTCGTTGAACACTTAAGTTTTTTTTTCACAAATAAACGACTACCAACGGAATTATGGTCCATAAAAGTAATAGGGACTAACGGACTAGACTGTCTTCTATTATATTATTCTATATTTTTTTTATTTTTTTTTTCAAAGTTTCAAAACTTGAAGCCAGTGATCTCCTTTGGGTACTATTTACTAGAACGTCGGATCTTTGTTATTTCTTTTTACTTGAGTTACTGAGTTTGAGCCGCAGGCAAAAAATATAAACTAAGTAACGTCCACAATATGCTGAGCGTCAGTAGAAACATGATTTTAATAAGATTAAAATAATTGTACGCGTCCTGTGAGATTGACTAGGCTCGAGTGATGGACAAAAACTGTTGCCCACGTTTCTTATAAGATCCTTTTTGTTTCGGACGTGAGAGACATCGTCCTGATAACGTACCTTTTTTACCGATGTAATAAGCTTTAACTACGTACCTAGTAGCTTATTTCGCTAGTTGGTAGGTTACGTAAAGCACAAGCATGATATAGAAAACACGAATTTGATTTGACATCTATCATATAGCCGCGGATAACGCTTCCAACGATACCTCGTTTGTCAAAACACGACGAGTAGTTTAGGAGTTATGAGGGAACAGATAAACATTCATACACAGCCTGTTAATATCATAACCCTCCTTATTATCTCCTTATTTTTGCCGTAGTCGGGTAAAAATATTGTAAATGGTGATATTTTTTGTATAGTATTTTTTAATTTGTGTTTTCGTAAGTATTTTTACTCTGTCAGTAAATTTAAGAGACTCAAGATCACGCCCCGCTCTAACAAGCCCTCTTTTCTAACTCTTAGATGTGCATAAAAATGCTCCACTTACTTTCGATTTGGAGTAACTGCACTCTCGCAATTATGTGTATCCACCGTGATTCAGGATCAAAAATATCACTAAATGATCTCTAATTGCCAATTACCAAACTTAAATTTAAACCTAACGACTTTGAAGCGTCTATAGTCCAATTAAAATTAGCTAAACGTTTGTAATTATGTAAATGTTTGTAAGCGAAATACGCATCGCAGATAACAGGGTCTGCCAGAGATTCAACGTCATGCATAATGCAGCCTACTAATGCAGCCGTTAATTACACGCCCTTAGGGTCATTATTGATTGGCAATTTGCGCGCGCTGCCATTTCGTCTATATTGGATTGCTTAATCGCATTACCCGAAACTGTTTAACCTTAAGACTATTAGGTAATTTAATTAGGGGATTATGAAAGACTTACGGTTTTAAATAATTTGAACAATGAATTAGTCGAGGTTTATTAAACTGACAATTAGTTCACGGAAGGACTTCATGGCAGCTAATTTGAAAAGTGGGGCAGTAGGACTCTTGTAAGAAATTTTGACGTGGAGTATATTTTGACGATCACAATGCCTTTAGTGCAACATAATGCTGCAGTAACCTTTAAAAAAACAGAGCTTTTTATCAAAAATGCTTATCAATTAAAATTAAAACTTGCAAACTTCGTCAAAGAAAGCAAAGCCCATAAATGTAAATAATCGTTGAGAAACTAAAAAGACTAAAATGAGTGAGAGCGAGACTGGACGTTTTCCCGAGATACATTTTGTGTAAGCGCCGGATAACATTTTTATTGTTAACAAGCAAAGCCGTGGCCACGACGAGCGACGATGATATCTCCTCGTATGAATGATGACTTCGTGCTGAGCCTCTGGAAGCAGTCTCCACAGATAGACATGAAGCCGAGAGACACGGCACGAATATGGAGATTCAACCGCACTTTATACACTCACTTTTCTAAAATGAATACCGAATGAGAATTGCAATTCAATTCGCGAAATTGAATATTCAAAATTGTTTCTTAGTCTTGCCTATTTTAGAATCATAGAGTACTGAGAACTTTGAAGCAAGACAACACTTCTCATGACGAAATATTGTTGAGAAAGAGGTAAGATACCTACTAACATATTACGACGATGATGTTTTTATGCCTCATTAATATTCTTTATAATAATTAAAAACATCAAAGATTTGAAAATGGAATTTGATTATTTTTTAAAAGAATGTCATGCATGTCAATCAGCTTTTTAACCGGCTTCAAAAACAGAGGAGGTTCTCAATTTGGATGTTTATACAAGCTGTAACTTAAATAACGCACAACCTCATAAGCGGTCATTGTTCTCATCATTATGAACAACTTTTACAATGGGACCAAATCTGAATCGCGAAAAAAAATAAGCTGTTCCCTACATTTATGTTCGCATAACTCGTCAAAATATCAAAATTCTTATTTTGTTCGAAAGAGGTTTATTCCGAAATGGTCCCATTTAAATTTCGTAAAGATCTGATGAAGAGTTCCGGAGACAGACAACGGAACTCTTCAATGAATGCCAGCAAATCAACCGCGATTGCTGCTTTCGGATATGTATGCATTGTTTACGCAATCAGATGTACGTAGATGTGTTCAGTATACCACGGTATACCCTCATTTCTATCAAAGTTGTAATTGGGATACCTTTAATCTTGCTAGTAAATTCAGGCATAACTTTTTTGTTTATGTTTATGAATTGATTTATTGAATAAAGAAGTTGTTTTCCGAAATGGTCCCATCAAAATTTCGTAAAAATCTGTTGATGAATTTCGGAGACTCTTCAATTATTAAAAGTCTATTTATATGATAGCAAATCACTAGCGGTACTGTAAAGGGGTAGACGGGTGGGGTAGCTAGCTTTATTTATTAACCGACTTCAAAAAAAGGAGGAGGTTTTCAATTAGGATGATATTTTTTTTTACGTTTGTTACCTCAGAAATCCGTTATGTATAAGCCGATTTGCAAAATTCTTTTTTGAACGGTTAAGGTACCTATGCCTCAAGCTAACTCAAAAAGTACCAAAGCAAAGTTAATGAAATTAATATAGGGCCACCATATAAATTTGATTAACTTTGCTTTGGTAGTTTTTGAGTTAGCTTCAACAATACGAACTTTTTTCCACTTAGTTTATATTGATGATGTTTTAATAACATCGGAAATGCAGAACCAACGACCCAAAATCCCAAAATTAAAGTTATTTTTCACTTTGTAGTTTTTTTTTTTTTGGAAGTTGGTTATTTTTTTTTTTTGTAAAAAAGTTTCTTAGAGCCTACGTTTTGATGAATACTTAGAATGTGAGATTTATTATCAATCTCTTTAATTGTTGATGATGGTCTTTATCTTCCTGTGTCTATGGTAGCGACCCATCCGAGGAAGATAAGGGGTCGACGTTTTTAGCACAAAGCGTTTTCTGTTTCGGACCCTTTCTTGCTGCTTATTTGACTCGAAACGTGCCTTGGGAGTACCTTTTTACTGAGGCCACCTTTATCGAGACGCAAGCAATATTTTGTTGAGATTATCAGTTAAAATGGCTTTATCGTTCAGCGTTCACCTCTAACAGATGCGATGTCTCACTTAACAAATAACAATCACGCTTTATAGTTGTTGGGTCCAACATGAGTCTTAAAGATAAAGGAAAAGCATTAAGATGATACTGTGAAATACCGAAGTGATTTATTTTAAATGGTCTTTTAATCTAACATTTTGTTTAACAGTGCGTTTTATTGGACTCTTACTAAAGTAGTAAATAAAACACTGTTTCCAACCATATGTTAAGGATTGTTTTACTATAACTTGCGAATGAATAATTATGGCAAAATCCATACTAAAAACATTTAACAGTTACAAAACCCACGTGGTGACGGGTGACATGAACTAATAATTTTATGACGCCACAGGAGTACAGGCACAGAACAATAAACAATTTGTGGCAAACAAGATCAAACATAACTTCCTAAAATTATTTACAATCTTCAACCAAAATGTTTTATTTGCCGCGTTGACAACCATAAAGTAACCAGCATCGCTTTACATTTAAAAATATTGTCTCAACGAAATTATAGAGGCAATAACATAATTGCGGTAGAATTCTTTTGTCTATCCGAGGCAGACCCTGGCACTACTTTTATTATGGGTCATAACTTTCAAAGGATTTTTTGCTTTGAATTCGAGAAACTAGCCATATTGTTAATTTCTCTCTTCGAAGCTCTTTTGTTTTTGACTAGTCCTTGTTCAATGCTTGGACGACTGCTGCTCTGAATAGAATGTAAAACGTTCTTTTTGGTCAACTCACGGCTAGTATAATTGTTTCCAATAGTGAGCAGGAATCAGTTTTGGCCTCGATTCTGGCTGCCGATTTTTCTTTGTTTGTTTTGTTAGTTTCCCGCAGAGCTGTTTCAATGATGGTCTAGGCTTCCGTTGGACACACTTTGTTTACCTTTAGTTTTTTCACAAGCTCACAATGCATTGCATGTATCCAATTCTACGTAACAAAGTTTAATTTAGTTATCAATAGCTCTAATCGTAATTGACTCATTTCCGTTGTCCATTATACTATTTCTGTTATTACAGTCTAGTTCTATGATCGAATGACTGATCGACAATAGACTGATAAATTATAACAGAACTATTAGCAGGGGCGTTGTCTCTGCAATATCGATTTGTCGCATAATGCTTGTGTGCTTTTTATAGAACTGTTACATTTCAATTCTTCGGTACCTTTTATTCTCGGTTCATTTATCGGACAGATACTATCTACTTGTTTGACGATTTATAATGAAACCCACACATGGCTTACGATTTGAAGCATCCATTTAAAGGCAATCTGTAATAGATTGAAAAACTCATAAATATTAGTAGATAAACGAAGCCATTCTTTCACATAAAAGCCATGTCGAACTTCTATCGATATCGGGCAATGTCAACACACTCGTTGTGTTATATAACGTTCCTAAGGGAAGATCGCTATGTAAGATGTTTTCGGAGTCAGTTGTTACGAGATAAGTGGTAATATTGTGTTTGATGTCCTCTTGTAAATATTGAGCCATCACGTCATGGGCACGTGAGATATTTACTCCCAATATTGACTGAGTATATCAATAGTCGTGCCCTGATACGACCTTGGCCCGACAGACCTCTTTCTCGGAAAGTATCACCAAATATTCTGCTTTCTATCTTTATATTGATCTACATTTAGAATAGCGTCAATCTGGTCAGAAATCGTGCAGGATGCACCATTGTAAATGCATTACGTTACCGATAACTGGCAAGTGATAAGGTACTTTGTAGAGTCCTCTTTTTAGTAAGTCCTATCAGGCATCCGGAAAGGATAATAAATTCCACAATTGTTATGACGCATAAAAAGTTAACAGCTCAAACATATCTACCCTATTGGAGACATCATTACCACGTCCTGGCGTTCTGAAGCAATTATTTAATTTCCCATTAGTCAGTACACCAACTGATTCAAGGATTAAATCCTAATATATGTCTGGAGGAGGTACGTGATTTGTAGTGGCATTGAAGATATTCAAAGGTCTCAGACCGTCGTCTCCCACGGTAGACGCGATCCGACACGCACGTGTTATGGCATTCGATGGCCCACGATTAGACGGTTGTGGAGGTTTGCGGTGACGCACGATGCCCTCTTGAATGGACGTGTTTTTGTGCCTAACTAGTACAAGTACTCTAGACTTTTTCTTCTTTTTTTACTAAGAGTTTTTCAGTTAGTTTGTTTATTGCAGAAAGTTTTTTTTAGTCGGCTCTGTGTTTTTAATTACCAGAATCCTGGAGTTTATATTGTTTAAACTTGTTTTTTTTATTTACTTTAAAAATGCTGTAAGGTATATAGATGGTATAGTGAACGGCACATCAGTGGTGATATTGTCATTGCCTTTATGTCATTGCCTTTGTGTTTTAGCAGTAAGGGCGATTTTCATAGTCATCAGTGGTAACACTTGTACCACTGATGTGCGGTTGATTGTAGTTAAACTTTTTGTTGGTAGTCAGCAATAAAAGTCAACGAAAACTGCCACTTTTACACATCATCTAAAATTATACAAACTCATTCAATACCTACATTGCATTCTGTATTACAGCATAATAATAGCTATGAATTAATGTACTTTAATTTTTATTCTAAATTCTACATCTGCGTAAAACTAAAGTGTTAATCGACTTTTGTTGCTGACTGTATATCTGGAGGAACAAAATAATATTATTAATAAATATAAATAAAGGCATTATTAACCAGAACCTCATAATTTTAAGAGTCATCACTTCATTGTAGTAGAATCCCATTATTGAACATCTGTTCTTAAATCATTCCAATAATCCATAAAGGAAATTGAAACACCACAATATCTTTTGTGTGCATTTTTTTTAGATTTTAAGCTGTCAATCATTTATTTTGCATTGACGTAAAAATGTCCGCCCATCTCGTCAAAATTGCATGCATGTCTCTCAAAAGTAAATATTTAATCGTTTCCTTATCATTTGAGTCTGAAATAATGTCTGTATTGTTATTTTATTATTGAATGATTACATTTTGAATGTATTACATTTAAATGTACTATATTTATTAACCCCTTGGGTAGACGTCTGAGAAACGTCATATACTTGTTTTAAACGCCATATGCCAATATATATTTGTCATATGCTTGTTTTGTTTTTGTCTTAAACGTTATTTGAGGTTAGGCACAATTCTGTTCATTTCATTGTAGCTTGTATCAGTCATAATAGAAGAGGCAATTACAGTATTTCGGTGAACATTATTTGCGATACACTGCCCCATTATGTCAAAAACAAGGAATATATTTTATGATAGTGATAGCGAAAGTAATAAATCCGTACCCAAGGGGTTAAACAAAACTTTAAAATCAAAGTTCATGTGTGTCTGTAAAACTTCAAGCTAACTTTTTCAAGTCACGCCACTGCTACTGTTTCAGATGTCACTGCGACCTCCTTTGAGATGAAACTTAAGGAGGTGCATCCAACGAATCACGCAGGCCTAAGTCTTCGGCTGCATAACCAATATTTCGAGTACTTAAAAAACACGCGTGCCATCTGTTGTAAGCCGATGCAGTGCCAGGTCCCACCCGTCGTCATTGTTGCCTTCCCCGCGCCTGCCCCTCCCTCAATACCCATGCGGCTTTCGTTCGTTCAAACTTCGTAGGTCAGTTACCGCCCGACCGCAGGGGAGCATGGCTGCGTCAAAAGTTTTACCGCGATCTCGCACTCACTGTTTACATGCGCTATAAAACGAAGTGTACACAACAACACAGACTTCATAACATTGACTGTTTGGTGACATAAAGTTTTAACGAGTACTTTAGTGATATATCAGTGACAAATGAACTATTTTACAGTGGCAAAATGACCAAGAACTTTTACGGCATGGTTTCGTTAAAAGTTTGGATGTGTTTGATTGTCGTGGCTGGTGCGCGCGCACGGTCCGCGCCGCCCGCCCCCACCGGCTGTCATTGGGACTATTCGGACACAAAGTTGAGTGAATCAAACTTTCTCACGTGTAACATTAAAACCATTGGCTCAGTTGACTTCTTGTTTAAAAACATTACCACGGCGCAGGCGTACAACATCAACAAGTTGAAACTGACTTGCACGGATTTGTTGTTCTTCGAAAGTTCGTTGCACATGAATACCGGCAGTTTTTTGGGCCAGCTGAGAAAACTTGAGGATCTGCGCGTTGAGTACTGCAAGATACGGTACGTGCCTGCTACTGTCCTGTCTCCGCTACGTGATTTAACAAGTTTGACTCTACGTTCCTACAATACGGATTGGCCTGCGATGACTATGGAGTTTCACGCTGAAAGTTTTCGTGGACTAATGGAACTTCGAACACTGGATTTAGGTGACAACAATATTTACATGTTACCTTCTGAAGTATTCTGTCCGCTTTTTAGTTTAGAAATATTGAACCTTACCAACAATAGAATTCAAGACATATCGGAAATCGGCTTCTCAGATTGGGGCAAGGGACCCATCGCACCAGGTAAATCATGCAATACTGGACTGAAGATGCTTGATTTATCTCACAACAATATATTACGACTTCCTGACAACGGTCTTTCTAGCCTAAGATCTTTAGAAGTGTTGAATATTCAGAACAACTTAATTAATGAAATAGGCGACAGAGCCTTCGTCGGATTGAATTCATTAAAAATTCTGAACTTGTCGGGAAATAAGTTAGTCGCTGTCCCTCCTGAACTATTTCAATCATCACGAGTTATCAAAGAAATTTCATTAGCGAATAATTCACTTTCTGTGTTGGCTCCGGGATTACTTGAAGGACTTGATCAGCTAGAGAAATTGGATTTATCTAGAAACCGTCTTACCAACGATTGGGTTAACAGAGATACTTTTGCCGGACTTATCCGCCTAGTTATATTGAATTTGTCTTACAACTCACTAGCACGTTTGGATCCAAAGTCTTTCCACGACTTGAACAATTTACAAGTTTTGAATCTAGACAACAACGCTATTGAAACTATCAGCAACGGGGCTTTTGCTGAGCTTAAGAACTTGCATCAACTTTCGATATCAGACAACAAGATAAAAACACTGAACGAACATATTTTTTCAAACTTGTTTGTTCTTAGTCAGCTGTATTTAGATAATAATGAGATATCTACAATTCATGAGCGCTGTTTTGAAAACATTACTTATTTACAAGATCTAGGCTTAAATGGAAACAGTATGAGTATCATTCCTGATGGAATAAAAACACTAAGGTTCTTGAAATCACTTGATATCGGGAAGAATAACATATCTAAAGTAGCGAATACGTCTTTTGAAGGCTTAGAAGAGCTCTACGGTCTGCGGCTTGTTGACAACCAGATTACAAGCGTACCGAAGGACACATTTAGTACTCTGCCGTCCTTGCAAGTACTAAATTTGGCATCAAACAAAATAGAGACCATTGAACAAGACGCGTTTTTATCTAATCCGACTTTAAAAGCTATCCGCTTGGACGGGAACAAACTGACCGACATCCGAGGTGTCTTCAACAAACTAAATACCCTCGGTTGGCTCAACATATCAGACAATAAGCTTATTTACTTTGACTATAGTTATATGCCAGAAAGCCTTGAATGGTTGGATATTCACAGTAATAATATTACGAAACTAGAAAACGAACAGAACTCACAACAAAATATCCAAATGCTTGACGTAAGTTACAATGCATTAGAAAACGTCGATGAAAGGTCGATACCTGATTCTATTGAAGTCCTTTTCTTAAATAACAACAAAATTCACACGATTCAGCCAGGTACGTTCTTACAAAAACGAAACTTAGAAAAAGTTGTCGTGACGGACAATAAATTGAGAACCGTTGAACTATCAGCGTTTACGTTGCCCCATATACCGAAGCACAGAATGCTGCCAAAATTCTTTATTGGAAATAATCCGTTTGTATGCAACTGTCACATGATTTGGCTGCAAAAGATTAATCTTTGGAACCATATGAGGCAATACCCAAGATTTGTGGATTTGGATACAGTAACATGCGAAGTTGTAAATAATAAGTATGGAGGAAAAGCTAACCTAATGGATGTTCCTGAAACTCAGTTCCTTTGTTCTTATGAAACTCACTGCTCGTCTAGTTGCTTTTGCTGCGATTTTGAGGCTTGTGACTGCAAGATGACTTGTCCTGAAGGCTGTTCTTGCTTCCATGACAGCAATTGGAACTCAAATGTCATTGATTGCTCAAATGTGGGTTACACAGAAATCCCCGAGAAAATACCGATGGATGCAACAGAACTTTACCTCGACGGCAACGACTTCCAAGCCTTGAACAGTCATCTATTCATTGGAAAGAAAAAGTTACACAAGCTCTACTTGAACAACAGCAATATTGCTAACATCGACAATGACACCCTAAATGGGTTGCACTCATTAAACATTCTTCACCTTGAAAATAACCATCTGACCGAGCTGTCTGCTGGAGTGTTCTCGCAAACAAAACACTTGAGGGAGTTATACTTGAATGATAACCTCTTGACAAGTGTTGCAAACAAGACTTTTGAGAACCTGTCATCTTTAAGAGTAGCGCACTTCCAAGGAAACAAGATTCTCGACCTTGACAAAAAATTTGCGCATGTATCTCATTTGGAAAGCGTCAACGTTCAAGGAAACTTGTTCACGTGTATATGTGAAAACATCCCAGCTCTTCAGAATTGGTTCAAGAAGTACTATGAAGATCCCGTCGAAATGTTTTGTGTTAGTGACAATGGACTCATATCGAACTACACTGTGTTTGACGCGATTGATAGGTGTCGTGATTCAAGTGTTACGGACAATACTATCCCTACGGAAAACCAACCTTATCAATATGATGAAGTGAGCCCTATTAAACTGAACTTTGTGCCACTTTTAGCTGTAGTTCTGATAAGTGTTATTCTTATTCTATTATTCGGTGCCTTAGCGTTCTCGTTTAGGCAAAATGTACGCTTGTGGGCGCATTCTAAATATGGAGTTAGATTGTTCAAAAGTGCTTCAATTCAAGAAAGTGAGCTTGATAGAGATAGACTGTACGATGGATACGCTGTATATAGTTTACTGGATGATGATTTTGTTTCTAAAGTTGTGGCTCCAGAAATGGAACACTCCGGTTATACGATGTGCTTTCATTACAGAGATATACAACATGCGCCAGATAATTACTTGTCTGAGCAAATAACAAACGCTGCTGAATCATCAAAGAGAATTTTGGTATTTGTGTCCTTTAATTTTCTACAAAATGAATGGTCAAAAGCTACTTTTAAGGCAGCTATGAAACATGTTATTACTTCTATTCACCCCTCAATAAGGCGCCACAGAGTAGTTTTCATTTTAACAACAGATGTTAGCGCTCTAAATTTAGATCTAGATTTCCAAAGCTATTTGAAAACTTGTAACGTTTTATTGTGGGGCGAGAAAAAGTTTTGGGAGAAAATTAGGTTTGTAATGCCAGACATTTCTAATTTGCATTGGAACAAAGATACAATGAATTACAATCATGGCGTGTGTCCAAATGGTAGACGGCATCCTTCTAGATATACGGCCTCGCCTACTGCGCCGGAACATTGGTATAAATACGACGCGATACCGCCTCAAACACCCACTACTGCTAATGTGGGTATAACTGTTGAGGATGACACGTCGATGTTGACAAATACAACGTTGACAAGTCAGATTCAGGATGGGGAGAATTTACATCATAGCTACATTTCTATTGATACACAAAATTACGAGCAGCCGTATGGTGGTAGGCCTAGGCCTCCTAACACGTTGCGTAAACATCCTGGGCACCACTCCCCATCGATGCTCGACGAGCAAGGTTACTTACAGCCCCGCTCATCTGTGCACGACTGCTTGCCACAAACTCATTCAGCCGTGCACAGATGATAAGATTGTTAAACTCTACTTATCGGTAAAAATACTTCGTAATGGAACTTGACATTCCAAGCGCATGTGTAGGCTAGACCGCTTTTTGAGTTGGCCATGCCTTATTGAAACGTGATAGTTTAAAAATGTTGGTTTAGATAATTTGGCCAAAATGACTTCGTTCCCCAATAGTTCGGACATTGTCATTTATTAAAAGACTGTATTGTTAAATGTATTCTAAACGTATCTAATTAGAGTGAAGCCTTATTGTATTTCATTGTATAAAGCTATATGAATTGTTGTCCACTAAGACTGATACATAATATTGTATTAAAACAAAATAATGCCAGTATCAGGAGTGAAGACTAGCGTGAGTATTTTGATATAGTATATCTCATTGTTACCAAATATTTTGTAGATAGACATTACTAATCATTGTATGGAAATTATTGTATAGTATTACTAGTCATTAGTTAAAATTATTGCATAGTGTTGAAATTTGTAGATACTTAGTTACATATTCAGTGGTATTACTAAAATGTTTGTTGTTAGAAGAAACTTGTATCAAATATGTCTATCTTTCTATCGCTAAGTATGTAACTGACTGTTTCTGTGTATGTAATTATAATATCCTCGACTGTTACATAATATTAATTTAAAAATAAAACAATATCTTCAAATATATACATGCTCGTTTTTTTCTCTCAAAACCTAATTCAGCTTTAATAATAGGAATTAGTATTTTATAAAGTTTGCTCAAGGAATTGTCCATAGTAATTTGCTATCATTAAACCATTAATTTTAAATGTTACCCATTTATTAATACTTATGGTTTGTTTAAAGAACTAAGAACAATCTTTTTGTTTCGCCGCTGCCACAAAAACTGAAAATGTTTAGAAATACAAATGGCGGCTTTACTGTTAACTTCGTTGTTTAGAAATCGAAATATTAAGTAAAAAAAGGATGAGAAATAATTTTGGTTTGCCGACAATCATCTTGGGCATAATGATGGTCCCTTTTCAGGTAGAGAAACACACCCAAGTCATATTTCAACCGTCACGGATAGCATGGTAGCTATAAAAGAGATTTACAATACGTTCTGTATTCGTAGCTAGTTATGCGACCTTCTGTCGGACACGGTCCGAGGAGAATATTGATTTTTTTTCTTAATAGTTTTTTACAGCGTTAGGTTCGATACCGACATATGGTGTGACATGCTTTGAATGACCGCTGCCCGGCTGCTTTAATTTTTTCTTAATGAGAAACATTTTACGGCCGCATTGTTGCAACTGACACTGTTTGTTCAGTAGAATGTAGGGTTAACATACTTGCTTGAATAGATACTTCAAAAGCTATTAGCGACTTGTATATAGCTTTAGGGAAACAGAATAAAATGACAGTAAATATTTCAATAGCACATGTTTATTTCATTATCAATAAAAGTTAAATATGTCACATAGAATCAAACAACTACACAATCGGACCTAAAGTGTAGCAAAACAATGCGTAGTCAGAAGCACACATCGGAACTACATATTATTTACATAATAAAAGATGGACGATAACAGTAATGAGGCAGTTGTAATTGTAAGTTACGTCACTGATGCTATTCTAAATACATAACCTAAATCTACTATGTACAATTCATTTAACGTCGATCTACCACAAAGTTTCCAAAATGAAGTAGGAACTAATCAATAACATTTAGATACAAACAATTGAAAGTGGGTATTGAACAATATCTTAATACGTAAAATAGCTCGCAACAAACAGTTTCCTTCGATACTTCTGATCTATAACTATTTAATAGACTATCCACTGAAGACGCCAAAGTATTTCATTGTCTAGTTCACCCGGGGCAATCAGCCAGCCTTAGCTCTTATAAAGGAACAATTTAAACTTAAAAGTGTTAGGTTCTTACATGTGTATACGCAAGCATGCCTCTGTAATATTCATCTCTACCTTACAAAATTCCTAGAAGATTGTTCCCATAATAATTACATACGAAATAATCGATTCTGTAAACGTACAAGCAACATCAATTTGCAATCGTTGTTTATATTTAAATGATAATCTTCATGTTTACAACTGTGAGATAAATCGAGAGAAAGTGCCCATGCTGAGAACGGTTGCATCGTTGAAACGTGTGGTAATTGACTTTATACATAAGTATTATGTTTCATTACTATCATGTTAATGAAATATTATATGCTGCGTGATCAGAATTAAAACCTTACAATTATTTTGTAAGATAATAATTAATACTGGTCATGTTTCAATGAAATTAAACTTGTATTTACCAAACGCAGAGTCTGTGTGCAGAATTTTAGATAAATACTCTCTCTCTCTCTGTCCTTGATAGATACCTACTAAGTTGGTAGTATGTACATATACTTTATAAATGCCTCAGTTTTGTTCTAAAGGACGAAAAAAATAAAAAAATCGGCTTGTTCCACAATCTGTATGAAATAACAATAAAAAGCCCAATACTTTAGTTCTGCTAACAACAAAATAAATCTTTTCCTTAAGCTTATTTCTGTATCTAAAATCATTTTATTACAAAAGACATCCCTTATCAATTACACCTCTCTATCCCACAGCGAATATATTTATGTCTGTATGTGTTTGCTCTTTCATGTCCAATAAATAGAAACGTCACTAGCAGAATCATATTCCATTACTGTCCCCAATAAGTTACCAAAACTATTTCTGGTTCCAAGATACCTGCTATCAATATCCGGGGATATCGGCCCTATCTCAGGATTTCACGGTTAAACGGACCATTGATTCCTCCTATCATACCCAATGCTAGATAAGAAATTGACCAGATATCAAACCAAACTCCTTAGCTTCGAGCTTAGTCGCTTATTGTTTTATCGTAACGAAATTCGATTTGTACAATATCAAACACAATTGGAATTGTAAATTATTAATATTAATTTGCCGGCTTTAGAGATGTTGAATCCGAAGTAGATAATTTAGAACGGATTATGTTATAAATTATAGATTTGGATACAGATAATTTCTCTGGAAATAGGTGTCAACTAATTTATCAGTGAGTCATTATGAGCTCTAAGCAAATTATTATCTACGTCAGCGTCGATCAATCAAAACCATCACGTTTCACCTGTATCATCTTGGCCGTCCTTTTAGTATCAAAACTTCCAATATGCTTTTTTACAGCCACTCAAAGCATCGTTCACAATAAAAGCAATGACTAATCCCAGTTCTCAGGGTCACATCAAATCAGATAGATTCGTATTTTCAGTGTGACATTGATCGACGTCTGATATCCGAACGCGGGATATAAAGATTTTTCTGTTTTGTACTTTACATTAACGAAATTTGTTGTTCGGCTGGTCAACTCACGCCACCCGCTGGTTAAACATGACGTTTCACACTTGAAGTTACTTCGACTCGATACAAAGGTCACGTCTTCTCACTCAAATCTCGACCGGGAGCGTTTCGGTCGGAATTGGATCGTGACAACCAAGAGATACTTATCGTGATTTTCTGGCCAATTCCGATGCATAGCTACGTTGTTAGGATGGGTAATGGGAGCATGGGAACACGGACAGAGTTGGTACTAACTAAATTATTGTAAGTCAAATAAGGCGATGTGTTTGTAGAGCGATGATTGGGGTGCGTCGGGTAGCTTTGTTTGTCTATTAAATTTTGTCACATGATTGACGTTCAACCCGACTAACATTTTATGTAAAGAAGGGTTTGACATCTAGATCCAGCTGGTATAGCTTCAAAGTTATCCATAACTTCTGATCTGACAGCCATTCTGTATTATAGATAAGGAATTTAGTCAATTAATATAACGAAGCTTCATTAGATGTATTTTCTAGGAACCATGCATGCGATCAGGAAGTAAAAGGCATTAAACTTTACCGAGTATACACTACATTAACTGTATACATGATAAGATTGACAATAAACTACTGTATAACTAACATAAAGTATACTTTGTTGATAAGGATGACTCAAACGTTTTTACAAGACTGAATTCGTTTTTCTTCTTTTATGAGCAATATTTTAATACAAAGGTATATCTGTATTTAATACGACAACAAAAACAGATGCTTCTTTGATTTCTGAAACTGATGAATATTTTTACTTGTATTACATGACATATTACTTAAGAACGTTAAGAAGACATTCAATATTCCTGTTGAGTAAAAACACTATAATGCATGACAAATCTTGTCGAGAAACATTTTATACAAAGGAGTGGAGCAGGAAATTGTCATTGCTAGTAAAAGCAAAAAGTACAGTATCACAATATGGCCTTGCCTACACTATAAGTTGAAGTGTGATGACTAAGAGAGAAAGTTTCAAACATTGCGTCAAAAAACTATAACTTTACACCGAATCCTTAACGCCAATAAATGCATCAATAGAGGAAAAATAAATTCGGTTATGGGAATCTGAGCTTGGATAAATCACATCGAAAATACTGTCACGATGGGAGAGAAAAAAATGTTGGCATCGGAAAACTATGGAACGATTTCATTATCCCAATGTCCCGGATAGTGAGCATGACTGACTCTTCGGTGAATGAGAGTTACAAATCTTAAAAAAAGTAAGTTCCGTTCCGGTTTTTCTACAAATTCTTTCTGATCAAAGTTAATTTGGGTAATCAATTCTCGTTCTAGGATGCGTTGGACTGATATATAGAGGGCTGACTTTGAAAGTTAAATATTTTTTTATAAGTATCTTTATTTTGCAGGAGTAAAGGTAGAAGACAAGTGACTATTAAAACGTCTAAACTCTAAACAGAAGACTTTCCTTAGAAAATAAATAGCTACTTCATGATAAAGTCATGTTCTCTATCTCAATACTTTTCATAATTCCGATCCAGCCTGTCCCTTGCTGCCAAGTCGTGCGTCTTCCAGCGACGCCCCAAGCCGAGGTCCGTACCCCACTGGGGGTGCCCTTAGCGTGTAGTCGCTTAGTTTCTAAGTTTTTTAAGCCCTGCCTGGAGGCCTTAATTTATTGAGTCATCCACAGGCAAGCCCGGTTAAGCAGACGGCAACCTTATGAGGTTGCCGTCGTTGGATTGAAATGCGAGAGGCCTTTAAAAAAAAACAATATTTTTCGGATTCCATCATCTTTACTGCGAGCCGGCGAACCACAGTTTCATTCACCAACAGACTACCAGACCCTGGTAATTCTGTAAATAAAAAAGGTCAGCTTCAAAGGAACGTAAAAAGAAAAATTAAATTCGTGGCTAAGCGAAGTCTGAGAGTTGAACGACGATATTTTAATATTCAATCTCAAGCATACATCTAGGAACGCTGCTTACTTCCAAGAGCTTATTGGCTCGTATGCATAGTTACGTAATAATTCCCTTGGAATCGATCCTAGAATACGTCTAAGTCTCAAACTTCGCGATAATGCCATTACATCGTTTTCTAGTTAAAGTAGGGCAGATGCCTGGATTATCCCGAAACATCGTATATCACAGTTATTCCATGTGGATTACTGTCCGTTTCAATTTATGTATCGCTGCAACCGTTGAAATGTTTTAATGCTTGATTCCTAACACCTCGATTTATTTCGTATTTCATGTTTATAAAGTAGAATTCTTCGATACCGATAAATGGTTTACGGTTCTTTGTGAGAGAGTTTGCAATCATTTGGAATATGTTCCTAGTATATCATGTGGCGATTTTAATGCTTTTATTGGGTACAAAGTTTTCACATTCGTTGTTAGACGATGTGTCACTCTAGTCCTTGCGAGAATAAAAAACTTCGTTTAATATACAGTAACTTTATTACACGCGATAAAATTCTGTACAAATGGCATGCAAAGTGATGAGTTCTAACCAACTATAGAGCTATGAACGTAAATTTTTAACGAGTTCAAAATTTGACATCGGTCCTATTGTGTCAGCTCATAGCGTACCTACGAGTATATAGGTGATAGCGAGTTCCACTTACGGCGGTTTAGTTGGAACATGCTATTTAATAGTGCATAGTTTTGTATTTGAAGCTTTGGTTTTTTCTATATTTTGTTGCTAAATGTTGGCATTTTTCTGTTTTGAATGTATCATGCCCAATTTTACTCTAAATATCAGGAGAGGATCTCTTTGTTGCGATTCAGAATTTCTTTAAAATTATCTTCAACTAATGAATATTAAAGGTTAGGGTGGTTTTAAGGTTGACTTGTAGAAAATGCATATGGCATTAAGTCCGCCTCTGTACAGACGCCAGCACATCAAACTACCCTTTCAAGTTACCTTTTTGGCGCAGCCGTGAGGCACACTTTCCAGTTACATCGGACTTTACACTTTGCTATTTGATTTTTATTTGTTTTTATCTGATTATGTCTCAGGTGTACTGTGTGTCTTACAGTCTGTGCTAAATAAATGTATTTTCTTTGTTTTTCTTCTTTCTTTCTTACCCGAAACTGTCAAATTTTCCCAATCAACTTTGAACCTTATTCTTTAGCGATAAAGTTGAAAATCTATTAAAGAAATTTGACAGATTGTAGAAGCTAGCTGTGCTGGCGTCTGTACATTCATGTGCTTGAAGTATTAAATAAATAAATAAATATTCATCATGGAGAAGAAACAACAGAAGAAACATAAGAACCCAAGACTCACAACTTATGACACAGTAGTAACTTTTGGGTTCAAATGCCTCATATCTCAGCATCACAAAGAAAATTCTTGGCAAATCAACATCCAACCCATATTTCACTAATTACCTACTTCCTCCATAACAAAGTCATATATGATCACACTTTAACCCACTTAGAAGCAAGATAACTATCTTATCAGGACAGATGTTGCAAGCTCTAAAAGGAACGAATCACCGACAGTTAACTTTGAACACGTGCGATGTAACTGTTCATCTACTATTGAATTTAGGAGATGAATGACGAAACGACTACACTTACACGTATTGGGGAATGCGTGAATTAAACCTCTTCTTTTTTAAATAGTAATTTCAACTATAGTCTGTTTCAAAAGTCTCTGATGAATATGTAAACAAATGGATAAATAACTTAAAAATGTTTTTACTTGACAACATTATTAAATTGTAATTAGAAAATAAACGACGAAAATTGACACTATAAAATTAAAGTCAATAATGTTATAATCTCAATTTTCGTCGATGATTTTTCAAATACAATTTAATAATGTTATTCATACGAGTACAATAACTATTTGAAAAAGTAGTGAGATGTAAAGTTGAAACCTTCTTTATACGAATAATGTGGAAAATTTAACCAGCCCGTCGATTCTGTAAAAATCTCACGATGAAATCAAAAGTGAAGTGAGCACTTAATTGTGTTAATCCCTAGCGAATGACAGCTCACTCCACGCTCACTTCACCCAAGATTTCACGGTGGAATGGTTACAGAATCGCTCGGCTGAACAGGGTTTTTTGACACTTTCATTAGATATTTTTGAAATAAAGCATAGACTATCGAAATGAATAAGAAAATTATATATAACTATAATATTATTTAACGAAATTAGAATGATTTTGTAGGAAAAAGTTTAACTTTAATTCAAATTCAAATAACGGATATAAATTATATTGGTAAGATTAGTTCAATACCATTGCCAGACACGAATAACTCAACAGTGTCCTTAGCCATGGACCGCCAGTCTCCCGTCATTGCCAGTCTAATTCCATTCAAGTTTTACTAAAGCGTTCGACCTCGGCCGTGTGCATTTACTATTTGACAGGCATTGACACACTGAATAATATATAGCTAAATGTATATACAACGATATGAAGGTATGGTATAGTTCATCACGTAATTGTTTTACCATTTTTGACAACAATTCCCAGTAAACTAAAACTTCACTATGGTTCAAACTAAGTATAACTGTCACGTATACATATAGACGGTGTCGTTTTATGACGTGCAAGTGATATTCTGCCTTAGGATGGCACCTACAGTTCGTTTCACAGCTATTTTACCTTTGACAGCAGCAACCTAACAGGAACCTTATTAGAATGAGAATTTACTATTTATTTATTTTTCATTTCAAGACACAAACATCAGAGTACCCGGCTCTAGAATAAGGATCACTTTGATTTTGACAGTGATGCAATATCGGATGCAAAATAACTGAAATGACTGTAAGGCAGTTACAATTTTGAATATACATAATATTCAAAGTGTCGAATATGACCGCAACCCTTTTAAGGTTCCATTTTCAAACTACAAATTGATTTATATCATCACATAAAATTAATTTTGCGGTAAAAAAAACAATATATGCTCCGATAAACACTTAGTCATCTTTCCAAACAAAACAAGGTGCCATTAACAGTTCCTTTGAATCAATGGTACTTTAAAAAGGCAATGATTCCGCTGAGTCACACCTACCCTCGGAATTGTTCCCTAACGGTTGGTGCTCTATCTTCGGCATTTCTTGCATATACAATGACTGTATGATTTTGATATTTTGTTTGTTTAAGTATCAATCATAAAATAGAATATTTTAATCCTCATGGGTCTTGTAAAAAAAACTTTTACGGATATCGTCTTACCCAGTCGATGAGTGGAGGTGATAGACAGTCACGTCATGTAAAATACTGGTATTCAGCTGCATTCGGTTAGACTGGAAGAAGACTCCATAGACACACACACACACACACACATAGACACAGTTGGGAAAAGGTTTGTAATATTAATTGCGTTTTATAAAATCGTCGATTTCCATTTGAAAGTCAACGTAGTGCCTCTAAACATCTATTCCTCGTCAGATAGTTTGGTAACACATAAAGTGGCTGTATTTAATTTCAAAACAGAAACTTGTTTACATGTAATTTCTTGGTTGATCAAATACAATAAGGAAACCAAAGCCTAACTGACTGGAACCGTTGAAGTTGAGAGGTCAAACGAACACGTAACCACAGGCATATTATTAGTAACGCATCACGCATTGCTAATATTCTTTAATGCGCAATACAAAAAGGAACAGTAATTAAAGTACGCAATTAATGTTAGACCCGATTTTCTAAACGGTATGTATTTAATCGACCCCAAATACTTCCCAATTGAGTTTCCAAAAAAAAAAAAAAACTAATTGTTACGCGAATATACTCACTGATCATCTCTTTGTGATTTTAGCCTAGTAAGTTAGTAACTGCGACTAAATTGAGTGCAGATGTTTGGTCACCGTTCTAACGGGGAAATTTAATCGGAGTAAGTACCCTAGCTTCGAGCGACCGATGCAGCGACACGAGGAGCAGCGTTGGTCTCAGCTTCGCGAGGTCCTGGTGGCGGAAGTGCGGGACAGGCTTTCACGCCCTACGGCCTTGTCACCACCGAGGCGGTCCGGCCGGTACTCGAGAGCTGGCTCGGGAAGAGGCACGGCTCCTTGTCGTTTCGGCTGACGCAGGTTCTCGGGGCATGGTTGCTTCGGGAAGTACCTGTGTCGCATAAACAGGGAGCTAGACGCCCGGTATCACTACTGCGTCGACTGCCGGGAGGACACGGCGCGGCATACGCTGGCAGAGTGTGCCACTTGAGGAGCCGCGCCGCGCCCTCATCTCAGAAGTAGGCAGTGACCCGTCGCTGCTAGCCGTAGTTGACTGAATGGTCGGCAGCGAAGAGTCCTGGGACGCGGTGGTTTCCTTCGGTGAAACAGTCGTCTCGTAGAAGGAGGCTTCGGAAACAGAGATGGGGATCTCGTCCTCTCACCCGGCCCGCAGCAGGCGCACCGAGCGTTGGCGGAGGGCGGACAAAGCCCTCTTCCAGTCAACCAAAATGAGTCCAGGGGCGACGGACTCGGGGAACTCCGTCGCCTCCCACACATCAGGACCTGAGGTGGCGGCGCGTAGTGTTCTCTTAGACGTCGCGGGGGTAGTCAAACACCTCACACCAACCCCCCCGCCCCCCTCCGGAGGACATCCATGAGGATTTTCCACCCCGGACTTAAAATTAAAAAAAAAACAATATAAGTACCCTAGCTTAGTTACTGCGACCAACATTAACGATACAGCCGGTCGATTCTCTAAAAATCTCACCGTGAAATCATAAGTGAAGTGAGCACTTAATAGTGTTAATCCCTAGCGAATGACAGCTCACTCCACGCTCACTTCACCCAAGCTTTCACGGTGAAATGGTTACAGAATCGCACGGCAGATAGTGCCATCCACGAAGAGGCGCCCCACTCTCATCCTAATCGTTAGTGGTTATCGCTAGTTAATTCCGCACGTGTTTTACTTTTGACTCACTAATTACCTACTAATGAGTAATTACTGTGTATCCACAAAACTAAAATACTAGCGGAATGTTGCACACTTGTGCTGTAAGCATTAAAAAGAAGAGGGGCGCGTCTTCCTGGATGGCAGTATCTGTACAGATAGTTTAACAAAAATACCAAGGTAAAAGAAAACCATTGACTGAAAAAGTTGATAATCATAAGAAGATCAAAACGGTTCTGGAGGTTCAGCTAAGTATTTCATTTTCTAAATAAGTAAAAAATAAAGTAGATTCACGTAGAGTCAAAGTTCAACAGTTTTTAATTAAGATTTATGTTCATATTTACAGCACAAACGTCGAATGAAAATGTAATTTTCCTGTGAGTATCAAAACATTTTTTCGTCCACCAAAAGCTTATGAAGACTGACTGAGATGAATGAGGAAGATAATTGAAGTGCCCGTTCAAACATTTAAAAAGTTAAGCTCGTAAAACAAACGGGTGAAGAGTGCACGTAACTTTTATATCTAGACCTTGCTTCTAGAAAATTCAGTCCGAACATTTTTGCCAGGTTTCTTTATAAGGAAACGAAACTGCAGCTTTATAGCTCCGAAGATACTATTCTATTTTAGGTCTTATGAACACCTCCATAACGGTGATATTAGAGTGCATTGTTGTAAAAGGCGACGGGATCGTGAATAATTTTATATAACTGTGAAATGAGTCGAAAGGTGCATTCAAAATTTTCTTCATCCTATTTTTGACTGGAGATAATGATGTGGCCGATTATTGTATTAGATAATCATACTGCACTGGGTAACTACCGTTTTATTAATAAAATAAGATCTCATGTCCTACATAATTATCTACAATTAAACAAAAATTAAAAGTACAAAATAAAATCCTTTAAAAGCTATGTTTTTGTCTTGTTCAGAAATATTTCCATAAAGCGCCATCTAAAAGAAATCCAGAGAACTTTTACGGAAGTAGGAACGAGTATAGCGCCCCTTACGGCGATGAAAGGAATAAAAAGATTACCATGGGGTAACGAAGGGGACTTTGTCTTTTTGTAGTTGGATTTAACAAAACTTTTGTAGTAAATACTTTACAAATAGATTACTAACAAGAAACCAAATGGATATTTGAAAAGCTAGAACCGCCTCTTGAAAGAGATGCCTTGAGTGAAGTGTTAAACAGTCACTACAAAATTGAACGAACTTTTACAAAACTCGTTCTGTTACAAAACATATAACTTTTTTCATAAAATTAAATCCATTCTTTAAAAAATATACTCCACTGCAATATTCGCAACCTCAAAACAAAAATCAACGCACAAAAATTTACTTTCCAACTTTTCAGTGCTAACAAACGCAAACAATTACGGAGCCAAAGGCGGCAAAGTTAAAAGGGCCCGCTAATGACGTAAGGTATTCTACGTTCATTGTTAGCTTTCAATAATAAACTGTAATGCAAGGTGCTAAAAGAAACTGAACCATTTTATAGCCATTGCAGATTTTAAGAGCGAGTGTGAATGCATTCCGCGGCTTGAGTGTTTTGCAAATGCACGTATACAGAGTTATGCAAATTATTTACAGTGGGCTGGGGTTTTGTACTGATTGTTGTGTGTTGTTATATACCTAGTAGATTTTGTATGTTTATTAACACATACGGGGTGTCCAGAAAGTCATGGATTACCCTTTACCTGCTGATGGGCCACATTGAGATCTACCAATAAAAAAAATTACCTATCAATATTTTTTTTTCACCAGGGCCGATCAAAAATAAGCTAAAATTTTTTTTTGGTGAAAATTTTAAGATTGAACCTAAATTTTAGGTATTTAAAAGATGATATCTGTAACTTACTTGTACCTATTCAATCGATAGTAGGATGATTCAAGATGAAAATAAAAAAACCTGTACTCGATAAAGTTTTCATTCGTAGAAATGGCATGGAAAAAACTGATCAAAGGTAGAGATTTTCCAAAATTTCATTAAACATCAAAAAACTCGGAAACCATAAGACTTTTGCCGTGGTCATTTTTTTATTGGTAGATCCCAATGTGGCCCATCAGCAGGTAAAAGGTAATCCATGACTTTCCGGACACCCAGTATGTACTTACAGTAAAAACTTGAGATTTTAAAGGTTAGACGCGATCGCCTGAAATAATGAAGTCGACAGTATATGCATGAAGGCACCGTTCATTTCATGCAAAAGATTAAAATGAATGATGATGATGGATGAGCGATTAAACAATAATCACAAGATCATTCATGATATGCGGATAAATAATTTAAACAGTAGTTTACCTAAAAATTATGTTCTTTAGACCTACTTAAGGCTGGTTTTACCAAAGTCTTACATTACAGTCGTGAAATTGACATCTGACAGTTCTAGTTATGGAAAGCTGTCAAAAATTCAAAATTAATTATCTGGAAAAGACTTATTCTAGGTAAACAACGAAATTAAAAAAAAAAAGTTTGGTGAAATTCGCCCTTAACGGATAACACATGTCATGTAACATTGATGAATTTCATTTTAATAAAGTAATATCCTCAAGTTAATAACTCTTAACGATTCCATGAAAAACACCCGCCGTCCTATTTAATATATTCGTCCTTATAACTCGTTATAACGTCAGCTTAACAAACCAACACAAATCCTACACGATAAAGTATACTTTTAATGGAGACCCCACGATAAATTGTCCTAATAACAGAAATATTTTATTAGTTAAACGGCCATCACAAAAAGTGTTCGGTTTAACAATTTTTACGGCATATTTCATTTGAAAAATTCTTCCCTTTGGTGGATGAGATCCGATCTAACGTTTGTGTCAGAAAAAGGATAATGCGGTCATCTTCCTAGCGGGTGCCCGAGATATTTTTTTCTTTATTATCTTGCTATGATCGTCCAATATTTGGGACCAACTCGCTTGTCAAGTGCCGTCTTGTAAGCGCTTCACTAAAGTTGGTTGCAACGTTGGCTCCAATGTATGGTGATTTTAGAGGTGCATCCCGCTTATTTTATTTTTATAATTTTAAAATGACACATGAAGATGACCGTCGTTGGTAGAGGTGCATCGCTTTTGACTATAGTTTGATACGTCCTATAAAAAGTTGATGTTTTGTTTTTATTGTGAAACTCCATCACAGTATGCTACTTTGTCAAAAGTTGACAGTAATTAGGCAGGAATGTGGAAGCTTTAGTTAAAATACACCTGACTTTTTTGCTTGTGAATCATCATACTTACATATTATAGGTAATTTATGTTTTTTTTTATTCATCTTTATTTTTTTTTTAACAATTAGGGGTTTTTGTCCATTAAGGATATGTCAACCCCATCATACCTTAGTCATTTATGATTAAGTAACACAATTTTCTGTACAAAAGAAAACTTGTTATTAAAAAAAGTGATTTTTTACGGAAAATTCTGTTTTCATGAACCCAAATAAAATTAATCTTTCTTATATATAAAAAAATCAATTCCCGTGCGTTATTATCGCAAAAACTCGAAAACGGCTCGACCAATTGTAATGAAACTTTGGTAAGTTGTTGATTGCGCATCGGAGAAGGTTCCTTACAAAAAAAATATTTAAATGCGTTGCAACGCATGATTGTATTATATATACACATTCGGTAGTACCTAATATAAACCAAAATCATTTCTTTAATTCTTTCATAGCAGAACTGTCAATACAATAGGCAAACACAAAACTTTGAAGACTGTCCGAACAAATAGGATGTACTATCTTTCCCACTTCAAACCTATAAGTACAAAATAGTTCATAATATGCGGTGATAATGAACTACTTATTTTGAATATTTACCAAAAAATACGCTTGCTTGAGAACTGTGTGTGATTTGATTTATTGTGTACGTACGCGTACGTATGGTGATACGTAGGTACACAATAAATCAAATCACACACAGTTCTCAAGCAAGCGTTTTGTTTGTGTACGTACGCGTACGTATCACCATACGTACGCGAACTTACACAATAAATCAAATCACACACAGCTCTCAAGCAAGCGTATTGTCTGGAAAGTATTCACTTAATTCTTATTTCATGACTTAGTCTGACCTCAGCCTAGGACAAAGGTCGTCGCGGGCGCAGCTATCAGATCGCTGCCCGATCATGTCTATCGATGTTACGAATAAATGCACAGCAATTTAGATCTATATTGTTCTGTTTCCATTTTGAAATGGTACGATTATGTGTTTTTATGTTGTGTTCTTGTTAAGTAGTTGTTATTTGTGATGTTAGACGCAAAATTATTGTGTAAAAAGTTGCGTCGTTGCGTTGCGCATTTTTTGGTGTTTTTAAAGTTTTTCTTTATTTATTCATATAACAATTGCTTGCTCCACTTAAAATAAACACCATAGCGCACAGCACGCCAATATATCATATGACTAACATCCCTCCCGTCTTTTTTTTTTTTCTCAATTAAATACAATGTGTTTTTCTTGGGAAGGTACTGTAGATATAAGTTGCTAGATTATATCAGGTCGATTGCGTCTTCATTTCTGTAGACAAAAAAGTGCTCTCAAATCTTTTGTTTCCGGTTTTGTTTTTTTTGTTTTCGGTTTTTGCCTGTTTTGAATTTGAATTTAATAGATATTATATTTTATAAGTCATTTTATTGTTATTTATTTTATGTGTAAACTATGAACTAGAATTGTCTGAAATAAATAAATTATATATATTATATATATAAGCTGCACCCTTATTGCGTAACATACTATAAATTAGAATCTGAATCATTTTGAAGGATATTGCTAATCCATTGCTTGATATGTTCGAAAAATTTGTTTGCTCAGCAACGTAAACAACGAAATGAATGTTGTTGAACTGTCAAAATGAAAGCCATTCCTACTGTTAGGGTGTTAAGTTACTACCCCGCTGGTAAGAATAACTCAAGTTTAGTATAATTAGAAAAATTTTACCAAATATTTGTATGAACTTCAAGTAGTTGTTCCGGGTCTGGCTATTTGTGTATGTGAGTTTTAAATGTTTGTAAGCGCACCCACAATACAGGAGAAATTCCTAGTGTGGGGCAACGTTTTTTTTTTTTTTAATAAGTATACCTATAATAAATAAAACATAAAAAAAAACTATATTATCGGCTGCATAGAACCCCATAATATCGCATAGACCATCGAAATCATCAATAACTTTAAAAAAACCATTAATCTACCAATACAATCGCATCCGGAGCAGATGCTGCTTCAAAAGATCAGTTTTTATCAATAAAAATACCTCAACATTATAAACAAACAAGGTGTTAATACTCGCGATAAGTATCTAAAATAACTCGCCCCTTCTTATAAAATATTGATATTTAATAGTCACATCACAGACTGAGTAACCCAGGCAGCCCTGTATTCCTTCGGCATACCAGATTACCGCATCAAATATTCCTTTTGACACTTCTCATCGCCGAAAAATAAACCTTACAGACCGATAAATACAGTTGATTTTCTATGTTCGCATTTTCTCGTTAAATAAGTGCAGGTGCCATCGGATGGCATCGCATCAACTTTATCTTAACTATCACATCTTCAAATATTAAACTTTTACTTTTACGGCAGTTTAAAATGCAAGTCGTGTCAACTAACGGGTAACGGACACCCTATAAACTGCGACTTTTCGTTTTTATCAGACGCATTTATAATCGTTATTGCTGCGCTAATAAGGGCAATTATTCTTTGAATTTAATATTACGCAATTTGCGTACGTAACAATTTTAGCATACACGTTCTTTGGAAACATACCTAACTACCTTTTGCTTGCAACTTCCTTCGTGTAAAATTACATGTTTTAACTATAAATATCCTATGACACAGAGCAGTGTTGGCCCAGTGAAAACGGCCGTGACTCATCCATCATCCCATTTGTAGGTCGTAGGTTCGAACCCAGGCAGGCGATTTACTTTGTGTAAATTATTTCATCACCACTTTTCTCCAAACGGTGACGGATTGACGACGCTGGCATGTCAACTGGCAAGACATGTGACATCTACCGCTGGGCCCACGTGGTGGATAACAGCCGACTCCCTCTCTAAAGCCGTGTACGCACGTACGAACAAAGTTGCGTTGCATGATACGCAACAACTTGGTTCGCACGTGCGTACCACTAACGAACATCGAATACTGTGTTCGTCAAACATGTTTGCGGCGATCCTTTTAATATGTTCTGTATGGACGGTGTCCGAAGAGCTTCAATAAATGTTACGAAACAAAACTGTTAGTATAGATCTTGGCGGGGTGCGGGCGGGGCGGCAGAGGTATCTAATCCTACCCGTACCTCAGTTCTCGACCAGCAGCCGTCAAGTTTATTCGCGTGCTATGAGTATTATTAAAAACTCTCCGCTAATTCACAATCGACAACTTCCAACGGCGCCGTCATGGCTATTAAGATAGAGTTCACGACTGTTGTGCGTGAACTCGACTCGAACTATGTTCGCATTCGTGTTCGAATATGCCGTCCATACGTACGAACCAAATTTTCAGATTTGATGTTTGTGTTCGCTATGTTCGTGTTCGTACGTGCGTACACGGCTTAAGAGAGACGACCTGTGCTCCCTCAGTGAGAACATCATTTGCTGATTATATTTATTATTTGACACTTGGCAATACTGTAGCTTCACATTAATAAAATAATTTTCGCGGAATCGGATTAATAGTTCCGAAGATTACCTCCTACATATCTCACCCCTCATATCTAAATATTAGTAGGCAAAGGTAGATATAAAATAATTAAAAAACATTTGCTAAAGCATTTAAATAATGAGGCTTTTGTCCAATAAAAACGTGAAAGTTTAAAAAAAACCCTGTGCCTACCTAAAACATGCCACAAAATGACTAGTCTTTGTTAGTTCAAAATATAATAAATTAGATTATTTAAATTGATCAAATATTATACAGATTCGAACAGACAGGTTCCATAAACATGTTTCTAGATTAATTATCAGAAGTTAGATTGTGTTTGTGTGAAATAAACTAGACTTATATTAATAGGATAATAATATTATAAAATCGTAGGTGTGAAATTAGGTAGTTTTATTCAATAAATTATCTAGATTATTTTGACTGTCTAAAGACTTATTTAATTTAATGGTTTTCATTTATCCTTTTAGACGTGTTGATTTACATTTTCTCAATATAATATATGGACACAAAATTTAAACGAAAAGTCTACACTAATAATAAAGCTGAAGAGTTTGTTAGTTTGTCTAAATCTCTGGAACTTGATTAGTGGGATTTGATAAATCTTTGTGATCTATAGGGTATTTAAATTCACGCTATGGCTCTTAGTAGCCGAGCAAATAGAAAAAAAGTAAGCAAAAACGCTAAGCGCGCTGTAATGTGAGTACCATTATCTAGAAAAACGGCAAAAAAATCACGTTGTATGGGAGGCCCCTTAAATATTTATTTTATTCTGTTTTTTTGTAGTTGTTGTTATAGCAGCAACAGAAATACATCATCACGGTTCATGAGATACAGCCTAATGACAGACGGACGGACGGACGGACGGACGGATAGCGCAGTCTTAATAACAGGACCCTTTGGGTATTTTGACGAGTTATGAGAATATAAATGTAGGGAACAGAAGATTTTTTTCGCTACTGATTTCGTTTATTTTTAGTGTTCCGTACCTCAAAAGGAAGAAACGGAACCCTTATAGGATCACTTTGTTGTCCGTCTGTCTGTCTGTCTGTCTCAGGAACGCGTGGAGGTATCGAGTTGAAATCAAAACCCTATACTCAGCTTAACAGTCCCTTGAAGCTGTGAATTAAATCAAACTTTTATGTTAACGTAAAAAAAAGATGCGGCCGTTTATGCCGCAAAAAATGTATATTTCGACACTCTCAAGGAATCAACATTTATAGGGTACTTTCTGTTGACCTAGATTCATGAAATTTGGTAAGAAGCAATGTCATGTAGCAAAAGTAAAGGAAAAAATCCGAAAACCTTATAATTATAGTTACATACCTACAAATTTGTACGGAACCCTCAGTGCGCGAGTACCACTCGCACTTGACCGGTTTTTTTGTATATCGTCAGAAAAGGCGATAACAAGTATGTATGTGGTATAATTTATTGCAGTGGTTTCCATACTGTATAAATAGTAGGTTGCCGAAATCGGTGACGAGATCCAAGCTAGCTATGCCTTTTTAGTTTTACCTTAAATTCCGCCATATTTCCCAAAACATCGCGCATGTATTCCCCCGAAGGATTGAGTAAAGGTGTACCTTTTTGTACACCCACGTTTCGCCAATTATGTTTCAGTCCCATGTATTAGGGGCCATGTATTGCCATCCCATCGGACTACGAAAGTGAGGGAAGAGAGAGTACACCTGTGTCTGCGCACACACTTGTGCACTATAATATCTCCCGCACCGAATCAAAATCAAAAGTCATTTATTCAAACTAGGCTGAGAATCAGCACTTTTCGAACATCAAAATTACAAAAGACAGTCCCCCAAAACGCTCGCCCTTCACCACTTCCTAGTGCTTTCGCTGGGAAGAAGAAGTGGCATGAAGGTTCCAAATATCCGCTGAGATTGGCCCCATGGCCGAAATTCGGTCTTGAGCAATTTTATCAGAGGGCTACTACCATCAACCGAGCACAAAGCCAGACCCCAGGCTACTTCTGAGAAATTCCACCAAAATTCCTTCATTAAAATAACTTAAAAAAACAACCACAAAAGTCTATTTTGATAGATTTCAAAATAAAGTATGGCGTAACATTCTATCGTGTCCTTACAAGAGGACAATCTAAATAATTAACTACAAATGACCCTCTAAGAAATATAATTATTATCTCGCATCAGTTGTGAAATAAAAATGCGGCCAACCGGACAGCTAATAAACTTAGATAAACGAATGAGATATGTAATTAGTAGTTGATAATTGCTTGCTCGGTGTCAAATGACTTCATTAATATGGAAAGCCGTTGAATAAATCCTGGTGTTTATTAAATTGAAATTCTTGCAAATTGCAACATTATAACGGTGAATATTAGTTAAAATTTTGAACTAAACGAAGATTTTTCTAACAAGATAATACTTACATTTTTTCTAGATACTTGATCCCAATGGTCATGTTACCAAAACGGGCGTAAGTCATGAAGCACCTAACTCTGAAGTTAGATGTCCAAAGAATTGACTCTGCGGTATGAGAACCTGCTTTAAAAAGTGAAATATTGAAAGTCAGGACTAAAAATGAAATAGTTCTTATAATAACTAATTCACAGAAATCCAGCGGTTATCTTCATTTTTAGGGTTCCGTACCCAAAGGGTAAAACGGGACCCTATTACTAAGACTCCGCTGTCCGTCCGTCCGTCTGTCACCAGGCTGTATCTCATGAACCGTGATAGATAGACATTTGAAATTTTCACAGATGATGAATTTCTGTTGCCGCTATAACAACAAATACTAAAAAACAGAACAAAATAAATATTTAAGGGGGCTCCCAGACAACAAACGCGATTTTTTTGGCCGTTTTTATAGATAATGGTACGGAACCCTTTGTGCGCGCACTTGGCCGCTTTCTTAAGTATGGGTAGCTTTGGTCAAATTAAGCTTAGTTTATAAGCTTAGTTATGGCTAGTATTATCTGATCTTGGGACTAACCCTAGTACAGAAAATGTACAGCGCTAGTGCACTCGTTTGTGTAGAAAAAAAAGTCAATGAATCAAAATATGTATCATCCCACGCTTTTTACGGTATTCGATGAATTAGAGGGAGTTGCTATCGCCTACACTACACAGAAGTCTATAATAGCCGAGGGCCATGGCTTTGCTGCCTACCATTTAAACATTACACTTATTACGCAACTATCTTGAGTGTGATCCCAAGAGTTACGCAAAAAACACAAGAAAAATCTGCAGCTACCTAATTAGAAGAGATAGAGAGAGAGAGAGAGAGAGAGAGAGAGTTAGAGATTAGCATTCTATTCTATTCTATTCACAAATGATGATTTGATTTTTATGAGTGATAGAATAGGTGATGCAATGGGGTAATTGCGTAACACACTATCAATGACAATGGGTTTCATTTTGACAGTTCAACAACATTCATTGCGTTAATTACGTTGTTGAGCAGATACATTTTTCGAACATTTGAAGCAACGGATTAACAATATACTTCAAAATTATTCAGATTGAGATTCATACTTAGTCTGTTACGCAATTAGGGTGCAGGTCCAGGAAAGGATAGTGAGTAGACTTAAAAAGCCTTCTTATTTACTTGTATTTATTCATAGTTAATGAGCACCAATAACATTAATTAGCATAGAAACATACATAAGGTTGACATAATCATTTCACTCAGGTCGGAGAGGCAACGCATTGAGAAGACGTATGGAAGGCTATACTAAGGAAGACTTTGGCCCAGGTGTAGGTCAGTACCCAATAGGTTGAAAGTTATGAGACGGTGTTTTAATTAATCAGCAAAATCTAAAGCCTACAAAATCACTTTATCTAATTTCACACCTAAAATGGAACCAAGGTTTTCGACCGCTAGAGGCAGTTCAGCCGGTCGATTCTGGAAAAATCTCACCGTGATAACTAAGGTGAAGTGAGCTTAGAGTGAGCTGTGAGTCATGCTGATGCTAGAGATTGACACTATTGACGACTCACTCCACGCTCACTTTACCCAAGTTTTCACGGTGAGATGGTTACAGAATCGCACGGCAGTATTCAAATTTTAATTTATAACATCTAACATATAGCAAAACACGATTTCCTTGAATATTTATGTATACACAGCTAATGTTTATAAACAACTGAATGCATAACGCTGTGAACCAGTTTATTGATTTATTACCGAAGCCCCAGGAAACGGTCGTCAAACATTACGAGCTGATAAATTTAAAATTGTATCGTGTCGTAAAATCAACATAAAAGTAATATTTGTTGTGTGTTATAAGGAGCATGTTTTACTGATAGCGTTTTTGTAGATACTCTACTAGTATAATCAGCTTATAATGTCCCCACTGCTAGGTCACAGGCCTCCTCTATGTGCGAGGGAGTGGGCCATAATCCACCATGTGGCCCCAGAGTCGAATGGTGGATGTCACATGTCTTTGAATGTTTGGTTCTAGGACATGCCGGTTTCCTCACCATGTTTACCTCCACCAAAAATACACGTACAGTAAATCCGGGCAATACCACTGGGCTCTTTATTAAGGACATTACTTAAATCCAAAAAGATGGCATGGTGTTTGTTTTTATGTTGGAAATGATCCAATTTTGCTTTCTGATGAAGATGATGTTTTAGTGCTTACTTTAAATAACAATGAACCCTGTATTACTAATAAACTATGTTCATTATTGAGGAAGTTATTAGCTTCCATGATATTATGATTTACTCAATTTATTGGAAATATTTGGTACTAAAACGCTAATATACACTGCGGTTGTTGTGGCTACGAAGTAATGAACTACTACGCGTACTCCCCTCAAATAAAAAAAAATAAAAAACTTTGAATATAATAAATGTATGAAAAAAGGCGTATTTGTAAAAGTTGTCCATTCCTCTTACTTTGAAACCAAAGGCTTATACCAAAACGATTTTAAAATTACTTGTTAATCAGTTACTGTTAACATTGAACCAAAGCCGGCGGCTAAAACCGATCCACATAACGAACTTGTTTCATAACATTGCAACCATGAAGGAACATGGAACGTGCTTTAACAATGTTAAAAATCAAAATGTTATTACAAAGCTCACCCAAGTGAGCTAAATTTTCGTCTAGACCAATAAATAGTCGATGCCACTGTGCTTTGTATTTTCAATTACTTTTGCTTTCTATTGTTAGATATACCAGCATTATCGGTAACATTTTAAAACCAGATGCTTCTAAGAACATATAAAAATGCAGGCTTGCTGCGAAAATTGTTCTCCCTCTAATTTCGCACAGGGGATTTTAACACCAACTTGTAAAGGTAATAGTGACCATAATTGCAAAATTTTGAAGTCGGTCTGTGGTTAGACCATCTTCAGAAATTTGGAACTTAAAATATTATGGCCATTGTTGTTAATAAAGACTATTGTGGAATTACTGTGGTTTTTGAAGGACAAACAAACTAATTACGGTACGAAGCTGGTTGTGAAATACCTATATGAAATAGATTATAAATCTGTAGTTTATATTATATAAACAGACAATACAGATGATAAAAGTGTAGGTACGTGCTGTGTTCCGTTAATGAAGAATTCGTTATGATATTAAACCTTATCAAAGTCAACAACTTTGTGAAACATACAAATAAAGAAGTATAATAATGGCGATGCTGCAGTCATTAGAAAGTGCAACAACCACTTCTCCCACAATATTTGTCAAGTTTCTGGCACTACTTACAAAATGTGCAGAACAAATCAGATCATAGTAAACAATCGTCTTTCTCACATTACGATTCCATTGATGTTACTAAAGTGACGTAATACATTTCGTAATATGGTATCACATCGACGGTCACCAATTTTTGGGAACGTAACGTATAATTTATTATTTCTCTTGTCACGGAATGAACGAATCTTTTCTGCTTATGTGTACCTACTTACTTTCTATTGCGTAAGTTGCTTAACGATACTAGCAATATTTGGGAAACTTTGTCTAATTAGAAGCTACTTCAGTTTGATGACTTTTATTTTTTTGTTGCTTGTGTTTCGTTACGTTTCATATTGTGTTGTTTGTTTAATGGACTATGACGGTTCTCTCATTTATCAGCATTATTTTAATCATGATGAAGAGCACAAAAGCACTTGTTTTTATTGAGATTTTCATAGAAGCTTTATTTATTATCGATAATATTATTATCTGTTTACATTCAATTTAAAATAAAGTGCCAAAACAACTCTTATTTAACGGGATACAAAAAAAAAACTATTGTTTTTCAAACAGAATTCAATTAAGATGAGAACACACATAAAATGAACGTTAAAAAAAGAGTATGATAAACGAATATAAAATTGCTCATACCAGAAATTGGATCGCGAATAGATTCGTGAGTTCTAACGGAACGTAAATCGATTGAAAATGATCTAACAGAAAAAGTATTACCACGTAACAATAACGAGCGAGTTATGTCTATTATTAAGGTTCTCCGTTACGGACAAATAATGGGAAGGTCAACTTATTATGAGTACAAAATTACGCAGAAGTTCAATCGATCTTTATCATTGAATGCATAATGATTGGTCGTGTCCTGGTTAGTCTGATACTGTCTAAGCAGTTTAAAATCATTTATTGTATTAAGCTAGGAACGCTTTGCCAAAAAAGGTACCTAACTAGTAGACCGATGGGTGATTCAGATGATATTTGGAACAAGGTGGTAAATAGAAGTGCCAAACATAATATAATAGAAGAACATAACGAATACAAATTCTATGTAAACCATGAACTTCATTAGCAATTCGCATAATTATAAACTTTCACAAAAAAAAAGAGACTGGCCGTAGTCAGTGAGTTTTTAACTGTCTCGAAATGAAGGGTTGTGAACGTGAATAAAGCAAAAAGTTGGAAAAAGGTAAAAAGCGCGTTTCGTTCCAACGGCCACCAGCACTGTGGGTGGACTACACTTGTCAATCATCGTAGCTTTTGCCTCGTACAATGCAATCTCCATAATAGACTCCCATGTTCCATAGTTACCGCTTTTTATTGCGTATATTGATTGTTTGCTGTTTTTACTATGTGTTTCTTGTATGTAATTTAATAAATAATCTCGTCTAAAGGTAGAGCAGGTGGTCGAAATTGATTTTTAGACGACATGCTTTATGAACTACTTTGTAGGTATGGCGATAAGTATGACTAGCCTGAAAGCTGTGAATAATAACGGTTTTATTTCTATTTTTCCAGATACCCCTGGAGCTAGTTCTGTTAATTACTTTTAAATGTTTCTATCAGTCCAGTTCTAATTGATCTTCTAGGAATATCCATTACCGTAATTTTCCTAACCATCAGAACTCGAAAAGGTGCTCAAACAAACTTGAAATGGACTTGATTTTATGAAGTCATCGTAACGTAATTATAGTTTTTCTGATTTTATGATTAATGTTGCTCATCTTGAATCAAAACACGTCAAGAACCCCCATGTTTAGCCTCAGAGCATCAGTTTTTATTGTATAACCGAGGGTCGTGGCCCGATAGCCCGATAGTTAAGAGGTTGCGGAACAATCGAGTGGCGTTCGTGAGAACAGTATGCGCCCACTTCAAGCTAATGCACCTAAACTATAGGACGCTTTCAACAAATAGAGTAAGAGTGGTGTCACGATGTCGTTTAGAACTCCACAAGTCTGCAATATAGAATCTATACAC
Organism: Eremobia ochroleuca; assembly: GCA_949629135.1. NCBI lineage: Eukaryota > Metazoa > Arthropoda > Insecta > Lepidoptera > Noctuidae > Eremobia > Eremobia ochroleuca. Next base: position 14,171,181 of record OX451394.1, read on the forward strand.
TTTGATACAAGACCTGTATGGCTTATGGCTTCATAGTAGTCTCTTAGTTATAAACGATGATTCATTCACTCACTGATTGACACCATACAACCTAAACCACTGGGTCTTGCTTGAAGCATTAAATTTTGCTCAAGAGTTCATCATATAGTGAAAGTGAGCACTGAGGCAGAATAGAATAGAATAGAATAGAATACTGTTTGTTATGCACACCAAATAAATTACGGACATAAATATTAGTTACTAAAATTATTAATTAATAATTATTAATTTATGAATTATTATTATTTTTATTACTTTAAATACCTACCTAGATTTTTTTAATTTTTATATTGGAAATACATAGTTTTAATTTGGTTTTTTGTAATTTTTTAATGTTTAATTTTAACTTGTTGCTGTGTCCAAAAAGACTAGGTGTAAAGCTAGGTAGCTTTACCTAGGCTTTATTTACATCTTTTTACGATATGGAATGCAATAAATGAATATAAATATGACTATTTTTTTTAATTCACCCCCTAAAGGGGTGACACAGGGGATGAAAGTATGTATGGAATTTTATTATTTTGTTTTTTGGTTTTGTATTTCCCGATAAGAAATCCCACCGGGCACACGGCTTGTTATATAACTATAAGTTATAGTAATGAAATATCAGTCCAAAATAAACTTGAGTTTGAATCTTTGAATACACAACTAAGGAGTATGCGTGCGGACGTAGAAGGAATGAGTATAATTTGTGATCCATTTATAGAACTGGGAAGTGAAGTTTGGACTATATACTTGTACGAAGTTTCAGAGCTAACAAGCTTCTTTTGTACGTTTGTTCATTACGTCAGCCTATAATAATTCACGGTCGGTACGGAATATTGGTCTCGTTACGATAGAAGATACATAAATTGACAAATTGATTATAATCAAAACCGAGTAAAAACGCGGGTCTTCATCTTGACTTTATTTTATCCTAAAGCCCGTTTTCACTAACACTACATGACACCTAAATAAATGCTGAATTAAAAAGAAAACCGTTGGATTTTCAATGAGTAGCATATTCCCGATCGATGCCGTGAGTTTGATCAAACTGTTTGCATTCATCCTAATTTATACCTTAATACAATTAGCTAAGAGTAAGAGTGTTGATTGGTTTTGGAACTGATCATTCAAATTTGATCGTGAATCTGCTACATTAGCGCCATTTTCAAATCTTATTTAGATGCTATCTAGTGTTAGTGAAAACGAAAATTGGTCAGGTTTTACGAAAGCCACGGATGCAATGGAGGTGGCGTCTCTATGATGCACAAATAAAAACAAGATAAAAATAATGCTAGAAATTGGTTCGGCTTTCATTAATATATTAAATCAATTATAAATGCTTTTTAAGCTTTGACGTCAATTTAAGTTTTTTTTTATTATTGAATACTTTGACAAGTTTTTAATACCTATTTGTGAAAGTAGACCTCCAAAATTGTAATAAAACAGTTTTATTGGCAGTTTGTTATTTTTGCTTATACGAGCAAAAAGTTACTCCACTTTCATAAAACCTCACGACATTTGAAACCTAGGCGTTCAGCTAACTTTTTGTTAGTATTTGAGACCGATTTGAGGAAACTTCTTTAGAAATAGTATTTTGTATGAAAAAAACATGCTTTTGGCGGCGACTGCTCTGCTGCTTCAGATAAATTAATTTATCATTAACATCCATATTTGGACAAGCTTAATTTATTTTGTGGGAATATTATTCTTTCTAGGCCGACATTTAAAACTAAGTAGGTAACAGAAAACTTTATATTTTTTTATTTAGTAAATACTAAATCAATTTTATTAATATAAAAAATCCAATCGGTCATAATAATAATTTAAACAATCATCAATAATCAATTTTATTAACATAGAAAATCCAATTGGTCAAATAATGCGTCATAACTTTTGTAAAGTTATGACGCATTATTTTTTTATTTATTTAATTATGACACTCAAACGACTTATTCACTAATACATTTTTGGGGGTACTGTAACAATTAAACTTATAATCCAGAATTAATTTGTCACTTACAGGTATGCACAGCTCTTAAATATTTCAAGTTTTGTAATGTTACATAGAGTACATATTATAGGCTAAAAAAAATTACATGAAAATAAAATTGAAAATTAAAAAAGAAAAGAATTGACTAAATCTATTTTGTTGCTCTAAAGAATAACACAATAAATAAATAATTAGTTATGATACCGTAACTTCCTACTTCTTTGGCTCTAGGGGGTAACTTTGTCCCAAAACGGGAAAAAGTTTGAATTTTCCGCCATTCAGTTCCTATGGCTGCAATCGAAAAAGTTCTTTCTACCATTGTTAGATGGTAGAATAGTACATTGTTCACCGAGAGGAGAAAGTGACCCATTACCGTCGAGGGTGTCGTTTTAAGCCCGAGCCGTAGGCGAGGGCTTTAAAACACCCGAGATCGGGAATCGCACTTTCTCTCGAGTGATACATAGTGCTTTATACTACACCTACGAGGAAAATAAAAAACGAAATCTTTATTTTACTTTCTACGAAAACTGAATCCTCAAACAACACACATATTGGAAATGGCGCCAATGGCGTCTGCAATTTTCATATGTTCTTTTTGCAAATTGTTTATCCTGCCGCCTCAGGGTCGCACTGCCAGCCCGACACCATCCAACACACAGCTAGTGGCCAGTGTCATTTTGCGAACTTTGAGATAAAAACTCACTGTAAAAACTTTTTGGCTTTTGATATTTAGGTTACCGGCGCATAGTCTTACCCAAAATTAAAAAAGAAAAACCACGTAAGAAATGGATTTTCATACACTTTTCTCTCCCGCTCAGATGCGTTTTCTCCGCGCATATTTGTTCAATATGCAATGTCGTACTTTCTACCGTAAATTTGATAAAGTATTAAGGTACTTTCCAAGCAGGTGTAGTATAAAGAACATTTTCGATTGCAGCCGTAGGAACTGAATGAAACTTTTTCCCGTTTTGGGACAAAGTTACCCCCTAGGGCCAAAGAAGTAGGAAGTTACGGTACCTTAAATAATCATGGTGTCTATAAACAGTGATAAAGCAGTGGTGGCCCAGTGGTAACGGCCGCGACTTACGAGTTGTAGGTCGTGGGTTCTAACCTAGGCAGGCACTTTACTTTGTGTAACATATTTCATCACCACTGCTCTCAAAACGGTGAAGGAAAACATCGTGAGGAAACCACCATGTCCTAGAACTAAAATTTCTAAGACGTCATGTGAAATCTACCAACCCGCTCTGGGCCCGGGTGGTGGATTATGGCCCATTCCTTCTCGCCGATAGGAGGCCTGTGTCCCAGCAGTGGGAAAATTATAGGCTATTATGCTATCTACACTGTGGCTTCTTTTACTGAATATTGTGCAACTTGCAAATTGATATACACTGGACTTTGGCCAACTATTTATTTATCTGAACAAGCATATTTTTATAATTAAAACGGACGCTATACAAAACTAAAAGTAATATTTTTTAGCACCCTGTAAGTGGCGCAGTTACCGAAATACGGTCAATTGTAGCATCTTTGAGCAACTTTACCCATGAGTACCTACTGTACTTATACATATATCTCTCGATTACTAAAAATCTGTTGCTGCCATATAATATCAAATCGAAATAATAATACAGAAATAATTTTTATAATCGATTTAATCGAAAGATGTACAGACGCCAGCACATCAAGCTACTACAATCTGTCAGATTTCTTTAATAGATTTTCAACTTTAGCGCTATACCATAAGGTTCAAAGTTGATTGGGAAAATCTGACAGTTTCGGGTAGCTTGATGTGCTGGCGTCTGTACAAACAGAATTCATGGGTAATGTTGCTCGTGGAAAGTAAATATGCCAGCTGACGGTACACTCAATTCACGAAATTCGTGAAAACCAGCAAAAACATAATCTAATTTCAAGTTTCCATTGAAGTACACCAAAACTGTGTGTACAACACTTTTTGTCACAATTATATAATTTTTAGAAACTGTGCCATCATTATCTGCTGTGTTGTTGCAGTTTATAGTGGGAATCAATTTTCGAATGTCAGTTACTTCGTTGTACTTGTGGGCGGTCAGTGACGTGGTATTATTTAATTAAGTTTTGTGCTCCACTGCAATTTATTTGTTTTATTCGTTACTATTGAACTAGATCTAGAATGTGCGAAAACACTTTAAGTTCACCCAATTTGTGAAGAACAGCAAAAACGTAATCTAATTTTTAAGTTCCCATTGCAGTACAACGAAACTGTGTATATAACATTTTTGGTCACCTTTATTTATTTTTTGAAAACCATTATTATCTGAAGGCTAACTCTCGTAATTTAAAACGTTCAAAATATAGTCGCAGTCTCATCTCCGCGACCAACAAATGTCAAAAACCTGTCAATATTGTATGGAAATTAGAGGTATTTTTGACAGATTGAGACGGAGATCAGAATGTGAAAGTTCTTAAAATTACGAGAATTTGCCCCCAGTTTAGATGCAGTTTATAGTGGGAATCAATTTTTGAATGTCAGTTACTTAGTTGTACTTATGGGCGGTCAGTGACGTGTTATTATTTAATAAGTTTTGTGCTCCACTGCAATTTATTAGTTTCATTCGTTACTATTGAGATCTAGAATATTCGAAAATTGGCTTTTGTTACCGCAGAATCGTCAAAACAGCTCCACAAGATTCCTTAGGTACGTGTTTAAAATGATAACCACAGGCACAGACGAACACAATGTCTATCTACACTATACAATATGGCTAATTTTAACTTTGCTCAAGTTTATGAGATAATTAGCTAAGCCCATCTACTCGTAGTAATCTGTGGCTAAAGTCATTAAAACTTCAACAGCTTCTTAATTAGAATTAGTTGGACTATTAGCACTTACGCAATAACCTACATATCTTCTTTAAAACTCACTCTAGCTAGGTATTTGCTAAAGATATCTTGCTGCCTCTTGGCCATTTAAAGAGTACTACCTACCAAAACATACCAAAAGTTTCGTAACATTTTCATCCTAACCAATTACGTAACACTTGACTTCTGTCCATCCGATTTAAAACTTCAAATTAGACACCGTACGTCAAGTACGACTCTCGAAGCGAGTAACCTTCGAGATCCCATAGTACTAAGGTCATGTATGCAACGATATCTTTTGAACTTGAATGTCAGCGCGATTTGATACGACGTATCAGTGTGACAGCTCGCTTCCTTTGTTGCTGTTATTAAATTATCTAATAATACATCGGTTGAACAATATTAACATTGTTTTGAGCGTCTGTCGGGACGTTTACAAAAGGATGCGTAGGGATGGAGATATTGAATTAATGCGTGAAACTGATAACTTGTAATGAGAATAATGATAAAGTTAAAACAAAATCAATCTGCCTAGCTTTTTCTCAAATATTTTTTGTTTCTTTATTTATTTTACCATTTATGTATACACACATATAAACAGACAAGAAAAAACAGAACAGAAAAATAGGTAGAAAAGGAAGGGAGGAAGGGAGGTCTTTTTAAAAAAAAAAAAAAAAACGTTGCCCCACACTAGGAATTTCTTCTGTATTGTGGGTGCGTTTACAAACATTTAAACTCACATACACAAACCGCCAGACCCGGAACAACTACTTTTAGGTCATACAAATATTTATTCTGTGCGAAAATCGAACCCGCGACACGCAGAGCAGCGGTCAATAGCTTAACCACTGCGCCAACTGTGCCGTCAGTTATGTAATATGTTGGGGTCGACTTCCAGTACATCAGGTTGTAGCACAATACCAGTATTTTATGTAGAACGACTGCATATCTGGCCTCCAGAATCCAGATACTGGGTAACACGATACCCATTGGTAAGACTGGTTGTCAGACTTTTGGGCCTCTGACTACCCACGACTGTCAACGATCTGTGAATGACAGCCAGGACCAACGGCTTGACGTGCTTTCTGAGGTGAGGTGCACCCATCTACGAATCGACCGCGGTAAGCGTAGATTAACCTTCAATCGACTCGTGTCACTGTTAATTTAACTACGAGCCCAATGTTAACACAGTATGTTGAACATGATTAAATTGTGCAACTGCATCTATAATTTCCAGATACTTAGTACGTGGGTCCTAACAAGGAAGCAAGAACGAATTATTGTTGCATGACCTGCCCAAAGGAAGCGTTGGATGAGCATTTGTGAAAGCTACTAAAGGTCACCTCCTGAACTTAAGGATGCACAATGTAGGAGTTGAGAAAGTAACAATGTTGAGCATAATATCCTCTACTATGTTCAGGTTTATGTTTATCGAAAAACAGAAGTCGTCAAAGAAAACAAGAGGCTGTTTAAGGGATCCTTCACATGTACCATAACCACACCATGACCACAATCACACCTCAACCACCCCACGTGGCCGGGCGTATATTTCGTATTGAAAATAAATAGGACTATTTACACGTACCACATTTTGCAGTCGTTATCGACCGTGTGTGTGATACCGACCACATCGCAACTACATCACAACCACAACGCAACCACCAGCGACACTGCGAACTAGTGGCCGACCACATCGCAAATACAACGTTGCGTCGACGTAACGACAGTGCGCGGAGTCGAACTGTGTCTGCACACCACGTAACCGCATCGCAACTACTGGCGACAACGCAACCACATCGACATTGTGTCGGTACCACAACGCAACTACAAAAAGCTGCAGCGACACTATTCACACGTAACCACTGCTTGACAGCATTTTATCGTTGCGACGTGGTGTGGTTGTGGTACGTGTTTAGAAGCCCTTAGAAGAAGCAGTTTCAGAAACCGGTAGCATAACATAAGCACAGACTTCTTCTCTGTAAGAGGGAGTGGACTGTATAACACCACGCGGGCCCAATGTGGGTGGATAGATATCACATGTCTTCTAATTATTGTTCTAGTACAGACGCCAGCACATCAAGCCACTACAATCTGTCAGATTTCTTTAATAGATTTTCAACTTTATCGCTAAAGCATAAGGTTCAAAGTTGATTGGGAAAATCTGACAGTTTCGGGTAGCTTGATGTGCTGGCGTCTGTACATGCCGGTTTATTTACGATGTTCTCCTTCACTGTTTTGCTCTCAAAACCGGCACACCACCACTGCTCTCAGTGGTGATGACATTATTTATACAAATTAAAGCGCCTGTCTGGGTTTGAACTTACGACTTACAACTCATACGTTGCGGCCGCTATCACTGAGCCCCCACTGGTCTGCTCAGAAACCGGTAAGTACGATATTATTATGCAAATTCAAAACCAAATATTGATTGCCAATAAAATAAACGCCCATGTCATCACATCAGTCACTAATCCTGTTAATTATAAAGTTTTGTAAAGAAAAATCTTTTATCGTATTACCCGTACATATTAACATCCAATAAACAAAAAGGTCCATTAATAAAACCCGTGACTAATTTATGCGAAAACACTTTAATGCAGATGCGATTCGAGATAATTTCAAAGACTGTTCAATATCGTCTTTAAAACAGACATTCAGATGTCCGAATATTATTGATGAACGTCTCGCGAAAAAAGGCTTAAAGGCACAATGAGAGAACCTGCATTAAAATTATTAATACCCATTCAGACGAAATGTGAGGGGGGTTAAAGTGATGTAAAGTGTGCTTACGCGCATCGGAATACAAGCTAAAGTTGTTGGTTCCATTTTTAAATAAAGACTTCGTAGCGGTGGAATTTAATATTCGTATTCGAGTCCGCAGGCCGAGTGGGTGTGGTCGACTTGTTCGTGCTTCACCGGAAAGATTTATATTACATGCATTTTCGTATGCGAGTGATCTGAAATTGTCGAGCGCGGTCCCTGACATGGGCAGAGAATATCGCGACGGGCTGCATTGTGACCCACGCCCATTGCTCTCTTAACGACTATTCAATACACTCTTGAATGAATGATTGCTCTTTGCTATATAATTCGAGCGGACAACGATCGCTAAGGTTTTTGCTTTATACGAAAAAAGTCTGTAAAGCGATATGGCTCGGTATTGAGTTCTAAAGAGTTCGCGGTTTGCGCACAATATGAAACTTCTGTATGGGAATTAGTAGTCGCTTAGAGCTAGGAATAATTAATTTTATATTCGGTACAATATTCAACACACAATATGTATATTTATTGCATTACACCATATAAACTTAGGTGGTTTACGAAGACAATGACATGATCATTGAGAATCCTATCAGGCACAGCAAAGTAGGAGAGAGGAAAAGCGTTTCAATTTGAAAAATTACTTACAACCACCTACTAGCATTTATTTTACGATTTCGATGTTATATCACCTCTTGAGTTGATAATATCAAACTACAGAGACACTGAACAGCCAACAATACCTATTGTTCGACTCAAATCATATCTTGCTAAGTACTTTCCTAACATCAAAGATTACTTCCCTCGATGTGTTTATCTAACAAAAAATCGTATAGCAGAACGAGTTATGTAAATATCACTTCGATGTCATAGATAAGTAAACAAAACAAGAATAGTAAAAAGCGATGAAACGATAGTTTTGGTTCGCCTCGAAAAAAGTGAAACCAACCCTTTCGTTGTCGGCCGGTTTGAATCTTAACTCAGTTGAAGGGACAAAAAACGGACATGTGGATTTGGGCCATTGTGTAATTTTAAAATAAGGTCAGATGTGAGGAGGTTTCTGCTTGAACAATAACACATTTTAATATATTTCATTAAGATTGACGTAACTGATTAGAGATTTCTAACCCTTTCATTTCCTTGATATTGTGCCGAGCTTAGGTACCTAATTACCAAGTGAATAAGATGTTCATGTTCACCTTGCCAGGAAGGGAGTCACATATCAGATGATAATTTGGCTTCCTGTAGAAATTAATCACCTTAACAAAAATTTTGAATTACTCGTAGTTCACTGGTCATAGATTTGGTCAAACCCACACAATAAGTCTGCCTTAATTTAGGTATGTACTGTACTGTCTGAGGGGCCTGTGGCTAAATAATAACAGCCACACAGGTCGATCGATCACGTTAAGCTAGGCTTGCCGCGGTTGGTCTGTGGATGGGTGACCATCTTTACATACCGAGACCCCTCCGTGCCTCGGAAAGCACGCTAAGCCGTTGGTCCCGGCTGTCAGTCGTAGATCTTTGAAAGTCGTTACGGGTAGTCAGAAGCCCGAAAGTTTGACAACCAGTCTTACCTAGGAGTATCGTATTACCCAGTAACTGGGTTATGGAGGTCAGATAGGCAGTCGCTCCATGTAAAATACTGGTACTCAGCTGCATTCGGTTAGACTGGAAGCCGACCCCAACATAGTCGGGAAAAGGCTAGGCATATGATGATGAATTTAGGTATGTACCATCAAAAAATTTTCCTCACAAACTCCACTCGTTTTTATTTTATCATATTTGAATAACATGAAATAAGGCCCAGTCCGGCAGCAAACTAATTGCGAACCATTGTTAATTTTGAGATAAAAGAAAAAAAAACTTCCATTATCGAGTTAAATACTGCTCAAAAAGGATTAAAACCGCGAACAGTGGCCGTCTTCTTTTGTTACAAGCAAATTACGTCTTCAGCAACTTATATCCAAACAAATTTTCTTTGCGGCAATTGTTTATAAAAGTCCGTAGGAGGATTACATCGGCTCGGTGAATAACAAAAGAGTGTTGCGGTGCTACAAAATTGGATTAAACAAGGAGGTAGCCGTATCATCCACGGTAAGAGTTAAGTTTATGGAAAGTGTGTCGGGTTTAAGACGTTTAAACCATGACTTCCCATTGAAGGGTTGCACTTTTTGTAAGATCACGCTAAGCAGTCCATAGTCGATCGCACGTCGAATGATACGTGGGTATGGGTTTTTATGTTGCCTATTTGGACCGGCTTAAAACATGGCGTCGTGGGGGTTCTAAAAGGTTTTATGAAGGACTCTGCTTTGTTTCTTTGTTCTACAGTTTAATTAGTGGGTTTCTGCCATATTTTTTTAGTTGAACGCGCGCTATTCCTTGGCGGCACAGTCGTACCTGACGTAGGTGTCTAATTAATACCTCCGTGGCTACGAATTATTGGTATCCGAGTTTGTTTGGTTCAATAATGGGTACAGATGGGATCCTTCCGTTTATTGTGTTGCCTTCTATGGTATATGAGATATTAATATCATTGCAGAGGTTCATTATAACAAACATTTGATTATTTTGTTGCGCTTATGTTATGAAAGTTAAACTTTGCCGAATTTGCGTGGAAAATATTAAGTTTTTAATACACTGTTTCACAGATTGTGTGTAAGATACGAATATAATACGGTAGAATTTCCGATAAAAATGTCTCTTTCATAAAATCTTCCAATTGACTCTTCGATGAATAAAATTTCTTTACTTAAGAATTAATAAATTCTCTGGCGACATGTGCGTATTCAGAATCACAATATTATCGCTCATTCACCGAATTGATTAACGAATATACGATATCCAACAAATGTTCCACTTAATGGAACCGAAAAATCTTTTTTTAAGTATCACAATAAAATATTAACCATCGGCTCCTCTCCCGATAGACACATTTATCATTTTTGCTATTAAAACGGAACAACAATACGAACCCCGAAGGAGCCAATGAGCTCATCACAATAGCAAATGATACCTTGGGGCCGGACCGTCTGAATGCGCCTTAATTAACCCTCAACTACTTATTAAAGGAATAATGATCCCTTGTTTATTTTATAACTAATATGTGGACAAGAAAATCTGACAATTTAAATGCATAGTTATTTCTTAGTTTTAATTTTAAATTTAGCTTGGTATGCATAGTTTTTTCATTAAAATGGACGTAAACAACAGAATTAAGTCAAATTGCAAAAAAAAAAACCAATACTGAGGTGTAATCTGAAAATCATTATGTACTCAGTTTTAATAAGAAGCACTATGTTTAAACAAATAAAACTTACTTACTTACTTACTTACTAAATTTTTACAGTAACAACAGGTGTTCAGAGTTCAGGCTCTCGTTTAATATCAATGATTAGTTTCATAATTAAAATAAAAACAGAATATGTTTAGCTCATTTTTATCTTGTTAAAAGATGTTTGCCATAGAAATAATTTTATACAAGATAAAACATTTTGCTAATAAATGACATGATATGACTTCTATACTAATTAACAAAGTTGAAGACTGTTTGTTTTCTGTTTGAACGAGCTAATCTCCAGAACTACCAGTCGGATTTGAAAATATTCTATTTGCACTTGATGGCCCAATTCTAGAGGAAGGTTATCACACTAATATAATAAAGGCAAAAGTTTGTGAGTTTGTGTGTTTGTACGTTTGTTACTTCCTCGCGCTCAAACGTCTGAACGGATTTAGATGAATTTTGGCACACAGATAGTTTATAACTGGGATTAACACATAGGATACTTTTTATCCCAATATTCCTACGGGATCGACATCTATGCAGGTGAAACTGCGGGGCGCAGCTAGTAGGCAAATAAATATTTAACATTACGTTACGACCCTTAGAAGACTAGCAAAAAATATATATATATTTACGCGGGCAGAAGCTACTTCAGTAAAAATTAGATTCAACGTAATAACTGCTTAAAAATTACGTATCTAGGAACACGATATTACATAATAATATTTATGATACCAAAAAACATTATTGTTGGCAAGGACGAGATCCGAATACGAATTGATGTATTTTTTACTTTTTAATAGTCGGTCAGTAAGGCAGGTGGTGCACAGGTGTAAGAGGCGATTTTTTTAAGACGTTCCTTTCTTAAAATAGGGCAAAAGTATCGTCATTAGTCCAAAAGTTTGTTTTAAGTCCGTCACGCTATTGTTGTGTAACTAAAGTGAAACGTTTTTGATTTGCAGCAATTTTGCTGACGTCATTTTTATAGGCCGAATTTAGATTAGTTTTTTTTTTCGAAAGGTCGATTTCTTTGAGAGAGAATTCGTATATTTTGTTTGCCTTCGGTTAAGTTAAGGTCGGTCCGGATAAAGACGATAATTATTTTATCGTGAGGGTGTTCCTTGTTTGTTTCTCTAATAGCTACTTTAATGGAAGTCGGTTTGTAAGAAGGAATATAATGTATAAATTAAAAGCGCTATCTGTTTTCGACATCGGTTCTTTTGTTAACTTAATTGTTTCGTTCGTTTGTGAAATTTTGTATTGAAACAAAAACTTTTATAGAACTTTGCAAGTTATCGACCTTCATTTAGGGCTTGTTATCCGTAAACTTTTAAGATCCATACAAACTCTAAGTGATGGTAGCAGATTACAATGAGGAACAGGCTGTGAAAGATCCCCTTCAAAATAGTAAACTCAAACTCAAAGCATTTATTTCTATTAAACCATTTTACAGTCACTTTTGTACTGTAAAAGGGTCGGTCAGTCAGAAATATGAAGCTAGCGGCCCATTCCAAAGCGTAGCAGGTACCTATGAAGAAGAACGGGCAACAAACTCTATGAACACTTTTAATAGCAGATTATTCACTAAGGCGATAAAGCAGTTTCTTATAGTCGCAGGCGTTATTTTGAATACTGAACGCAACGAAGGAGTCTAGAGCTCCCAAGCGTAGCGAGGGAGCTCTGAGTTAACTCCTGAGCGAAGCGAGTGAATTAACTCACCACTCACACCACCTGTTGGTGGAGTGAAACTTATATTGTCACGAAATCTGGGGGCATGGCAGTCCCCCGCCAAGACGAGCCAAAAACCAAAAAGTGGGGGCACTACTTACCTTTTCTCGAAGCGTTTCATTGTATTTTGAAACCCTCATGGCTTCGGCACAGCTAATGCAAGATAGCACAAGATGTAGTTAGCAGACTTATAAAACACACAGAGTTTAATTTCTTCAGCTTTTGACCTTCAGAAATATTTCATATAAAATACGTTACCAAGACTTGCATAACTCTTATATGAAATATTTTTTGTGGGATATTAGTTACATCGTTAATGTTGAAGTTATAATAATTACATGTGCGAACGATGTAAAAAAGATGTCCAGTCGTAAGTAAACAAAAGACTGCCAAGTTACTGTTACAATCCAGTACAACACTTGATTGGAGTTTACAATTTATTTCTTGTGTGTCCTTTATCTCAGCCTAATTACAAAGACAGCGATAGGATTTGTACACAAAAGACAAGTCAGGATAATAGTACATTTGCATGCAGCACTTCCTATAAAATATCCATGTTAAAGTGGCATGACATGTAAACTGTTTTGCATTCAAGTACATGTCACTGTTATTGTGCAGCATTGTACACATTTACCAAAATAGTTGTGCTGTCCCAAAGAGTCATTTTTAATTTAGGAACACCTTCCCTCTTTTGTTTCAAGGTTGATTTTAGACTGATGCGTATCGTTGGTGATGGTAAAGTTAACTTGGTTGTTATAGGCCGGTATTCGCATTGTGCCGCATCGATATTTTGTATGCACATTTAAATGCGGTCATCTATGTCCGTGTCCGCGTTGGTCCCGACATGTTAATACATAACTAAAATCTCGCGAATCGGAAAATTTTCAATGGTTTTACACTGACCCATTGTTTTGTCCGCACTCCGTGTTAAAATTAAATAGATACAGAGACCTCATAGGATTAGCATGTTGCTCCAAGTATAGAAGACAACACAGTCTTGGGGTATTCCAATACTTATAAGTTATGGAATAAAAAATAAGACCGTATGAATACGCTTGTTTCCATAAGGGGGAAAATCGGTACGGTTTACTGGTTTCCGGCTTACCTATTCCATTCTAACAAAGGATTAAGTCCTAACCAACCAACATTTGTTGGCAAATTCAAACTGAATGGCTAGCCTAGCAGAAATGACGCCGAACAATACCTCCTCTTTAGACATACATGGGTCAATCTTACCTATCTTTGAAATATTTACGAGGGAAGATAGACATCTGCTTCTGTTTTCTTTTAATCTCCGGATCATTTCTGTCAGAGCTCAAAAGTAGTTTTGTTTTCATACGTCCACTCCTTGTCCATTACAGTGTTATTTTTAAAAACAATGCAGTGCGTCCCCTAAATCCACTTGATGGGTGTAAACATCTGCCAAATCCTGTACTTCCTGGGTTCGCAAAATTCTTTGCAAGGAATATTAACTGTGATCTCTTGAACTAAGACAACACTCTGTCCTTTTAAATAACATTGACGTTCCTGTGAGCAGTGTCTTTTCCGATTGATGTGTGCAAATACGATTCGTTCGGTATTAAAATATACTAGTCGTAGATCCTCTCAGTTATCTGTAAATAAAATCAAAAACCAACCTGACAATCCTACCATAGTATATATACAACGTGTAACGTTAAATGCGCAAAACCTGAAAATTGTTTGAACAGAATAACGAGCAGAATGAATTGACCCACTTTTTAATATAGGTCATATTTTTCAAAAAAATCTTCATTAAAAACGTTGCCGTGTCTATTTATTAATAGGTCAAGCAAGCCAATGTCAGCGCGGCGCAGCGGCCCGGTGACGACTCCTCCCTCGACAAAGCGTCGTCGCAGACGCAAGAAACGATCAGAATGGCCAGTAAAACTAAAACAGCACATAAAACCTTCACAATTTTTAATGACTTATTTTCTCTCTGAAATAGGTCAATTGAATTAAAAATCAGTTGCGGTGTCTGAGGTTTTGCGCATTTAACGTTACACGTTGTATAATATGTTGAGCCTCGCTGTACCATTTTTTCAAATTATTCCACAAAATTATTTTGTTCTTACTATATAGGTAGAAACCTCCAGTAGGAGGTAGTAACTAGAGATGGCGCATCTCTAGTTACTACAAGTACAAGTTTTACCGAATAACCGAGTACTGAGTATTGCTCGGTATTGTGCTTACTGAAACGAGTAGGAACTTTGCCGAGTAACTCGGTTTAGTTGACGCCGGTAATGGGAACGTACAACACGATTCAAATAATATAGAAGAATGTCATGCTCGGCATTGCTGCAAGGAATAAGCATTAACAGCTCCGCAACAGCGTGAAGATCCTAAAAGTGCCATCGATAGATCAATATCTAAGAATACCACGAGAGACTGATTATTTCATTAAATATGTTCGTCTTTTTCACATGATTTTTCTGACAGTTTCTAATCTGTGTACAGACGCCAGCACATCAAGCAACACGAAACTGTAAAATTTTCCTAATCAACCTTGAACCTTACGCTTTAGCGATAAAGTTGAAAATCTATAAAAGAAATTTGACAGATTGTAGTAGCTTGATGTACTGGCGTCTGTACATTAATATTGTAAATAGGTCAGAAGGCTAATTCTCGTAATTTAAAACGTTCAATATCTATTCGCAATATTATCTCGGCGACAAACAAAGGGAAATGCCCATTTGATAAAGAGGTTTTGGCCATGTGACGCCCACGAAAGAAACAAATTATAGGCGTTAGGGTCTACAACATAGATAAAGAAACAAACACTATTTTTTACATAGAACTCGGTTGGACTTTTATAAATCATATATAAAAATTCAAGGTTAAAAAAGACATACTTACAGGTTTCTGAGTTTTATTCGTTCTCATTTAAATAAATGACAAGCACGTCATCTAGGAATTAGGCTGGGGGATTTATATTTGATTGAAACCTTGCCCAGCCCCAGAAACACACAATTGTCATCACGTGGGCACAACACCCTACTGTCCTCCGACCAGATATACAATTGCAAGAATATTGTCGTATTGCTTCTAATCCTGTTTCGTCATTCTTAACAATTATATAAGTCATCTCATCGTAATCACATCACATCACATCGTAATCAAAGTCGTCGGAATGTCAAATAGAAAAACTTAGTAAATGAAAATCACAAGTCGCAAGAAAACAGCACCAAACTAAATGTGAAATGTCAATGTCAATCTGTTGTCAATTACGATTATTATTGACGTAGGGGTGAGGTTATAAAATCGATTTATCGAAAAATCGATATAAAAAAAAACTGGAAACACGGAATATGTTAAATAGATCGTATCTATTTATAAGGCCAAATATGGATACACATTTTTTTGCCTCTAAAGAAAATAACAAAAGCGAAACAATACGTAATAAAAGTTGATTTTCCAAAAATCGTTTTCGGTACGTAACCGGTTTTAGTGTCTCGATTTTTTTCCGTAAAAGTTGTCATCCCTACTTTGACAGGACCGACGACCGGAAGTGTTAAATAAGGCAATAAACGATTGAGTTTCTTGATTAAATCAGCTTTTAATTCCGGAGATTTCATGACAAATAAGTAATAGCAATATTTTAGTTACTAAATGGGTATTTTTTTTGCATTTATCACATTGCTGGGCAAAACATGGCCAAGAATGGGCGTTTCCCTTTCAAAAACTTGTCAAAAATTTAGAGAAATTAGTGGTATTTTTGGCAGTTCTTAAAATTACGAGAATTGCCCCTCGGGTTATAAGTTTATGAGTTCCTTTCGGATAACTCGCCAGTTATACCGAGTTATTCGCCGATAACGAGTACTACCAAAGTATGCCGACTACCGAGTAATTACAGTCCATAATATGTGATCTGTTCGAGTAATAAACAAGTACTCGGCGCATCTCTAGTAGTAACCAAAATTGTGTTTCATGATCAAGTTAGAATTATTATGTTCTTATCGCATTCATTCAGTGGTAGCTTCTAAACGAACAGCCATGACGGACAGTCGGACACATAAATACCCTCAATTTAATGAGGTCATAAACTCTTCAGTACAGCCTATCTATTAAGGTTGCGTGCTTCCTTTATTAGCTTAGTCGCACGCGGTTATTCCGATCGATAAATGAAGCGTAGGTAATTTGTTTTTATGGGCGGTGCAAAAACAAAGTGGATTGACCCGCAGTCGCTTCTGCTCGCATCGCGTGCTGACTTCGTGGTGAGGGCTTACGGACTGTCGCTTGGCGAGTGATTGAGCGGGATACGAATGATTTGACACGGGGAAGTCCATTTTTCATGTGTCGTAAACTATATTTGGTAATTGATCGGTATAATGCTGACTCTTTATAAAAGGGAGAATTCATAAAATTGACTTTGTAATCTGACTTTGACGAAAATTGTAATTTGACTTTGTCATGAAAGTTTTCTCTCTTCCACCGAGAGGAGGCCTGTGTCCCAGCAGTTGAAACATAATAAACTGATTATGCTTGTGATACTGAAAGTTTTAGTAGGCATAGCCAACTGTGGTTCTGTGAGTTCTGACTATTCTGACAGCTGACATTTCCAAAGGCGAACTACATATATCATTGCTATCCACATATCTTTTGAAAGATTATTCTAGAAGATGCAACTAGAAGGGCAAAATTAAAATCTTTCTCCCTTTTCCACATATTCTTCCGAAGTTTTGAAATGTTGACTAGAACACGACCGTGCCAATAACATTTTAAGAGGGTTGACACTGATTTTAAATCAAAGTTTAAGCGCAAAGGGTAAGTCAGAAGGGCGAAGCATCGTCAGTACTAAGGGTCCACATTAAACCGGACGGCGAGCAATGGGCAGTTCGCCGTCCGGTAAGGACCAGGCCCGGGTCGACGGCGCGTTGTGGTCCACGCGCGCCTCAAAGGGTTGGCAGCAATAACTGACGGGGTCCGCTGGGGCCGATGCTTGCCAGGGTCGCGGGTTGTTCGAAAGAGTTACACTGGCCCTTGGTACAAGCAACTGAAGGAACACGGGTGGGTTTTAGTCAGTAAAAGTCTGACACGCCCTCCCGCTCCGCCCAGAGCGGGAGAAGTTATTTGATAATTTCCCACCCAAAGAAAAAAGGGTCCACATTAAAAAGCCTCATTAATTAATTAAAAACAGCCACCACATTTCCCACTAAGCGAGATCCCTTAGCCGCCCAGTCGTGTGCAGTGATGCACGCAGTCAGATGGACAAGTGAAGATCTACCCACCTACATAGCGTCCCACCTTCCTCACTATAATGATTATTACTTTAAAACTACATCATATAAACTAGCGGTGTCTTTTGATGTAAGCGATAGTTCAAACTGGATTTAGAAATTGTCGTGTGAATGTATTTGAATAGGAGTTGATGTGGATTTTCTTGTGTAATCGTTTTGTTGTTCTTCATTTATGGGAGACATTTGATACATTGCGTATCATTATTAATTGTTGCTGGATGCGACGCAGAGTTGGATTGATTTAACATTGTATAACAAATTAGGTATGTAAGCCCCGAAGGGTTAAAAGTAATGGTGTAGTAGGACACCCAGATTTCACCAGTAATGTTAAAATCCCATGTACGAGTAATAGGGGGCGAACCTATTGATTGCTACCAATAGTTCAAGGGGGCAGGTTTATTCATTCATTTAAATCTATTGATTTTAATTCATCATCTGCCTAGCCTTTTCCCAACTATGTTGAGGTTGGTTTCCAGTCTAACCGGATGCAGCTGAATACCAGTATTTTACATGGAGCGACTGCCCATCTGACCTCCACAACCCAGTTACTGGGTAATATTAGGTTGTAACATAATAATTTGTCAATTTTCGCGGGAGCATTCTAGAATTTTTTTACAACTTCGAGAAAATTCTATGATTGTGAGTATAAATACAGTTGAGTGCGCTCAGTTTATCAGTGCAATAATTGACATCGCAGCGAGTGGCATTATGGAAAACATTGGTTTGAAAAGACGAGACATCCGCGTCCTTCTACTTTACGAGTTCCGTTTGAAACATACAGCTAAGCAGGCGACACAAAATATATGTCAATGTATGGGAGAAAATACAGTCTCTTATCATACAGCAGTAGATTGGTTTCGACGTTTCTCGAATGGCAACTACGATCTTGAAGATAAACCTCACGAAGGGCGACCGGTTGAGGTTGATGTTGATCGCCTAGCGCAGCTCATTGAGGAAGATCCAAGGAGGCCTACTCGCCAACTTGAAAAAGAACTCGGATGCTCCCATACTACCATCGATCGTCATTTGAAAGCGATGGGTAAAGTATACAGGCACGGTCAATGGGTACCCCACGAATTGACGGCTGGACAACGGATGATGCGAGTAGCGGTTTGTACACAATTACTGACTTTACATCGTACTTTTGCGTGGCTTCGTGATCTAGTTACAGGAGATGAGAAGTGGTTACTTTATGTTAATCATAACAATAAGCGACAGTGGCTAAGCGCGGGTCAAAGAGGAGTACCAACGGTTAAATCTAAAATGACTACGCAGAAGGTTATGTTGAGTGTTTGGTGGAACATGCACGGAGTTATCTACTGGGAACTATTACCGCAGGGAACGACTATAAATAGTGAACGCTATTGTGGTATGTTGGATAGAGTAGCCGAGAATCTTAAAGGAAAACATGGCAATGTGTATCTCCTCCACGACAATGCCCGACCTCACACCGCATCGATGACCTGTAAAAAAATTAAGGAGCTAGGCTGGATTTCTTTAGCCCACCCTGCATACTCGCCGGACATTTCTCCAACTGACTACCACTTGTTTCGATCGTTACAGGCTCACATTAACGGAAAAACTTTTGACGACCGAGATACATTGGAACAGTGGTTGACAGAATTTTTTAACTCTCGTGAGTCCAAGTTTTACGAGAATGGTATAACGTCGCTTCCCCAACGTTGGCAGGAGGTCATTGATAATGATGGACTGTACGTTCAATAAAATGTTAATCTTAATTGTACAAAAAAAATAAAATAAAGTTTTTTAAAACATTGCCAGTTTATTATGTTACAACCTAATACCATTCCCCTTGGCAAGACTGCTTGTCAGACTTTCGGGCTACTGACGACCGGTAACGAACGACTGTCATAGATCCACGAATGACAGCCGGCATCAGCGGCTTAACATGCTTTCCGAGGCACGTGATTTTAATTTTAATCACTGTATCAAAAAAGTGAATCAAATAAATCAAAGATGAAAGCGACATTTTCATGCGTTCACAAAATTTAATGACGAATTAACCTACACACCACTTACAAGTACATTTCTGAATTTTCAGACGTAAATTTCGCCAAATTAGATCCATCCGAGCAGGCGAAAATATAACGACATCATTTATTACCGTTTCCGTTAAACATAATATCAGAAGTGAGAAATCTATCAATCATATTCATAGCTCTGACGAAGCGACATAAATTCATTGAATTCCAATCACGACGCTAACACTCAACAGAGCTTGCTCTATAAACTGTATAAGTTGCTTTAATAAAGAACATTCGACCAATGAGACGAATCAATTCATCACAGAACATAACAGCACGCCTGTATTCCGCAAAGGGGTAGGCAGATACGTATAATATCTCAGCTCAACAAGGAGTATCGTGTTACCCAGTAACTTGGTTATGGAGGTCATATAGACAGTCGCTTCATCTAAAATACTTGAATTCAGTTGCATAATGACCATGATGATAATTATGTTCATCAACTATGTTTAAAATCTATGAGGGGCTTGTGGCTAAGTAATAACAGCCGCACGGGTCGATCGATCAGGTTAAGCTACGCTTGCCGCGGTTGGTCCGTTGCTTCACATACCAAAACCCCTCCGTGCCTCGGAAAGCACGTTAAGCCATTGGTCCCGGCTGTCATTCGTGGATCTTTGACAGTCGTTACGGGTCGTCAGTAGCCCGAAAGTCTGACAACCAGTCTTACCAAAGGCTATCGTATTACCCAGTAACTGGGTTGTGGAGGTCAGATAGGCAGTCGCTCCATGTAAAATACTGGAATTCAGCTGCATCTGGTTAGACTGGAAGTCAGCCCCAACATAGTTGGGAAAATGCTAGGCAGATGATGAACTACACTCAGCGGCACGGAATGTGGCCCAAACTTAAACAAACCGATAACAGGCGATTTTGATATGGCGTATGAGAATTTCGAGTGGCAGTTTGTCAGGACTTTCGTTTTTGTTAATTTAAGAAGATAAGCACAAAAAAAAATAATTTGTTTCATTTCTGTGACACTTAACGTTAGTTCGTTACTGGAACGCACAAGACACGGGTGAGTTAAAACTCGATATTCAAAATGATCGTGCATTTAATGTTTGTTGTTTTATTTTTTAATTAATCTGTACTAATTTATGCTTCCAAAATTCAAACACAATGCCTCTAACTTCAGCTCAAGTTGCTCAAGCTGTGTTGCTTCGGAGTCAGGGGCGAACGCAGCGAGAGATTGCTGAAACTTTAAATGTACCGCGTACAACTCTCAGGTACGCCTTAACAAGGTACGACCAGACCGGCCTTTACACGAGGAGACCAGGAAGTGGCGGTATTAGGTGTACATCAGCGCGAGATGACCGATTTATCGCTCTCGCAATTTTGAGAAATCGGTTCCTTACTGCGGTCGAAATACGGCAGCGGCTACAATCGGCAAGAGGGGTCAACGTAAGTGAGCGAACAATAAGAAGGAGAATGCAGGAACGGGATCTGCGTGCTCGAAGACCAGCGCGAGGTCCAGAACTGCTCCGGAACCATCGTGTAGCTCGACTTCGGTTCGCTCGCGAACACGCCAATTAGACTCACGAGCAGTGGAGTAAAGTTCTGTAGACTGACGAATGCAGAGTGGCCTTAAGAGCTCCAGATGGCCGCGAACGTGTGTGGAGAAGGCATGGGGAGAGGTTTCTGCCAATAAATACCAGGCAAACTGTCAGTTTCCATGGTGGATCAGTTACGGTTTGGGGAGGGATCTGTTCAGACGCACGCACAGAGTTGGCAGTAGTTGCAGGTCGTCTAACGGCAGTGCGCTACATTGAAGAGATCCTTCAAGAACACGTTTTACCATTCGTAGGATTAATCGGTAGCGAAGATTTCATCTTAATGCAAGATAATGCCCGACCTCACACTGCACGTTGCGTGGATGATTACCTGTCGGAGGTAAGAATCACCAAATTGGAGTGGCCGGCACGAAGCCCAGACATGAATCCCATAGAGCATGTCTGGGATATGCTTAAAAGACGCATCCGATCCAGTCCTAACCCTCCAGAGACTATCAGTCAATTGGAAACCGCTTTGGTGGCCGCCTGGGAAGAAATACCCCATGTGGACATTAAAAACATCATCCACAGCATGCCTGATCGCATGCAGGCGGTCATCAGGGCCAGAGGTGGAAATACCCGCTATTAATTTTAAGTACCACCAGCTTTATTTTGTAAATTTAATTGTAAAACATTTTTTTTAAACTTAGAGCTTAATGTCTTCTTTTGTAATTTTGTAAATTGTTAATAAAGTTAACTTACTTTTTGTTAATTAATCATTCGCATTTATGATTTGAATAAACATTTAAGTTTTACAAAAAAAAAAAGTCCTGTTTTGCGTTTCATTTTTGGTAATAAACCATATAGCGCGCTTGGGCCACATTCCGTGCCGCTGAGTGTATGTTTAAATTCCATGTAATTTCGGGTGAACCTATTGATATCAACCAGGCTCACATACGGACTCCAGACTCTTCAGGTCGAGCAAAGTGTCCTTGGAAGTTTCAGTTGGAGTTTCTTATTAATTGCTCTTAAAACGGAAACATCCAAGTACAGTTTGGGGATCGAAACCAGCGGTGTAACTGGGCAACACATTGTCACTAGCTTTCATTTTGACAGTTCAACAAAATTCATTGGGTTATTTGAGCAGACAAATTTTTCGAATATATGAAGCAATGGATTAGCAATATCCTTCAAAATGATTCAGATAGTGATAGGCTGTGCCTCAAGTCGAGTAGTCTGTTTGGAAAAGAAAAAAAGAAGAATTTTTTAGTGCATACATAATTCCTAATGGAAACATCCAAGTACTCTTTGGGGATTGAAACCAGGATCCCATAATACACAGTACAGACTACTACACACTACAGTTGCATCATGGAATCAACGAGGCAGACATCATAATAGTAATATTATTATCAGCACAAAATACTTTGTAACCGTCACACATGTCGTCATTTCCAAAAAGGTTTATCACACACTTTATTAATTTCACACGACGTTCGCGTCAGGAATGTTCATCTAGGTACGTGACGGGACATTTTAAAAGGAATATTACACGAGTAAGCGCGAAATGTATTTATATCCGTGTTGAATACGAAATATGGCTTCAATTAATGGCTTTGGTGCCATTAAACCTGTCCTTTCCAGTTTGAGAATACACAATAATTATGTTCAGTTTTGCTTACGCTGATTTACCTACCTAATTATTGTAGCTGCTTACTCATAGAAAGACATTAATAACTGCAACGGGAGAGGTGCTATTAAACGTAGGAATATTAATACAAAATCTTAAACGATTGAGTGCTTATAATGCCTGATGATTTCTTGGTAAAGTTTATTGGCATACTGAATTGCGTAGGCGTCATAATACTTGCAAGGTTCAAAAGGGCTGCGAAGTTCTGAAGTAGGTAGTAAGTACATTGAATACAACATTCAGTGGTGTATATTAAAGATGACCCTCTACTTTGATGATCTTTCTTCTCACCAATAAAACGATATTAATGTCACTTCATCTCCGCGCTCTCTACAGAGAATATAATAATAATCTCAGTCTATTTATATGAAAACTATGAAGTACCATATTTAGTTGACTTCTGCTTCTCTACGTAAACCAATTAGTTGACACAGAGATTCCTTAGTAGCAAGACTCCTTTGATCGTTATAAAATCAAAGCGCACATCTAACAAGGCCTATGACAGATTTATTGCATTTTACTAAGAATTCCTTTCTCGTACAATATTTTTTTAAAGGAAATGATTAAAAATAATTAAGGCGAGACTATGTTTTAGATGCTTTGTTTGGGCATTGTTTAGAAAAAAGAGATGTCGAGGAAACTTCAAACAATTCTAGGGCTTGGTTTGAAAATATATTGAATATTTTCGATACAGTGTTCCGAATTGTAATCATACAGAATTTCAAAGCAATAATAATATTGCACACTTGTGGCAACATCAAAGTGTGCCAACAGTCCCGATACTAAAATAAAGATGACTAGTTTGTATGCACGAGAATAAGTCCAGAGACAATTTTCCAAATCAATGCTGAATAAATTATTCTCAGCTTTGAACAATGTCAATTCTCCACGCGACGCATACCAATAAGACTCATTGCAGGACAGTTCCCCATCATTTAGCAAGTGCGGTCATTGTACTCGATGCTCATTGCCGTTTGATTGAGACAATGCATCGGGCCGTTACGGTCTATGATAGAAACCATGATTTTATTTCCCCAGTACCATCAACCATAACAAGAATAGCCTCCGAATCAAACCATGACAGCTCCAATGATTACCCGTAGTTCATTAACACTTTCGCAATTGTTTTTACGCTTCTTTAATTGTGACCAATGGTTAACCTGTTTCCAGTTATGTTGCTTCACAATGTTGGATGCTCAAATATAAAGACAGGAAAGACCGAAACGAAACTCGGTGAATTTGAAATCGATTAAAAAAAAAATTACAAATATAGAAGTGTCAAAATCCTTGCGATTTGACACAATGCCATGGGTGGACCTTTAAAATACCGCATGAATGCTTTTTAATGTGCCAGCGATACGACCAAAGTACATTGTGTAGAACGTTTGACAATAGACGAAGATTTTTTTTTTTTGTGAGACATAGCTCTTGAGAGGTTCATTCTTTTTTGTGTATTTCACATAAACTACATTTATATGAAGTCGTATCTGTACGAGGACAAAGGCTAGCTGTCGCGGTCCGAAATAGAGTTGACAGCTGCAGAATTTTCGAGCGAGCGTTCGTAACCTACCGTGAAACTTGCTCGCTATCCAACAAAGAGTCCGTTAGAAATGATAACAATTCGATTTTCATTTGAATCGTCGTATCTTGACGATGCATGTTGACGCCACACCTACCGTTGAAATCAATAGGAAGCGCCGTCAATCAAAGTGCATTTTGACGTTTTCAATGGCAATGTTTTCTGCAGCCTCAAGAGGGTTTTAATAGTCTCCTGCAATTTATGTGGTCACGGTTGATCGATCACACCTTCAAGTTTGATACGTTTTGCGGACAAGGTATCGTTTATGATTATTTCAACAGTCGGAGTCCTTGAAATTGATTTTCGATTGATACTTCTCTACGGCCTTATGGGTTTCACGGGCGCTAGTCTGACTTATTTTTTTATTATGTTTGGCCATTCCAGCAGGCACGAGCTGTAAAATTTAGAAATCAAACCCAAAATGTATTCTATCAAGTGTTCTAAAAAAATCCTTCTCACAGATTTTTCTCTGAAGTTTACCCGAACATATTGTTATCTATAATTTTCTATTCAGATGAGTTTATCCCAAAAATACATACGATACAGTTGGCAGCTTTATTTTATAAACGAAGTTATTATAAAATATCAATCCGCTATAGAAGAGGAACACGTGAATATTTTCTTAGGATCACGTCTTTATTATTATGATACTATTGTGCAACCATCTGTGATCTATCTGTCAATGTCAGGGACCCTACGAGACATTCCAATTTATTTAACAAAAAATATCCTTGATAAGTCGGTACCGCAAGACAACTTCACTGTTTATTTAAAATGTATTGTGAAGAATATCTTTGAATAAAACTGAGTCACATGAGATGAATTAACCACGTGGTATAACTTTGACGGGCCTCAAATATCTTATCCCAATATTAGTTAAAGTTATCCAATCAGTATATGTATATAGTCTACGTTTGAAGTCCAAAATCCACTTCCCATCATTATAACAAATTAATTCTAATGTTTTTATTCATTATTCATTTGTTTCAATAACTACTTTTAAGCAAGACTGCCTTAATCACTAAGTCGGAAGAACGTATTGATCAGGACAGAGGTGTTCAATAGCAACATTGTCTTCTAATACTCCTAATGCCACGCTACTTATACATATATCTCTGTGTGTTGAAATCTAACCAGTTATTGAACTGTACGTGCTTCTAACCAATGCCAAGGTTTCCGTAGCAATGTAACCTTTGTGATTTATGATTGCTGTTTAGGATTCTGCTCATGCATTTGCATACGTGCAGGATCTTCGAAGTTTTCTTGACGAAACTTGACGACAGAACTGATATATATAATTATATAAACAAAATGGTGTGTAGTGACGGTGATCCCCAAGTTTGGACTTAATTGACAGTTTAACGTCTATGCGCCATACATAGAGCAATCTTTAAGTGCTTCATAATTAAATTATCATTCAATGAATAAAACACACGCACTTTTTTCATCAATAAAACGTTTACTCTGGTCAATAACATAGACATAATCTAAGCGGGTCCCTTTATACCGTATTGAATATTCAATTTTACTCACAGTCTACGGTGTAATTGAAGGGAAACTTATTAGGTAGTTGTATAATCACAGATTAGTATGCGATGGGCTCCTCTGCGATACAGATAAGCTGTTCAAACTCCGATAACGATCAGTATTCGAGTTACAAAGGCAATTGTCCGGGATTTTTTTTGTTCAAGGACCATTGTATATGAAAATATTCGATTGCGTTTTGAATGCAATTTCTATGTTGTCCTGACAGTAATAGATACTATGTCGCATTTCGTCCCCACAAAAGATAAATTGCGCATTGATACTCGATATACCTGATGTTTTTCTGCCGTGTTATTCCTTTGTGTTGAGTTGTGAATACAATGGAGATTTGTGATTAGCTGTCGAATTCTGAAAAATATATCGAGTCTATAATTAGGTGCTATAGGAATCAGTGGGGCGGTTTGCGGAATATTATCATTTCCGTTAAGATGAAATAAAGATGACATTATGTTAAGATGAAATATACGTCTCAGCTGCGTTGGAATCTTAAAATAATGTTTTGTAACAGCAACTGGCCTCGTACGCACATCAGAATTACTTAAGTGTATGTTGATTTCAATATTATTAAGATCGTGAGATAGTTTTAGACAACTGGTCATACTAAGATTTAAGCTGCATCTGAACAATAATCTGTTTAATAAATAACCCAGCATTGATAAAAAAATTCAATCTAAACCAAAAGGAACTAGGAACTCATAAATATAACTACCTATGGTACGAATAAGAATCATTTATTTGCATGAAATATAGGTGTTACCAGTTGTAAGTGCGAGGGGATACAACTATAACGGATTATAACTTGATAACAGAACATGGCAAAGATGAAGTGGATGAATTTCAGGACAAAGGTGATCCTGGTCAGCGCTAGAAATACAATAGTAAAATTAGACAGATAAAGATGTAACAACATAATAAATTAGCTAAAAATAAAACGTCTGCTATGCAATGATACAATTTCATGCAATTTTGTACACATCAACGAAAATAAATATTGAAGTAAGATTTTCACGCCTTTCTATACAACCAAAATAGAACAGGCCCAACATAAGGAAGAAACAAAAGTGAAACAGAATGCGAACGCAGCATTCTTAGAATCTACATCCCAGTGGGCAATCACTTCAAGTAAAGCTCAACGGGGCTCAAAACGACGACAATACACAACCGGTAGCCCCACTAGCCCGTTATTATTTTATTCCACGGAAACCGGACAACGGCTACCAAATCTCATTGTTATACTCATGTTTTTACTCCACCATTTGTTTTCTCTCAAAAACATAATAGGGTTACGAAACCTAAGAATCTATTGTTCCCATCTGTTACTTACCTTCAATTATAAAAGACGGTAGCAAAATATTGTTTATTTTACAGTTTAAAGGGCTTTTAACAGTGACATATGGAGTCTTTCTGTTTGAGTGCATTGAAATTTATGGGCCCGTGACCGCTGAAGAATTGGGTTATTGTTTAAATTTAGAAAGCCTGTTCTGAAGAATTGTTTTCTGTTGAAGCCACACACCGTCGCTAATTTATGTAAAGTTGGTTTTATTTAAATGTCTTGTAGAATTAGGATGATGACGTTTCAATGCTTCTTGTGGAGTCTTTTGAAGCTTCGTGACGTAATGGTTTCGGTACATTATATTATTATTTGCACGTTATCACCATCAGACTTTTTAAAGATTTCTATCCACTACTATTCTGTGCACCACATTTACTTGCTTTGACAGGACTATCGACGTGGTTCGATTGATAAATCATGATTAGATTTCCCTCCACGCTGAGTAGAGTAGAAAGTTAGGCGTTAGTAGGGAAACGACAGAGAAATTATCTAAAATAATTAGTTCTTAGTATGTTGTTTTGATTCCCAGATTAGATACTAAAAATTGATCATTTTAAGATTCTTGCAGGGTAAGTGATTTATGTGCAAAATAATTCAATTCTCCTACAGTTCATGCTTTATGCATCCAAAGTATAATGCAGAGATTCTCTGATAAATAATTGTTACCTATCGCATGTTAGGTAGGTACTTGTCTTGGCAACGCTCCTGTTCACATCCTGTTCAAAGCTTTCATATTGTGTTTGGTGAGTAAATTAGATTTTTTTATTGCTGATAAACTATAATAAGTTTAATTTCAGAATAAATGATTTAAGAATCTGACATAAATCGAGAGAAAAAGATATGTATCTAAATCATAATCTGATTTCAAAATCAGAACAGTTTCGTTTTTGTCTATCAACATTATACTCGTAATGTAATGCAAGCCATTGGTACCGATTCTGTTGTTCACAAACTAAAATAAATTTGAGTTCAGTGCATCTTTTTCTTTCTAGTTCATTAAGAAAAGGACAGAAGATAAATATTAGTTTAGTCCTGTCAGAAAAAGATGCACTGAACTTAAGGTTGTGTGAACAAGAAAATCGTCGCCAATGTTTAATGTTAATACTAAAATAATACATCGGTCATCACATTTCAGATCATCTACATAGCTAGCTATACTAATAGAACTGTCGCTTCGCTAGTTCCTATGAAGTGAGTGCAATCGAAACTGGATACATAAAATGTCTCCAATTTCTAACTGCAGGTGTTAGCGTTAGTATTACTGAGAAGTAAATATGAAGGTACCTGATGAGCAAAGTTGTTAGGTATTATAGCTGAAGTGTCATAGGTAACCTAAATTGAGTAAGTCCACGTACGCGAGGACGTAAAATTATTGCAGAGGGATTTTCAACTGTCGGTTTTAAGCAGAACATTGAGAATCCAGCAAAGAGCATCCCAGCGCTTCAAAAAAAGTCATTGTTGGATTTTCAACTCTCGGCGCAAAACAGTGCGTTGATAATCCAGTACGCGAAAACATATAGCGAACCTAGGCTTACGATTATTGTTAACAGTACCATCAGTATATCCAAGCATCCTTACTAAGCGATTATGATGATTTCAAAATAATATATAATATAATAATATAATATTCGACAACTTTCACACAACGCCATCTAGTCCCAAACTAAGCAGAGCTTGTGCTATGAGTACTAGACAGCTGATAAACATACATATATATTTCTAAATACATACATATTATAGATAAATTACACACAGACAAAGAACAAATGATCACACAAACATTTGTCCTAGGTGGGAATCGAACCCACGACCTTGAGCATAGCAGTCAGGGCCACTGACTACTAGACCAACAGGCCTGCCAAAATCGTGACGAAAGAATGATTTGAATAATGCTTAGGAGGATTAAACGATTTAAATAATGCATAATTAACTAGTGAAAAGTTCCCACCACGTTGTTTATGAATGGAATTATAAAATACAGCTTACATTATATTTAACGCGACTTCGTTCGCGTGGATGTCAGAAAACAATTAGGTATACGTGTCCCTTTACTAAATTATTTAATAGATTTAGTTACTTCTTATAATATCAGCTATCTACCAGTGAGTCATGTCAAAATCGGTCTATCCATTTCAAACAGATTGAGACAAACAAAAATTTTAAAATCGTTTTTTTTATTATAAGTACATACATACTTTCTTAAGCATTTACTAAAAAAGCTGTTATTTTTACATTACAAACAGACACTTCAATTTAATTTGTATTTGTATGGATGACCAAAATTATTCACAAACCAACTACAACAACACAAATAAATATGTATTTACAATCGCTTAATGACTGAAGAACCCTTCCTTCTTTAGAAACCTACCGGTTTTACAACTTACAGCAATAACAGTTACAACTCATCAACAACAGAGCATTGTAAACAATACATTATTACCACCAATAAAAGGATACAGCATAATTACGCCAAGTTTTTGTTAAATAACCAACAAACCGGTCAAAATAACGGTGTTTATTTATCAGTGGGTAACTATAGGCCGACCGCTTAACTGAGACGTTGCCTGAGGTAGCTGCGCGGTACGGGAGGGGTGATATTTGTCACAAGTTGACGAATCACTGAGCTCTCGCATCATGTCACCACACCCCTCCCGCACCGCGCTGATACCTCAGGCAACGTCTTAGTAAAGCGGTCGGCCTTTAGCGCAGCGCCCCTGCTTCGCACGGTATTTACAACTTGACAAAACATCGAGATTTCTTTATTACATGTAAGTTTAATAGTAGATAGTAGTAGTTGTATTATACCTACACCCAATCCCAATAATGTTGAAAACCGCATCAAAAGCCGTTGCGTAGTTTAGAAGAACTACTCGATCACACAAACAGACACGAAATGCGACTTTAATCCTTATCCATACTAATATGTAAAAAGTCAAAAGTAACTCTGTCTGTCTGGATGTTACCTTTTTACGCCTAAACCACACGGGTTTTGATAAAAATTGGCAAGGAGATAGCATCCTGGGGAAGGACAGACTACTATTTGTCCCGGTAACACGTTCCCGTAGGATAATTTTCAACATACACTCGGGCGAAGACACGGGCCAAAGCTAGTTTATAATATGTATAGAAAACAAGTATTAAAAAGGGCCATAAAAACCTTGTTATTTAATTGCCGAATCAGATATAAAAAATATAAACTCATTAAACTTTGGAAGCTTGTTAAATAGGTAATTGTTTAGTGAAATTAGAAGGTACACATAATCTTTATTGGACACATTAGAATCGTCAGGCTTTCAATGTGAAAGTTTAAAATCAAATGAAGCATTTAAATTGATGGGTTCAATTAAATTGAATGAAGTGCCACATGGAAATTGTGACTGAACATTGAACGGTTTTTATTGCTGTGAGAAACAATAATTTTGATACTAAAATTGACTATTAATATAGTATTGATGATAATAGCACTTAGTTAATGAACGCAGAGTGGACATGTTCTGACGAGCGATGTACACGCACGTGGTTTACTTAATGTTAATTAATAAATAATACGGAGGTTTGGTTGTTTGGTTTAATATTTTAAGTGGGTGTTAAAGTTGTGATTCTATGGTAATTAATTAATTCAATACCTTTGCCGAGGATTACGGTAAACAAAAACTGATTAACTTTAGATTTTATTGAAATTGTATTTTTTTTTTTGTATAAATAGGAATAAATAATCTAAATTATGGTGAAAACCGCATCATAATTGTTGCCTATTTAAAGAATAACAACGTGGTCACACACGAAAGGCCACTTCAATCTTGAACATGTTTTAGTTTATACTCGTTTATGTATCGATGTAAAGTTAGATACATTAACAGTGTATACAGATTATTATTTCGTAGTGTATATAGATTGTTTAATTTTCTTTTTTAGAAAACAAATCGTTGCCCAACTCTAGGAATTTTTCTTGTATTGTGGGTGCGTTTACAAACTTACAAACATTTAAACTCACATGCACAAACAGCCAGACCCGGAACAACTACTTGTAGGTCATACAAATATTTGTTCCGTGCGGGAATCGAACCCGCGACACGCAGCGCAGCAGTCAATAGCTGCGCCATGACGGTTTAAACAGCATTTCCATTATTACTTGTATCTAGGGCAGATTATAAAATATCATCAACAGTCCGTAGCAGTCCATTCCTGGATATAGGCCTCCCCTATTGCACGCCATTCAACTCGTTTTTCGGCAACGCTCATCCAGCTGCCACCAGCCATCCTGCGAAGATCTGCGCTCCACCTAGCTCGAGGGCATCCTACCTTAGGTTTACCGATTTTATAAAATATACAGAAGTCGATAGTCGTAAATTCCCAAGCACCGGAGATAAATCTACTCACCTACAACACTTTCCCAGAATTGACACTGAACAATGAGGCACCTGACAGCATAAAAAACTACCAATCAAAAAACGTAAGCACTAATTCAAAGCTCTTTCAAATCTATGAACAGAATAAAAAACCTCAAACTTTTTACCACCCTGCCATAAGAAACTAGCAACGATTTCTCAAGATCATTATATTCATTAAGTTAGTTCTAATACAACTTGTTTGTTTTTATTCGCCAAAATTACATGTTTGGACAACGTTTAGACCATGATTGTGCAATTCCACTTAAGATTATGATTCATAATAGTACACTTTGTATCGATAAACATACAAATAAGGCGTTGTTCAGCCTTACATCTACAATTAGGCACTACTACAATGATGTGGAGATTGTACGCATTCAAAAAGAAGTTGATACTTATGTACGGAGGTATGTTTGCATAAAAAGTAACGGAGATTTTTTGTTGCGGACGTTATTGGTTTTCGTTTTAAATGTACAGCATTATGTTCTAGTTTTTGTTGGTATTTAGGGTCAGAAAGTTCAGGCATACATGAAACATTTTCATCTTAGACAAAAAAGTGCGTGTGGAGCTACAGCTATTTGTGTGGCTCGCTTTTAAAATAGTGATTTAAGTATAGTATACTTTGTCCTTAAGCTGGTCTAGCGTAGTATGGAATTTCAATAGAATTAGAAGCCAGTTTTCAAGCCAGCAGCAAACGGTGAAAGAAAAAATCGTGAAGAAACCGGCATGTCCTATAACCAAAAATTCGAAGACATGTGACATCTACCATTTTCTATCATCTGAGATACCTACCTACTTTTAACCATTTCTAGACTTCCTTATTATGTAGTTTGTTTGCGACATCAACTCGATCTTTGACATTGAGGGAATTTATATCATAAAAAACGTAGGCTATTTTTTATCGTCCTAGCAAGCAGTCCCCAGGGTCCTGTGATGAAATATTATTTCTTTTTGTTACTCAATCATGTCGCTTCAGATCAATCATGTTAAAATTGGGAATCCACATGAGACATCCCTTGGGTAGATGCTTTTGTATTACCAAGTTTTGAAAAAATACTCTGTCGGCTGGAATTATGACGGCTGATGAATAGTCTTATCAACTGTTCGATAGTTTGTTATTTATTAAGAGTTTGCGCTATAGAACTACGTAGGTACTGCGCATAAGGGGGCCCTGAAGGTCCTAGATCGGCTAGTTGAGTTTAGTACTAGCCCACCTCACCGATAAAGAATGTGATTGAATTACGACCATTCACGCAGTGTTTAAAATTTTTAATTACATATTAGCAAAAATTATGTAGTCAAAATGTCTACTTTTTATTTTAGATGGGCCTGAACTTTTCTAAACTAATATTATAGAGAGAAAATATTTGACTTTTTTGTATGTTTGTTTGATACGCTTTCACGCTAAAACTGCTAAAAGGATTTGGATGAAATTTAGCACATGAGTAGCCCATGACCTGGATTAAGACATATAATAATTTTTAATTCGACATTTTCATGGTATTAAGACTTATGTGGATGAAACCGCGGGTGGTGCACAGCTAGTTTTAATATTATCACACTAATATTATAAAGGCGAAAGTTTGTGAGTGGGTGTGTTTGTATGTTTGTTACTTCTTCACGCTCAAACGGCTGGACCAATTTTGATGAAATTTGGCACACAGATAGTTTATAACCAGGATTAACACATAGAATACTTTTATTCCGATATTCTTACTGGATCGAGACATATGTGGGTGAAACCGCGGGGTGCAGCTAGTATAAAATAATACAAAACATATAGGAGGAGCCACGCAGAACTGCCAATCTAACATCAAAGTTTAAAAGCAGCTCCTCAAAATCCTGTTGCGAAGCTATGCGTAAGTGAATTCTTGAATTTGAATCATGTTTTGGATGACTAACCCAAGTATGAGAGGGTAACAGCTCACCATTGATTTTTCAAGCCTCACATGGCAAAGGGTGAGAAGATGAAATCCAATAACGTCTACTCACCCCTAAATTTGGACAAATCGAATTCCAATTAACGTGGAAACAGTTTTGGTAAGTTAATTTACGCAAGCCTGTTAGGTTTTAGATGTGTTTTCCGTTTAGAAGAAAACCACCAGAAATTATACTAGAACTAGCTGCGCCTCGCGGTTTCACCCATATAAGTCTCGATTCCGTAAGAATATCGGGATAAAATGTATTCTATGTGTTAATCCTGGTTATAAACTATCTGTGTGCCAAATTTCATCAAAATTGGTCTTGTCGTTTGAGCGTGCAGAAGTAAAAACATACACACACACACACAAACTTTCGCCTTCATAATATTAATGTGATTAATCGTTTTGACTTCTCTCACTTATAACACACACTTTTCTCTCTTATGATAACTATCAAAAGTTTCCTGGCTATGCCATATACATCGTTAATAATTTACTACATAACATTACTACATAACACCTATATAGTCAATCCAGTCCTAAAAAATTAAAGATTAAAGAGTCCTATCTCTTTAATCCATTTAAACGTTGTCTATAAAAGTTCATTTTAAGCGGTAAGACCGCCAATTGGGTAGTTGCATAAATGATAAATGATAAATGATTTATTTTCTGTAAGTAGGTTTGTACAAACACTTTTACATGTCAATAAATATGATATTGAATTGCATGATATTGAATACTATATATTCTAGTAGATAATATATCCACACATGTAATACAATAATAGAATTCGAAATCAAATTCGAAATCGGTCGAAAAATAAAAAACTTATAACTTATAGAAACTTTTTGTCTATCTCTTTCTCGCAAAACGAAGTTTTGCATGTAATTTATATGGCGATACTGAACTATGACGTCACAATTCAGTATTTCCTAATTGAGAGTTCTCTCTGTCTCGTCGTCTCTGTCTAATTGAGAGTTTTGAACACTCATATCTTTTCAATTTTTAAAAATATTAAAGAACTGTTTATACCAAGCTATTAGTGAGGTAAAAAAGCTTCAATTTAAATAATAAAAAAAAAATAGTCAACTCGCGGATTGTGTCACCCTATAGGTATAAAATTTCTACATTTTATATCTTGAATCCAGATGCAATCAGCCTACAATTTTCCCACTCCTGGAACACAGGCCTCCTCTCGGTAAGAGGGAGTGGGCCGTAATCTACCACACGAGTCCAGTGTGGGTTGATAGATGTCACATGTCTTCTAATTTTAAGTTCTAGGACATGCCGGTTTCTTCACGATGATTTCCTTCACCGTTTTGAAAGCAGTGCTGATGAAATATTTTACACAAAGTAAAGCGCCTGTCTGGGTTCGAATCTTCGACCTACAACTTGCAAGTCAAGGCCGTTACCATTGGGCCACCACTGCTCCTCTATTGAATCCATATGATGTACAGACGCCAGCACATCAAGCTACCCGAAACTGTCAGATTTTCCCAATCAACTTTGAACCTTATGCTTTAGCGATAAAGTTGAAAATCTATTAAAGTTGTCTGACAGATTGTAGTAGCTTGATGTGCTGGCGTCTGTACATAATAAAGAGTATTCTACTCGTATTATATTTATTTAGATCCAATCGGCTTCTATGAGTTTTGTCGGTCAGTCAAATTCTACAAACATCTGTCCAGAAACCAGTTCATAATTTGTGTAATTATCCATAATTTACAAACTTAACTCAATTACATATCGCGCTTTGATCCTTTGATGCACCGCTTTGCAGCGATGCAAAAAGTTAATAAACCCAAAACTGCAATAAATAAATAATTGATTAATTTACATAAACCCTGTCATAACTTATCATTGTATTCCATTGATTCGTATTCAATCCTTTTCATTGTTTTGGGTCAACACAAATTATATACAGACAGACATTCGGACACATAATTGATACCTCTACTAATGAATGCATTTATTCCTCGAATTCTTTGAAACAAAAAGGTTTGACTGACTCATAACGTAAGTCATAACTCTGAGAACCTATGAAGAATTCTTCCAACGGACCCCTTTAAGTCCATGACATGAGTGTATTAATTGATTCTTAGTATACAAGTCTGAAGTCTATAATTTATTTTAGAAAACCATTTAGAAGTAAGACAGCAAGCTATTAAAATTTCGTTTAGCGTTATGTTTGTTTAAGCAGTCAAAGGCTATAATTATCGACTCTGGTGGTTCCGTCTCTGAATTAGTGATGGGTATTGAGAACGTATTTTTGAATCGAATCTACTCGAAAGTAAAATATCGATTTTATTTTCGGGTAGATTCGAATTCAGACAGTTATTGAACTTGGCGCGAAGGTAAAACAGTAATCGATGGTATTCACGCAAACCTCGTTATCATGCTATTGCAATTAGATTATGAAAAACAACGAAGTCGCTGACTTTAACTTAAGATGGTGCATGGTTGCATTTATGTAAAACTATAAATTTTTATTGCAATTTTAACAACTTGAAGTTAGACAAGGACTTTGAACGTACAGTAACCTTACCAAGATGTCAACCTTTTATCGACTTCCAAAAATAACTCAGGTACAGTCAGTACCCAGTACCTACCTATACATCTAAAAAATCGTATGGAAAAGTTTTTTTTTTATTTTTTTTTAACAAAATCGAGTTATATCATCGTATTCTTCTGACATCTCTTTAAACAATAATTATAGATGCGAATGCTAATATAACGGAAATGTTAATTCTTAATTTTAATTAGACAGTGATTGCGTACCTGCTCGGTGCTTAGACTGGGAGACTGATTGAATGTTGTGCTATTTCCTCTAAGTAACCAATTAGTATCGGTTAGGTATCTACCCGTAACTATTTAGTGGTTGGCAATTTTGTTTTAAGATGCACTGTAGGTAGGTACAGTCAGTTATAGCAATTAGCTGACCCACCTTTGCATAGATGCTTGAGATTTTTATAATACGAATCGATAGAATTTTAATAATTCTTTAATATTTTATTTATTTTGCTCAAATAATACATAAAATAATTGTAAAATTCTTTCGATTCGTATTCTAAAAAAATTCATCCATTTATGAAACTACCCACCGTTTCATAAATGCACAGCTAATTGCTTGTACTATCTGCCATAATAATGTAATCCATCTTTACACAAGTTTAAAACTTCAAAACTGTCTCATGCTCCTAACTTTGAACTCTTAGTAGCTGCAGTATTTATCTCAATGTATAGCCCTATGCTTGTGGGTGTTTTAATTAAATAAATTGCTTTATCTGCTCAGAGACAATGGCGTCGGTTATGGGGGGAGTTTTATTAATACGGTCCTATCTACGTCATTCGTACGGTTATACGGGTGACCACTCATTTACTTAACAAATAGAATTGATTTGCTTGATCCTTATCTCATTTCGCTCTATATTAGATTAGTATTTGTAAGGGGCGTGTTTGTTTATTAGTGGGCTTATGGAGAAACAAAAAGACTTTGTAAAATAGATGGGTCTTCCGGGACTTAACCTGCGAATGTGAGTTAGTTATGGTCTATAATTAGTTTTCGACGATTTGCCTTTTACACTACGATACACAATATTTCTATAAAATAGATAGGTTTTTGGGAATTATCCTACTGTGAAATTAAGTAACTGAATGTGTAGATTTTGCTATCGACGATATTGGCCTCTGATAAACTTCATTAATATGTGAAGAATGTGGAGTAGTCGAAGATGTGCAACATGTTTTGATGGAGTGTATGCGGAGTGGGGCTTTGCGATATAATTCACTTGGCCCTATAAATATGTATGATATTGGAGAGTGTAATGATGTTCTGGCATTTCCTTTGTCGGTACAAGCTAGGATATTGTACAAACTGGCATTCTTTGTTTTAAAATAAGAGCTATTTGTTTTTAGGTTTAGTTTATTGTGCTGATGTTGCAGGGCAACGTTATCGCTAAGTGATAAAATAAAGAAAACAAAATGTGAGCTGGGCCCTAATTCACTGTGTCAATTCCTTAGTTAATCACGCCAACCTCATTTCGCGCGGTTTCGTTCATTGTGTCATACTCATAGAGAATTCGGCCCCTGGTGTGACACATGTGTACCACAAGCGGAACAAATTTGTACCAGCTCATCCCTGATAGGTCAGAACTTTGTGAAATTTTCAAGGAATCAACAAACAAACATAATCAGTCGGTAGTTTCCAGAAAACAATATCAAACCAACAATTTCCACTAATTTTGACCTTTAAACAAAATTATTTTGTTGATGATTGTAAACCTTGACCGTAAACTACCTCTTAAAATACAGGTAGGTATACTATACCCTAGCTTAAGAGATAGAGTATTATTATTGTACAGAACTTACAACATAAACTAAAAATATTTTTAAACCACTTATCAAACTGCCGTGCGATTCTGTAACCATCTCACCGTGAAAGCTTGGGTGAAGTGAGCGTGGAGTGAGCTGTCATTCGATAGGGATTAACACTATTACGTGCTTACTTCACTTATGATTTCACGGTGAGATTTTTACAGAATCGACCGGCTGTATTTAAATTCTGTATGTTTTGGATAAATATAGATTATCATTATTATTTTCTTCCTTAACCAATGAATGCTTTGGTACCAAAAACCTCTACTTACTCCTACTTTGGTACATATAAATGAGGCTACAAATATTGTTTTGGTAATAAGAGTATGCAACACGTGGTTTCAAACACACCGCCACACCGACTTTGTTATCACAGTGTACTACTTACTTCGTAACTATAGTACCGTGAGAAATATACGTTGTAACGTTTTCTTATATTAGTTAACACTATTTGCATACGGTACTGTTTTACGATGTTTTTTAAGTCTTATAACAGTTATAAGACGAGAATGTTCAATTTTCATGACCTGTTTGCCTATGTTCTCTCGTTTGGTGAAATAGAAAAAGCTAGGAAGATTGTAGCAGATTTAGCGAAAGCACTGAAGGGCGGGCGTTTTGAGGGACTGTCTTTTGTCGTCTTTTCTGTCTGTCTTTTCATGTAATTTTGACGTTCGAAAAGTGCTAATCCTAAGCCTAGTTTGAATAAATGGATTTTTATTTGAATCTAGGCTATAATGCTTCGGACATACCTCATCTTACCATCGTAACTTGTTCAAGGTAAGAATATGTTGGGTCTTCTTTTGTTATTGAGACAAGACACTTCCCACCTATTCAGTAAAAATCTCAACGTACCAACTTAGGTGAAGTAAAGTTCAAGTTCAAGATTTGATAAAGGTCAACGTTTTAGGATTACATTTTTAAGAGGTTTGATAGGAGTTTGTAAATAGATACTTAATAGGATTTGCGAATGCTTTTAAGCTGTTTTAAGCTCTCAATTATTTAATATGAACTTTTTGGAACCAAAATTACGGGGAGATAGAACACGATCAGGTATTTGAAATGTTTACTGGTCATCTTAATCATTTCTAGGTCATCATGAGTTCTTAATATTGTGTCTGTAGGTCTGTCTGTAGAAAGGTAAAACCAGAGATTGTTTGTTTTTCGAATTTTAGTTAACTCTGGAATTGCATGGAATCTTTCGTGTGCGTTCGCGCAGCGGAATGTTGTTGAATTTAAAGATTTTAATTATGCAGATATTTAGTGTATGACGTCGTATAATTGTGTATGGTAAAAAACAATTTGTGCACGCAGTCATTGTGGAGAAATTCACTAAAAACTGATTCCGCTGGGCGAACGTTGTCCTGGCGGAACTTTTTTTAATCCATAGACTTTAGAAGAAAAGAGATGTGTCCAAAAATTAGTGCGTATTTGTGTGTAATTGTGTATGTATGAATAAAATTAGTGCATGCATAAACTTCGGAGAAATTCAAGTTTCCGCTGCGCGAACGTTTGGCCATAAGCTAGTTTTCATATAAAGCGCTTACATAGAGAGCTGTAGATTTTTACATACGTTGTTTTGAATTTGTTTATATTTGCTTAAAAAACAGATTTAGAAAAAATCGTAGGGCTTAAAAGATAAAAATATAAACGTAAAATACGCTTATTAGGTCTTAGTTCTTAAAGTATGCACTTTGGGGTCTAGATTTTCACGTTTATACAAACCATGTAAGTGTCTGCAACATGTTGCCAAGTATCAATGATGTTCCGTTAGTAATTAAAGAGTTATAAGACAATTTACCATGAATAGATCACTGTTTACAAAGCAGTCAAATATCACGACGTTCTAAAGGAATTGCATGGTAAAATGTATGCAAATAATTAGTGTATTCATTCAACTATTCACATGCAAAATTTCATGTCATTAAATTCAGTAATTAAAGAAAAACAATTATAATACTGACGAAGCATCGAAAACCTACATAACCCGACCAAGTTCGGATGGCTACAAAAAAGCGGCCGTGCCATATATCTAAGAAACGTTCTTAACCTTCCAATATAGTATTTATTAATATGGTACAGTTGCGTACACAAGCGTTAGGAAAAAATAAAACAATTGCATTTCTTGAATGAAAAATATTTTTTTTATAATAACTTACTTTACTTTATTAGTTGCTCTCCTTTTAAGCGGAGTATGTCTTAGTGATATAGAATCATATGAATAATTAATTATTGAAAAACAGCCGTTATTGCCATCTCTACACATAACCCCACAAAAAGAAAGTAGCTAATAAAAATCAGCCTTATACGTATATCATTACATATAGGTAATAAACATAAGGTGATTATTTAATAACAATATTTCTTTTCAACATTTCGTTACAATCTGGTCGGACGTTTAGTTAATTCAGTAGTTATTCTGTAATTTTCTATTCAGGTTCAAGTTCAACAGCAAACGAATACGCGCGGGCCGCGGCTAATGAAAACATATTGCCCTCTCTTTTCTTCAAGGATGGAAGTACCGTTTCAAGTGGGAAGCCGCCTATCGCTCGTTGCGCGCAGCGCGTTGTCTATTTTTTCACACTAGAA
The DNA here is from genome assembly GCA_949629135.1 of Eremobia ochroleuca. Classification (NCBI taxonomy): domain Eukaryota; kingdom Metazoa; phylum Arthropoda; class Insecta; order Lepidoptera; family Noctuidae; genus Eremobia; species Eremobia ochroleuca. The sequence goes on from OX451394.1 coordinate 14,212,017, forward strand.
TATTTTTGATCAATTCATAACTACAATGCTTAGACTATTTAACCAAAGGACTAGCCTTAAGCGTACCGCTTCGAACAAAATAATTCTGCATATTTTGGTGGGGTGCGGGGGAACACGCTCACATACATAAGTCACTACCAGTACAACGGCTTACATCAATTAAAAAATCGATTCAAGAAGTAGTTTTTTTTAAGTTATTAGATCGTTTGATCCACTAAAGTTGCAAAGGGAAACGCTCGTGCATGCCTAGTCCATTATAATAATAATAATAATAATAATATTGGTTAAATAGTGTAATAAGCTACAATATGATAAATATTTACCTTAACAGTAGTACTTACATGTGGTAATTATTTAATTTCCCTAAGGGGTCTATAGTTAGAATCCTGATCCGTGAATTCTTCAATAGAAATTAGCTGTATGAATTTTATTTGTCTTAAATAATATATCTAGATTATATCTCAAGTCTCAAGCGCATACTTAAATAAAGTACCTACGTAAATAGTACCTACTTTCTGTCATAGTCAAATACATTTAAAAAAGTAGGTGTACAAAAATAAATGACCTATAAATTATATCGACACAACAATTGTGTTATCACCTATACCAATTCAATACCGGTATTATACTGTAAATTTTGGGATGTGACCTAAATATATTGCACGGCCGCTTTTTTGTAGCCATCCGAACTTGGTCGGGTTATGTAGGTTTTCGATTCTTCGTCAGTATTATAATTGTTTTTCTTTAATTACTGAATTTAATTACATGAAATTTTGCATGTGAATAGTTGAATGAATACACTAATTATTAGTTTACATTTTACCATGCAATTCCTTTATAACGTCGTGATATTTGACTGCTTTGTAAACAGTGATCTATTCATGGTAAATTGTCCTATAACTCTTTAATTACTAACGGAACATCATTGATACTTGGCAACATGTTGCAAACACTTACATGGTTTGTATAAACGTGAAAATCTAGACCCCAAAGTGCATACTTTAAGAACTAAGACCTAATAAGCGTATTTTACGTTTATATTTTTATCTTTTAAGCCCTACGATTTTTTCTAAATCTGTTTTTTAAACAAATATAAAAAAATTCAAAACAACGTATGTAAAAATCTACAGCTCTCTATGTAAGCGCTTTATATGAAAACTAGCTAATGGCCAAACGTTCGCGCAGCGGAAACTTGAATTTCTCCGAAGTTTATGCATGCACTAATTTTATTCATACATACACAATTACACACAAATACACACTAATTTTTGGACACATCTCTTTTCTTCTAAAGTCTATGGATTAAAAAAAGTTCCGCCAGGACAACGTTCGCCCAGCGGAATCATTTTTTGGTGAATTTCTCCACAATGGCTTCGTGCACAAATTGTTTTTTACCATACACAATTATACGACGTCATACACTAAATATCTGCATAATTAAAATCTTTAAATTCAACAACATTCCGCTGCGCGAACGCACACGAATCTTTCCACCAAAGATTTTGCAACGAGTTTCTACGCAGTATCCGTTATTCTACCAGCGTTCACTCAATTAAATTATCACGTATGTCTTACCAGACAAAGTAAACCAAGAAGAATCTTTATAAAGTAACCATGTGTTGTAACATTGATATCAATTCGCGGAAAAACCGTGAGTGAGATAACAATGACCAAAACATATTAACTTAAGTGAACTCTTTGTTTTGAAAGGTTTTCATTGTTCTTATTTCACTAGACATTTGTTACACAATGTAGTGGGTGGACAAAATGTAATAAATAACAATAATTTATTTTCAGAAAAAAACACATATAAGGTTCACAAAAACAATTTTCCAACAAAAATTAAAAAAGTGTGTCGTTGGTGCCTGTACTAATGAATGAAAATCATTGTATCACAGACAACAGTGCCTTCCAAGATAGGTTACATTATAAATTAAAAATTCGAACGTGCTATAGAGCGAACTCGTATATATATGGTATTAAAATAAACAGTAAAAGTAATTTAAAAATAATAAAATCAATTAATATTATAAACTAAAATTAAATTAAAATTAAGCTACTTATTTACTTAAGTTAATATTTATGCGTGTGCGTGCAAGAGGGTGCACAGATGAGTGATTCTGCATGTATGAGTGTATGTGTCAGTGTTGTGAGAGTGGATGTGTGAGTGTGTGAGTGAGTGTATGTATGCGTCTGTTTATGAAATACAGCTATTGGAGTGGTTTGAGAAGATCTTCAGTCTCCCGGTAATCTAACTTTAGTAAGAGTAGGGGGAAGTCCCCTAGTGACGGACACCTAAGGTTTTCAGGAAATAAAATAAAAACTGTTTCGAAAAATGTAATTTTATTTATTAATTAGTTAAGTTGACTAACTGTAGAATGAACACAAATTAAGAAAAATGCAACTTCTGCATAATCTTATTCAAAAACAAAAATTAAACATTGGTGTAAAAAAATGCAATTGCTTGAAGTGGCACCTAGTACCGGACGGACTTCAGTTCGAACTCCTAGCACCGGAAGTTCTTAAAATATCTGGCATCGATCACATAATGTAGTCGTCTGAAGACTGCACATTCTTCATGAGCCCACCCATGGCAGCTGGAGCACTGTATCCAGTAATTTACGTGATTCACTAAAACTTGTTCGTACTCGGGTAAGTGATCTTAGGGGAAAGTCTGTTATATTGGACCATTTTTAAAAAAATGCGGTTTTGAAATGCTTCTTTGAAAATAGCACAGACAACAGCTGTATTAAATGAAACTATATTTATTTGGCTTCACATATAATTAATAAAAATCAACATAATTATAGCAACAGTTAAGATAATCATCATTTTATGAGATCAGATATTTGTTTCAATTTAACCAACCGGTAGGATTAATTGGACCACGCGGTTGGTAATTTGGACTTAGAGAAAACTTACCTATAAAACGAAACAAAACACTTTTAAGAAAAATATCTCTCGTACTAAGTACAAACAACAACGATAGAAAATCTAACTTTGACTAAAAAGACTTAAAAAAATCAGTCAAAATTCTGAATAAGTTTGAAAAAGACTAATTCAGACAATCATCACAAATATCGGGGTTAGTGGAGCAAGTTTCACGATTCCAGTTATGGCAACGCACACATTGTATCCAATCCACTTTTGATCCTTTCTTATCAAGTTTAGTTTTTTTCTAAGCAAGTTTCCTAACAAATTTTACCAGTCCATTTTAACCGACCATGTGTGGTCCATTTAAGCAAACTGTTTACTTGCATAAAAAGAACGAATTTGACAAGAACAGAACCTATATAAGCCGGCTAATGTTTATCACCAGTTAATTGTTAATTAATAACGAATCTCAATTAAAAATATAAATATAGACAGTTTACCTTTGCCTTAATTACACCACTAGCAAAGAACACCAAAATTTACATGAAAAACAATGAAATTCGTTTTTCGTTAATGCCAACTAGCCGCGCTGTTTTATGAGAAATTCAAAATGGCCGATGTGTAGTGAAGTTAGTTGATTGCCGTTTGGTATTGCACATTATAAAATCAATAAACTGCTAAAATGTTATTTGATGGTGGTCCAACTTAACGAATGGTCCAATATACCAAACCTTCCCCTATATGACGCTGTATTTTTCCGTCAAAAGAAAAACCGACCGCTCCCGATGTTGCCTTCAGCGTCACTAACAAACTGCGTCATGTGACTCTGTACCGTTATGCCCCCCCGCGCCTTTTTCACACGTGTTTGAATCGTTCACATTCTAACTTGTCGAGATAATAAGAGTGTCCGGCGTTAGGTGCCGTCCGGCGTTACGGGACTTCCCCCTAAGACTATTTTGTTAATACGGTTGTAGAGACGAGAACTATTTACATAAAAAATTCTACTGGCTAGAGCAGTCCTATGCGGCTGAATTTCGCACACTATGTCCTTCCTGCGCTTGTTGTTTGGATTATATGGGATTGTAGCATGCTTAATGTAATCTTTTGGGCTGCTAGTCATCATATTCTATCAGACAATACCAAAATTAAACTAGAAAGTTGAACCCCGCACGTCTAGTCTGTAAAAATCTTATACCGTGAAAACTTAACACACCAACAGACTGGTCTTCTTCTCAGATATCAGCGACCGCTAGGCCAAAACATCATATTTATTCTGTTGAAATTGTTGGTAAACGTCTGATAATCCGAAATATGCTTCTACATAACTGGATAATTCGTTTTCAAATTTATTATTTGGAAACTATCGTCGTTTATTTTATTTACATATTCAATTGAAATGCCTCCGTTACATAGCCTCCCACTCGATTGGCTCTTTAATTTTTGTATGTTTTTAAAACGACTATTATAATAAAAATAAACAAACTCGGGATAGCCGGCGTTTTGTGTAAAAATCTCACAGTGAAAACTTAAGTGAAGTCAGTTTTTGAAGTGAGCTTTCGTTCCACTGATGCTAGAGATTGACACTATTGACAGTTTGAGAAACAATCTTTGCTTTTACCACTGTACAGATAGGTCTACAGACACAATTTTAAGACCTAATAGTGACCTAGATTCGAACATGCTGACCAGTAAAGATTTCAAATACCCCATCGTGCTCTATTTATTCGTAATTTTGTTTCCAAAAAGTTCATATTACAATAATTAAGAGCTTATAAAAACAGCTGAAACACATTCGCAAAACTTACTACCTGCTAGCCTAGCTGCGCTCCATGGTTTCAACCGTATAAATCTCGATCCCGTAGGAATATTGGGATAAAAGTATGGTATGTGTTAATCCTGGTTATAAACTATTTGTGTGCCAAATTTCATCAATATTGGTCCAGCCGTTTGAGCGTGAAGAAGTGACAAACATACAAACACACACACACACACACACTCACAAACTTTCGCCTTTATAATATTAGTGTGATTCACAAACTTCTATAAAACCTCGTTAAACCCTGAAACGTTGACCTTTATCTAAAAATCATCAATCAAATCTGTTTGTTTACTTATATTATGCCGGTTATTACTCTCCTAAGAGATTGTTTGTGTCAGCTAATGCGGTATTTTATTTTTTACGAAAATAATGCGTCATCAATATTATTTAAGGAATTCTGTAAAGTATCTTGAAATTAACAGGGGATGTGGAAGGGGGGTGTGGGTTGAAGTTGATAAATGAATGTGTAACAATTGTTAGGAACGCTATAATTCGATCCAGCCTGTCCCTTCCTGCCCTCCCCCAGAGACGCACTAAGCCGAGGTCCGTACCCCACAGACCCCCTTAGCTTGTATTCGATTGGTTTTTAAGCCCTAGCTGGAGGCCTTAATTTATTGAGGCAACCACAGGCAAGCCCGGTTAAGCAGCCGACCAGCAACAGACAACCTCATAGGTTGCACGGTATCATATATAACAAAATATTATCAAATCAAATCAAAAGTCATTTATTCAAACTAGGCTGAGAATCAGCACTTTTCGAACGTCAAAATTACAAAATACAGTCCCCCAAAACACCCGCCCTTCACCACTTCCTAGTGCTTTCGCTGGGGAGAAGAAGTGGCGCATCAAATTCCTCAGCGGGATCACTCAAGGAACACAGTTAGGAACACTGAAACTTATTTTCTGTTTATTTATTTATCTTTAGTAGACAAACCTGCTCATATAGAGATTCACAGATGACTCCACCCTGGAGTGTAAATATGGTGCTGTTTCACAAACCATGGGAAGTTGAGTACCATATCCAGCATGTCCTGAAGTCCAATTCTCGTAATTAACAAACGTTCAATATCTACTCGCAATCTCATCTCAGCGATAATCAATGTCAAAAACTTGTGAAAAATGTGGGGAAGTTAAAAGTATTTTTGACAGTTTGAGACTGAAATCAGACTGTGAACGTTCCTAAAATTACCAGAATTGACCCTCTGTTCTCAGTATGTTACAGGAACTGAAGGTACCAAGCTCGGAGCCAAATTCTGGGCCGGCTCTATTTAGATTGCCATATTATAGATACGCTAAAAACAAACAGGCAATGTTATACGCAAGTAGGTAGCGGATGCTTTAACTGCAGTAGATTTCGTAATTATGTACAAAATCTGCTAAAATAGGCTCACGTTTTACTAGTGATTTATGCAGAATAAGCTATATTTTAGGGCAGTAGTGGCTCACTGGTAACGGCCGCGGTGTCAAAACGGTGAAGGAAAACATCGAGAGAAAACCAGCAAGTCCTAGAACCAAAAATTCGAAGTCATGTAACATCCACCTACCCGCACTGGGCCCGCGTGGTGGATTACGGCCCACTCGCTCTCACCGAGAGGAGGCCTGTGTCCCAGCAGTGGGGACGACTTTATAGGCTGATTATGCTTTTTATGCTAAACTTTGTTTCTTTATTTTTTTTAATTTGATGTCTCTCCATTATTAAAGACTGATCTTCAACGCCGGATATGCTTTATAAAATTTCTGATATTTTTTCTCTCTCTGTCTCGAGGGAACTTAAATCTCCTTACTAATTTGTAAGTACCTTATGCATTATTTACATCGCACTTGAGGAAAATAAATATTAACACTTACAATTTCTTCATAATTACATCGAATAATCTAAAGACAAATATTTTGTTATACACTTGTACATAATCAATGTTTGCATTACTTATTACAAAGTTCATTATAACGTCTATAGTTTGTATTATCTCATGTTTAGGTCGGCATTATTAGCTTTTGTTTATTAATATGCCCTATTAATTTGATAGATAACTCCACTATCTCCTGACCTTTGAATCTTTCGACTAGTTTCTACTAATCACTGTTATTGTAAACTAATGCTTAAGTATGGACAATGGCTTGGACAGAGTGACGCTTCCAACATTTTTTTTTTTATTCTTCCTGTGGAACATAAACAGATAACTCATACCTAGATACATGAACAATCCGTGTTACCTTATAGAAACCTTTTAGTAACAACTCCTCCGATTCTTACATGCTGGGATTATTTTAAATAACTAAATAATTATGGGTCGATAGATCAGGTCCGGTTGACCATCTTTAGATGCCAAGACCCCTCTGTGCCTCGGAAAGTACGTTAAGCCGTTGGTCCCGGCTGTCATTCGTGGATCTTTGACAATCAGTACGGGTCGTCTGTAGCCCTAAAGTCTGACAACCAGTCTTACCAGGAAGTATTGTATCAACCAATAACTGGGTTTTGGAGGTCAGATGGGCAGTCGTTCCGTGTAAAATACTGGTATTCAGCTGCATTCAGTAAGACTGAAAGCCAAACTCAACATAGTTGGGAAAAGGCTAAGCAGTTGGATACTTGGATGACATCTGACGAGTGATATATCAACATCGTAGCACGTAGGGAACCTGCATATTCAGCTTCTTCTTCAACCCATTTTCACTTACTGTTGAGCACAAATCCTATTGTATGCTTACAGTGGCAACTGGGACTTTACAGTAACCAGCCACTGTTAACAATCTCTTCACCTTTCGTAAGCATCTACTGCAACCTGTTTGCCTGTCCTAACTGAAGGGTCGATTTGCATCATAAGCAAACCATACAGTAAATATCTTATATCTGTTTAATCCCATACAAAGTACGCTACAGAGACAAATTTATAAACTCCGGTTGCAATAAAACATCACAAAAGAAACAAATTACCTATGATAAACGACATTTGAATAAAAATCATTTATATCACACACGAGACTTTCTACAATTCGACAATGTAACAAAAGAGTTTACTTCATATTAGACGCGTAAATATCCACTCGGTATGCGGCATTCATATTTATACAGTCAGTAAATTGCTATCGGGCGTAATGTAATAATATGAATTTACATAAATTTTCTATAACATTTACATTAGGAATAAATGAATTGCTGGTTGAATGGTGCCTTTGGCCGGAAAGGCGCTTGGTTCACGGCCGGAGTCGGCCGCTTAAAGGCTCCCGCTGACTGGTGCGACGCGAGTCCAGTAGAACAATTTACATTTTCTTCTTAACGTATTAATGGCAAAAAAGTTTATATAATACTAGCTGCGCCCCACGGTTTCACCCGCGTAAGTGTCGATCCCGTAAGAATATCGGGATAAAAAGTATCCTATGTGTTAATCCTGGTTATAAACTATCTGTGTGCCAAATTTCATCCAAATCCGCTCCGACGTTTGAGCGAGAAGAAGTAACAAATATATAAACACACACACTCACAAACTTTCGCCTTTATAATATTAGTTTTCATAGAAATTGTTCCACCAGTCGCGTCGGCGTCGCAACTGTCTGCGTGTCTGCGTAAATGTGTAAAACTAAAAAGTAAAACGGCTGGTTTTATTTATTTTGTTGACCATATATTTCCTAGTGCAGGAGTAGAAGTAATAAAGTAGTGGTGGAGTGGTAATCAAAATGTTTCCTCTTAGTAGCTGTTAATTATGTTTTTAGCTTTATGGTTGGTTTAGACTTTAAATTAATCAACTCAAACGGCTGCGGTTTGAGATACACGAGATAAAGGAAGGCATATCTCAACAGCAAATAGGATACTTAGAATGATGCTTAATGCACAAATGTTCAGTGAAAAAATCAAGACACAATTGTCTGAAAACCAAACATTTCAGTGATTTTCGAAGCAGCAAATAATGCACACTTAGCATATTTCTAAATGCACTTGTCCAGCGAGAAAATAAAGACTAAATAGCCTGAAAAACTATTGAAGTAAAACTTCTTTACGCACCCTTGACTTGGGGAGTAAGCTGGCGAACGCGTGACGAAAGCGTTACGAAAAGTGTGATTGGGCGAGGCGAACGGGAGTTGAGTGGGTGATATAAGCAAGAGAGAGCAGTGCGCGCGCACATTTTCTTTTTTCTAGATATCTGTCTAATTTTAATTCGAAAATATATGTATCTTATTTCTCATACCATAAACCTATTGTCTCGGTTGTACAATCAACAACAGTAATTAATGATGTATCCAATAATGAAAATAATGAATAAAAATAAAAGATCTATTCAAAAATATTAATTTATCAATGAAAGCCGATAGTAAATTTAAATATTTGTAGAAAATTAATACATGTGTATATGTATATTCATGTATAAATTATACATATTATATGAACATAATATATATACATACAACGTGTAACGCTAAATGCGCAAAACCTGAAAATAGTTTGATCAGAATAACGAGCAGAATTTATTGAACCACTTTTTAATACAGGTCACATTTTTCATAAAATCTTCATTAAAAACGTTGATATGTCTATTTATAAATAGGGCAGCGGCCCGGTGATGACTCCTCACTGGGTAAGGCGTCGTCGCAGACGGAAGAAACGATCAGAATGGCCAGTAAAACTAAAACAGCACATAAAACCTTTTCAATTTTTTTAATGACTTATTTTCTCTCTGAAATAGGTCAATTGAATTAAAAATCAGTTGGGGTGTCTGAGATTTTGCGCATTTAACGTTACACGTTGTATATACATATATGATGGAGCTACAGAAGTTTTACTTCAGTCGTGTGGTCATAACCACACTCGTTTTTTTTAAATAGTTTTTGAAGATCCATCTCGTGCTACGAATGAAACGGTTGAGACTACACCCGTTAAAAATGAAGCAATGAAACAGAAGCACTAGTACCTAATATGCAACACAACTTAAGTACAAAGCAGCAAATTCCACTTCAAACAACGCATTAAGCTTCACGACATACCTTCTACCTATCTAAAACCACAGGTCCGCCCACAATCTCGCAAGCTCACAGAAAAGTTATAAAATTTAAATATTATAATGGCCGCTCCACGACTCACGAGACACAATAGTCAGAACTGTGATTTGCATCGCAGCACAAAATACTGAATGTGAATTTTACTTAATCTAACTTTGCACTGCCGTGATGGTTTGCCGTGACTTTTTATATCTTACAGGCGAATGGTTGGAATTCTGCATGAAAAATATGAGTAGAACTGAAAGCTTTTTTGTGAAACTGCACTGTTTTCATACTCATCGATGTGCCTCGTTGGTCTACTCGTAGTAGTCACAAGCTGCTCTCAACTCGGGTAAAATATCATTGGGTTTTCAATTGGGTTGTTGGTTGGGAGTTGGGTTGTTGGGTTGGGTTGGTTGGAATCTGGATTCGTGCCCGGTTGATGGCAATAGGCTCACCAGCATATACAACGTGTAACGTTAAATGCGCAAAACCTGAAAATAGTTTGATCAGAATAACGAGCAGAATTAATTGAACCCCTTTTTAATATAGGTCACATTTTTCAAAAAATCTTCATGAAAAACGTTGCCGTGTCTATTTATTAATAGGTCAAGCAAGCCAATGTCAGCGCGGCGCAGCGGCCCGGTGACGACTCCTCCCTCGATAAAGCGTTGTCGCAGACCCAAGAAACGATCAGAATGGCTAGTAAAACTAAAACAGCGCATAAAACCTTTACAATTTTTTTAATGACTTGTTTTCTCTCTGAAAGAGGCCAATCGAATTAAAAATCAGTTGGGGTGTATGAGGTTTTGCGCATTTAACGTTACACGTTGTATATGGGAATTAACTGACAAAATGTGGGTGTACAAAAGGTAGGTACACCAATGACTAAACCTTCGGGGATTACAAGCGTGATGTTATACTGGATGATTTTTTTTCAGGCTCCAAATTTTTACAGGATGTTCTACTCATGAATATGAACAACTTTCACTATGGGACCAACTCTGAAATCACGAATACAAAATCAGCTGTTTAATACAAAAGTTCAATACTTACCTACTTGACCAAAATGTATGAAACAGCTGATTTTTTTTTTCGTGATCTCAGAGTTGGTTCAATAGTGAAAGTTATTCATATTCATGGGTGGAACAGCCTGTAAAAATTTGGAGCCGGTAAAAAAAAGCACGCTGTATACAGGTTGAAATTGAAAACATGCGACAAATCGAAATGAGAGATTGTACTCAACATTGTGAACAACTTTTACTATAAGATAAAACCTGAAATCACGATAAAGAAAATCAGCTGTTCCCTACATTTATGTTCGCATAACTCGGCAAAATGTAGGGAACAGCTGATTTTTTTTTTTCGCAATGTCAGGTTTGGTCCCATGGTAAAAGTTGTTCATAATGATGAGTACAATCTCCCATTTCGATTTGTCGCATGTTTTCAATTTCACCCTGTATAATGTGTTTATTGATCCGGTGATTGCAAAATCAACTTGCGCTATTACAAGGCTGGATCATCCAGTCTTGTAATCCCATGACCAATATCCAGCCAGCATGGTTTTTAGGGTTCCGTAGTCAACAAGGAGCCGCTATAGTTTCGCCATGTCTGTCTATCCGTCCGTCCGTCCGTAGCTTAGCTCAGAGACCCTTAGTACTAAAAAGCTATAATTTGGCATGGTAAGCTATAATTTGGCATGGTTAAACATATTAATCACGCTGTATAATAATAAAGTGGTAAAATAAAATAATGAAAAAACATTTTTTCAGGGTACCTTCTCTACACGTAAAGTGTGGATGTCGTCTACCCCATGGTTTGGGGTATCTTTGGATATGTATTTAAAAAATATTGCGGGTTTGTGTAAACTATTTTTCTATTCAGGGATCCGCTTGTGAAATATTAAGCTTGAAAGTGCTAATTTTTGTAAGAGTTAAGTTTCTCCCCCCCTGCCAGTAAATGGTTTATTTAGATATGTAAAAAAAAAAATCACGATGGTAGTATATACAACGAAGTTAAAAGGAAAACTATCACAGCTAAGTAGGTTTTACCAGTTTACGAGTAATAGTCGACCAACTTATATTTGCAGTTGCAATGTATATGTAGGTATGGAAAACATGATTTTCAACTAAAATATTAACTTTGTTCTTGGGACAAAATCATTCCAACTACAGAACCCTTCATTGTGCGTGGCCCGACACGTACTTGGCCGGTTTTGTGATTACTGTCAGTAGTTTTATCGATTAGCGTAGATATAGGTACACAATCAGGTAAGGTTGACATTTAGAGATCTGCCATTCATCCCATTAGCTACGGTCACTGGAATTCATACACGTATTACTTACCAAGATATTTTTAACAAAATTCTTATGTTGTTTATCGCCAAGGTAAATTCCGTCATTGTTCCACTCACATTTGACGATATTTAATTTCCAGATAAACAGAGCTAATTAACTACATGAGCGCAATAAAACGTTCTACCTTGTTGATTGAAAACTATGTAGTTTAACTAGGCGCGATAACAAATATTACTAGACTATAAAACCTACGTCCCATGGCTTCAATAGTGATGCAGGTGCTTATGTTATGATTTATGACTACCTACCTAGTACAGACGCCAGCACATCAAGCTATCAGAACCTGTCAGATTTTTCCCAATCAACTTTGAACCTAATTCTTTAGCGATAAAGTTGAAAATCTATTAAAGTAATTTGACAGATTGTAGTAGCTTGATGTGCTGGCGTCTGTACTTACAAAACTAAAAAATAACAAATTTCTATAATAGATTTCAACTTCATTGCTATTAGCATTAGGTTCAAGATTGATTGGGAAAATTTGCCAACTTTGGGTAGCTTGATGTGCTGGCGTCAGTAGGTACATAAATGATTCAATCAATCAATCAATCAACTCAGCCTATCGCAGTCCACTGCTGGACATAGGCCTCTCCCAGACTGCGCCACAACACCCTGTCCTCCGACTTCCGCATCCAGTCTACCCCAGCCACCTTCTTTAGATCGTCCGTCCATCTAGCTGGGGGGCGTCCCACACTACGCTTGCCGATACGCGGTCTCCACTCCAGGACTCGTCTGCTCCACCGGCCATCGGCCCTTCGACAGACATGGCCAGCCCACTGCCACTTCAGTTTGCTTACTCTGCAAGCTATGTCGGTTACTCTGGTTCTTTTCCGGATAATTTCATTCTTGATTTTATAAATATATTCAAAGAAATTTCGAGCATAGCTCGCTCCATAGCGCACTGAGCGACCTTGAATTTGTGGACCAGCCCGACCGTCAGTGTCCACGTTTCAGCACCGTATGTCATGACGGGCAGGACGCACTGGTTGAAGACCTTAGTCTTCAAACACTGAGGGATAGGCAACGAGAAGACTTGACGAATCTTTCCAAATGCTGCCCAACCCAACTGGATCCTTCTGTCGGCCTCTTTCTCAAAGTTGTGTCTACCGAGCTGGACATATGATTAAATAAATGTATTAAAAAATCGTAAAAAAATGTGAATTGACCATTAAGGATGCCTAAGATTTCCTCGTGCCTATACAAAATCAGCCCAAATAATATTTTTTATTTATTGACACAAGCTGTGTAAACAATATTAAAGAATTCCCTGGCTACTGGACTAGTATTAACTGTATTATAGGTACGAGCCAAGTGCTTATATTGTCAGGTGTATTTTGTTTACATTTTGAATTTTATGAAGAAAGTCTGTCTTGTTTACATATTACCATGTGTATGTTTACTTGAAATACTACCAAAACATCAGCTATTACTATTAATAGACATTCCTTCGTAATTATAGTCTCGAACGAATCGATGTAATTGATAACGGTTTGAAGTAACTATCCCAAAAATTATAACAGTATTGTTGAATATTGTAGTATTGGAGTTATCTATCAACGTATATGTAGGTATGGTTACACTCTTGTCAAAAAAGTCTATAATTCATCTTGAAAAGACTACAATTTTAGTCAATAGATACTGAGTTATTTTGTAATCTGATAGAGATACATGGTAGAAAAAAACTGTCGAGACTGTAAGCTTAGTCCACACAATACGCAAAAATAATAAATAATTGAGACCATTAAGCAAAAAAAAAACTAGATTTAATATGTATAACACTGTGTGTACAACTTACATTAAAATCTTCGGCGAACCATCAATAAAACCTGACATTTTACAGCTTTATTATTACATTACTAACAATCACTGACAGGATATGACCATGAACGCTACATTGTCCTACCACAATCCAGTCATAAAACCTACATCGGAAACTCAGAAATCAGTGCGTACATCAGTTGCGTCAACGAAACGCGGTCCGGTTAGACATAAAAATACATTTAGGGCCCTTTCCCACGGCAAGGTCCCGTTTTTTGCAGGTACGGTTTTTGGAGGATCCCGTTTAGTAGTGTACGTGTTTAAATATACATATTCACAGAAGCATCCTGTTTGCCAGATACTGCAAACCGGATGCTTGTGTGAATATGTATAATCCCGTTTTTTGCATGTATGGTTTTTTGCAGGATCTCGTTTAGTAGTGTACGTGTTTAAATACATATACATATTCACACAAGGATCCTGTTTGCCGGATACTGCAAACCGGATGCTTGTGTGAATATGTAGATGTCGTCGCAAGCGATATCAAGACGACAAAATAATCAAAATACTACTTCCGGTTGATTTCATAATATTGGTCAAACCGGAAATTAATTCTCATTAGTTGAACGGTTAGTACAGTGAACGCCGTGAGGTGGCGCTATAACTTCGCGCCATTTTCTACACGTGGACAGAGCCGATTGGAGAGCGGCTGGGATTGGACTGGGATGGGAGAGCATACCATCAGAACTGTCATGTTCACCGTACAAACCTTTGTTTCTTACTGCTCATAAAGTGATTGTACATTACCGAATAAACGTGACTGTGATTTGTGCTTCAAACTACGTTTTACTGGGTTGCCCGAGTACCCACCTTCCTCATGGAACCCGTAGCAAACAACTATGATGATGGCCCTATTATCACTACGCCCACGCTCGCGCCGACATATATATAAAGACGTAAACGGGATCCTGTAAAAAACCGTACCTGCAAAAACGGGATCTGGCCGTGGGAAAGAGCCCTAAAATTTAGAGTTGAGTCATAGAACGAAGCCATCATTGACATAGCTAGTTACTATCAACGACACGTACTAACTGCACACTGAAAGTTATTGGTATGAGTTCCACTGTTGCACAGTACGGGAAAAGGGTCTTTGCTTTTACCTTTTTGCCGTATCGTGCAACATTGGAACCCAAATCAAATTTTTTGTAACGCGTCATTGGATTGCACTCATGAGAGTGACTTGTAAGTAGAGTTCAAGGTATTAACTCAAATCTCCGCTTTCAAATCATCTTCCTTTCAAGATTAACCATGCTAAGTTCAGATATTTTTATTATAATTGATAAATTATTATAATTGATAAATGTCGCATTTGGCCATAACTATTTTTGAATCCACTATTCAATCAGAAAATGATACGATCTAAGGTTCTATTCTTTATAATTAGGTATGCTCAAGTCAAAATCATTATTCAGATGACGGGAAGCATACTCCAATCTAATGAACTTTGAGACCGCTAACATATTATTTTCTTCATCTCCTTTGAAACATCTACGAAAAATAAACAGGTAAGTAATACTGGCATTTATTAGATTACATGTACCTTGTACAAGAAAAATGTAACGTCTAACAAACTTTAATGGAAACGCGCCATTGTTAGCCAGTACGCGACAACTCCAGCTCCAACAACTCCGATACTCGCATAAAGTACTTATACGTGTGTAATTCACCGATTAATTAAAAGTTATACAGGCGTGACCGGTGTAATTGCCAAGAGACTTGTGTTACGTTTAGTGCATTCACTTTTATTGGCCCGCCTTAATGCCTAGCTAAGAAAGTGGGTGAATTACCCAGTGCGATCGTTAAGTTTATTTATTTCAAATTGCAGTTCAGAAATTAATCGCAGCTTATGTTGAATGTGAGGTCATCTTTGTTACTGCTAAATGCAAAATGATAGAAATTCATTTCGTAAGATATTATTTTGCAAGCAACTATTCACTCCTCTTCGTTGTGTTGATGGCACGACAGTGTATTCAGTTGGTTCAAAACTTCGCCACGTCCACGGCATCTTCGATGGCAGTGCAGAGGTCGCTGTGGGTGCATTTTGGGCACAGAATGCAGCGGTGCTATTCTGTAAAAATTACACTGTGAACAATTTTGTGAAGTGATCTTAAAGTGAGCTCATTCTACCTGATGCTAGGGATTGACACTATTGAGAGCTCACTTCACCTAAGTTATCACGGTGAGATTTTTACAGAGATCGGCGGGATAGGAAGTGGGGTATACGTTACGCCATAGCTCCTTCCCACCCTGCGGCATCATCGTCAAGATAGTCCTATATTGTACACTTAAAGACATTTAAATTGATCACAAGTTTTATTATCACGATCTCCAACAATCTGAAACATGAGAAATGGTTCAATGAGTTTATGGTTACACATGTATTGGCTCCAATTACGAAGATATCCATCGCTATCACCAGATAACTTTGTGTTTGCATTATTGAAGCGTTAACTAACATGCCCTGAATGGTCAATATGTATGTGTGTAATGTTCAGAAGTTATCAGTACATAGCACAGTGGTATACCGCAGTTGAGTATAAGTATGTAAATTCAAAATCAATAAAAGAATTATAAAAGTAACAATAGCAACCTTGATTCCAAAAACCTTAATACCTTTGGAGAATTTGACGGTCGAAACCATTAGAAATCACTGTGTATAACAATCGTTCTATTATTTTCCACGTGTGGGTAATGCTTGTAGTAAAGGATTAGAATGCTGGATATATCTAGCCGTTCTGGAATTTTCTTAACAATTAACTTGACGGTTTAATATTTTCCGCCTACCTAAAACTACATTCAGCTCAGAAAATTACCAAGCTTAATAGTCCAAGTCGCTAAAGCATCATAAAGCGACAGAAAGTTACTAAGATTCTAATTTTGGTTCAGTTAAACTAATATGACCAACAGAGAAACATTCCGAAATAGAATGCCATAACACTTAACTGAGAAGGATAAAGAAAGTAAAGCGAACGAAAATGTTCACGCATGTGAACTTGTTGGTACTAACTTTTCAATAAAGGATCCTAAAGGGTAATGAATATTGGCCCCTTAAATGACCAAACTACAGGTCTTTTAAATAATCGTCGAAGTCAAATAATTTATTTCAAATGGACACATAAAAGCCACTTTCGAACGTCAAAATTAAAAAAAATAATAATATTATTATTTATTTATTTGAGTCGTCCCTTCCAAAAGGTGATTTCATATGGAGAAAAATGGGTAAAGTACTCCAGTGTTACTCTTTTAATTTTTTTTTTACAATGTTTTGCATACATTCATTATACGATTATGTGTGAAGACGATGCACTTAGAATAAAATTGCTATACCAATACCAGCTAAAACAGATAGCCGTTTGTCTGTGTGATATTTTTACTCTCTGTATAGATTGGCGCTTTATAGTGGTCTTATTAGCACAGAGAGCTCAGAAGAAAACATGACGTGGGCTGAAAGGTCCCTGTTGATCCTCTCAGTCTCATATTTGACTCCCATTTTGCATCATTAAAAGAGGCAAGGTAGCCTATACGTCACTGAAGAATATACGGAAGAACTCAACGAAGACAGCGTAGGCGCAATGTATGACTTTGCCCATCCAAGTAAACAGTACAACTACACACAACACCACAGAAACGAGACAATTCGAGTATCACAGCAATGAGTCACGTCCGGCTAATTGTTAATAAACAGTAGCAGAGGCAGAGCCAAGCAGCCAAGGTGGTCTTTGTTCAACAAGTTAACACCTACTCCCGCCGAATGAGCTTGATAAATGTTTTTATTACTGTACACCACAAGTTGCAACAATTCAACCAGAGAAAATGACTTTGTGCATAACGAAGCTCAAACAATGGTTAATAATGTTACGGTATGTGACGAATCCTGCGGGCCAGTAGTTGTACTGTGCTGCACAATATCTAAAAAATGGCACCCGCTGCGAACAAGGACAGAAGTCTAGAATGCGTAATTTCTGGGAATACGACAATAGCATCGTGGTTGGTTGAATTTTTGGTGACATTTTGTAGGATTGTGGTTTCATTCATCATTTTTTTTTTTATGTCATCGGAGGTCGTTTAAGGATGACACTTACGGAGAAGGATTAAAAAAAAAAATGTATTTTAATCATTATTCGCAGATTATTTTACTTATGGAAAGTTTGCGTAGGTACTTAGCTAATCAAAATGAGTTCTTATTAATATAAATTGTTTGCCTAAAATTCTATGCTAATTAATTATTATGTCATTAATATTCACCAAACTAAAAATGTATTTGAATTTGAAATAAGGCTTTGAGTACTAATTAATCAAATAACAAAAGTAACCAGCCAGCCGTAGTATATTTTTTCGCTTTATGAATAAGTCAAATGCAGATCACCTTTGAAAGGCAAACGCGAAAAGTATTTGAAAATAAAATGAGTTATACTTAAAACCTTTTTTGATTTTATGCTCTAAACAGCTACCTACGCATAACAATGCAACTGCGTGAGCTGCTGACTTCAACACAAATATGTCCACGTTTCGCGACGCTACCCCATAAATTAAAGAGATAAATGGTCCACCAACAATGGCTAAACAAACCGTCCCGTTTCTTATAACACTCGAAAATAAGCTTTGTTTGGTAGCACAGTAAAAAGTTGAAATGTCCATACGCGAGGACTTACAATGGATCAGAATATTTAAGGGGAGTTTAATAAACGCGTGGGCATGCCGATTGCTGCAAAAAATTTGAGCTCAGCATTCGATACACTATTTTATGGACACTTTTGGTCTATTAAATATCTCAAGCACGACATAATAGCATTGTATTCTGGTTTCAATATTTCAAGATATTGGACTAAAGTTTTACAAGTCTTTATTTGGGTTAACATAACTTTTATTGATAATTTTCATTCCCACGTATTAACAGTGCATATATTTTAATACACATTTATATGAGTTTGTTTTATGTTATAGGTTCACACACACTCAATAACAGTGTGGTTATTTGATGGTACTTTACAATTTTACGATTGAAAATCTTATTTCATACACACGATTAAAGACGACAAATGTTTATTTCTATGTTAAAATATGAATCTGTACCTAAATATTTTTTTGATTTTTATTGCTGAATGAACCTGCTCTTGACCTCTTTCACGCCTGATGGAAAGCGATGGATGAAGTCCATGATGGAACGAGCGTGCCAAGAAGAGGCCTGTTCACTCATGCTTTGAAGGCAGGCAGGTTAAATGTGGAAGGGAACACAGAAGCTGGCAGAGAGTTCCACACTTCTCCTCCACGTTTATTATGCGTACAACGCATAATAAACGTGGAGGAGAAGCGCTGCTAAATTAACTTAAGAAAACAAAACCACGAAAACCAACGATTGAAATCAGATAACCTGAAGTACTAGGAAACTATATCTTCAAGCAGGTCACTCTAAAAATTAACCCAAATACTGTATTGAATGATTTCATCTAAACATTGGTATCGTTTCATAAACTCATATATAGATCACAAAGCCGTTCCCATAAAAACGGCCAAGTATAAAATAAGTGTTTACTTTGTCGGTGGGAGTGCTTTGAAGTGGCTTCCATTTCTGTTCATAGCAACCCTTCTAACATGTGCGGAGATAAAGATGAAATGTAACTACTTGTATACTCTTTCCCTTTCAAGATTTTAATCGAATATTTATATATGTAGTTATTTCTTAGAAAGTTACGTGGAACTAAAAGTCGAGACACAGTTGATTTACTTATCGATGAATATTGATATAGGTGTGCAAAACGACCCACCCTAAAATTGGCGAGTATCGAAGTGTGTTGACAATCAGTACTATAAGTATATAGTAGGTACTCAACCTTGACAAATATCAAAAATGCAAACTCATGTGAAGATACCGTTAGTTTGTTAAAAGCAAGGAAACGAAAAGTGTGACAGTTGTAAAATTTTCGACGGAACGTCAGTCTAGCATCATAACCCATGAAAATGTCCTCTGCCTAATCCTTCGGGGCACACATTCGTGATGATAGGTCATTATTCCTTTTTTGAACTTATTGTACTCGAATTATTGCAAATAAATATTTTTTTTTTCCATCTAAAATTCTAAAAAATATCTTGAAATTAATAATTGAGTAACATTATGAAAAGACTAGAAACAAAATAAAATAATGTAAATACTAAGAATAAAATTCCTTTACTTACTAAAAATCGATCTCAATCTTGAGGTCAAACCTAAAACAAAAGACCAAACTTTCACCAAATTCCTTCGTTCGCTAAATGCCAATGGTTTTCCAGCCAATTACCTCAAATCTCTAGAACCTAACTTATTAACGAAAGCACGATCCCCTGCACCTTGCACCCTGACATCACAAGATGGATCTGCAGAGTCCCCGTCCACAAATTACATGAAGCAATTTTACCCACAATCTTAGCAATGACATTACTGCAGCGGAATCTCACCCACGATGTTTGGTTGTAAACTGTTGTGGAGTTACGAAAGTTTAACAGTTGACAATTTGCTGACAAAATATTATTAGTTGAGAAAGGATAAGGCACTTGCAATCATTAGTAGTAAATCTTTCTAAAACTAATTAAACATAAATATTAATTTCACGAGATTACACGACCACAGTTTTTCTTCTTATCATTTACGTAATAACACTTAATTCAAATGACAAACGTATGCCTTGAATGGTGATATATAGGGTGACTGGTAATTAGTGACCGATACTTAAACACATGATTCTACTCATGACAACAAACAAGTTTTATAATGGGTCAAAAAGTGAAATGACGAAAAAAAAATCAGCTGTTCCCTACATTTTGACGACTCGTAGGAACATAAATATAGGGAACAGCAAATTTTTTTTTTCGCGATTTTGTATTTGGTCCGATAGTAAAAGTCGTTTGTAATGATGAGTAGAATCATGTGTTTAAGTATCGGTCACTAATTACCAGTCACCCTATATACCACTCTATTTGTCTTCAGTTTGTTAACTCTTGACTAACATCTAAAACTTTAGCCCTAGCCAAAGTATGGCAGCTATTTGATTCAAATGTAAAGTAATATTCATTTTGACGTAGTGAAATTGCAACATCAACGTTCTAACTTCAGCAGTTTTATTAACGCTATATTTTATGGACTTCTAATATTTCAAAAGTTCAGCCAAAACGAATCTTCGTGCGAACAGTTGCAAAATTCTTGATGAAACTTGCAATAAAGAATAAGATATATGTCCTACACGATGTAATGTTGCATCAGTGTTTCTGTTCATTGATAAAAACAAAACGTTTCCAAGGTTATTGTAAGCATTTTGAAATAGACTTTAGATTTCGTAATTTATTTGTTACTATAATAATTATTTTGCTTCTAGCTGCCATTGCAAGTGCGGGTTGGTAGATGTTACATGTGTCCGATTTTTTGGTTCCATTTCATCGTTTTGAGAGCAGTGATGATGAAATGAAATACACAAAATAAAGTGCCAGTCTGGGTTCGAACTCACGACCTTATAACTCGTTAGTCGGGGACGATACCACTAGGCCGTCAATGCACAATCTCTGTCAGTTTTGTAAAATATTTTGCATATACTATGAAAATTTTTGCGTATTTCATAGCTCCATGGCATGTCTCCCTAAAAGAATTCGTCCACGCATCGCATCCTACCCTCTGCTATACATCCCCTTGAAATTTTAGGGGAACGCAATCATTCCCTTTGATTCCTGTTCCGTCTTATTCAATTAGAAGGCGTCTCTAACTGACTTTTGTAAAAAAATAGTTTACTAGTTAGATATAGATTCTGCAGTACGGAAAAATCACGGTCATTATTATTACTAACGGCCTCATGATTAAAATATTCCTTATATGTTATGCCAAATTAATGTTAATTGTATTTTCAGTAAATAAAAGAAAAGTCATTATTGAAATGAATGATACGTTGTCAATTAATGCATCTACTATTCAAAATAAACTATTGTATGTATAATAAGGACTATAAGAAAAATATTGAATGCCATAAAAACAGTTTATTATTTGAGATGCATTGCTTTCATCGGAGAAGACAACAATTACGCATAAGCCTTATCGATCGTTTAATGATGTCGTGCCCTTACGCATGAAAGGGTTAATAATTACGATAAAAGCCCTTTCAAATCCTGAGAGCATTCGAAGAACAGAAAATCCTAATGTTCCCAAATCATGCACGCTTTTAGACTAAAACAAATTGATGTGCATTATTACTCAAGATTCGCTTCCTTCCTGGCTGGAGTCTGTCAAATTGGCACAACGAAAAGGGAACAATGGAATCTCTATTGTAGCATTTTCACAAATCCGTACTGGCATAGTCACTTCCTGTATCTCTGAGCCGTATTATCTGGGTATACTGAATCGGGTCAGTGCAGTGAGAATGATTTGACTACGAAAACTGTGAGCATGAACGTCCTATTGTTCCTGCTGTCTCGTGAAACAAATACAGTTTCGATAATTAAATTTCTGAGGTTAAATTTCGATAATTAAATTTCTCAAGTTCTGAGTTGAGCTGCACGATTTTTGACAAATGCGTGCACTGACTGGACAGGTCCGCTCAATCTGTGTGGTTCTTTACTCAAAAGACCATTTCAGACACCAATCTACATGGTCTTCACATTATCTGACCAAGATTATGTCTGGACTTTAAAAGAGACTGTGACCTCTGAGTTTGTTTCGGCCTTTCTTCTCAGAGTAGTCAGATAGGAAATGCCGACCTCATCTAGTTTAAAAAAATATGATTGACATGTAAAAGTGTTTGTACAAACCTACTTACAGAAAATAAATCATTTATCATTTTATCATTTATCAATTAAATGAGAAGTTTGTTCCTTTATTTTTTGTCCGTAAAACAAATGGTAACGAATAATAAAAACAATATAGAAAGTAGGTAGGCATTGGACAACAGGTTCTGTATTTTTTAATATTATTCATTTTCAACGTCTCCTTTTTTCTTCAGTTACTGTTAGCCTTCACTCAGGTTGTATTGGTTTATTACCAAAGCAACTTAGACCACCCAATTCAGTGTCATAAACACAATTTGGTCCTATCATCAGTTATGACAACAGACGCATAGATTATGGTCTTCATTTGACCGTCACAAGCACGTTTCATTATGGAAGTTTACTGAGAAACACCGGTGATGATATTCACACTTTGTACATCTAAAAACACCCAAAGTTCACACTTACGGGCAAACGGTCGCATGAGTTTGTTCCGGCCTAATGAGGCGGTGTCATTCATTGCGCAAGCGCAGACACTGAGCGCCGCCGGCGCATTCGCCATGCTCCGGAACAAATCGCAGCCGAATACGGGCGTGTGTTGATGATGGTGTGATTTTTAGTCGTAATTGAAATAGATTGGTCGCTTTCGACTAGGTTTTGTGTGAAAGTTGATATTGGTTTCGATGACTAAAGAATACTTAGTTTAAAAAGTTATATGACAAAAAAAGAAGGTTTATGGCCCTGCAGCGGGTGAAATCGAGCTTTGGATGATGGTGATACGAGTACCTATGACATAAGTGAATTTCACATTACGCCTTAACTTATGACCAGTAATAAACATTACTGATTAAATTTGAAACCCGGTCTATTTTTTCTACTCCAGAAAATTCGCTATACCTAATTATTTTACGTAGCCTTTGCCACAACTAATCTAATTAGCAAAACAGAATTTCTTCCTTATTATAATAAATATGAAAGAAATTATTTTTTGTGTTTTCATGTTGTCTTTAAAAGATCGCTCTTGGCGATATGACCGTCCATTGTGTCACCCTTTGTAAAATTTCTATATTTATGTCTGTAATTTATATTATGGTGTAAATAATATAGAGTAGGTATTCTATTCTGTTCTATTCTAAATAATTATGTTTTATTTTATTGACATTGTTTTAAGTATAGAAAGTTGTATCAAACCAGATATTGTTCTCGTTTCATACGGTTTTTCTTATCTGTATGTACCAATTGTGATTAAAAGCACTCCGATGATTTTTGGATGCATGTTTCTCGCATCGTTGAATAACCGTCTCATCCGGGCATACATAAATCACAAAATCAATAGTCTTTAATACACACTTTTGAATGAATAACCTATGAATAACTTCCTTTTACCGTTAATATTTACACAATACTCAGCTGGAAGTATTAAATAATACGTCGTCATGCATAATAACTAATTAAGTACTTACTATTACGCATTGAAAGATTCTAATTGTGCATTTATAATGGCTCATTATCGGTTAATGGATCTCAAATTAGTTAATATTTATACAGTGCTATTTATTTTACTACGGTACATGACACATGCTTAGGCATTATCGATTTCCGTAGAAATACAATCATCATTATTGAAGACGTCCTTACGTTAATGTTCCATAATGGTTTATGGAATAGAATAGGCAACATATTTTCTTCCTAAAAGAAAAATAAAGGCAGCTAGAGAAATAATTAAGTGTCACCGAATTATCCATAACGCTTTTTCACAACACCAATTTATGTCGTCTGCTCGACGTCTACATGTCACTGCAGGGATCCAGCAGAATATCCACGTCAGGTACATTTGCCTGACACATCAGCATGTGTACTAACTACCATTTGGTGCAACCTTGAGACGCACAACGCACTTTGTATATTCGTTATTTTGATTTTAAGTATGTCATAGTGTCACTTAATTTCTGTAAATATGTTACCATTTTTTATTTTTTGTATGTTGGCACCTTGTTTTTATCCATTCGTGTAATTTTATATAATTCAATTATGCTTTTGTGTGTTGTGCAATGTATTTTGTGTGCACTGAATAAGTGGTTTATCTATCTATTAATCTGTCCATGATTTTCACAGCCATCTGCTTGCCAGACGTGATGATTATGACACCATTTCTATGCAAAAGTTCATCTGAAGCTTCCTACAGGCTTAACACACTTTAATAAGCCGATATACGTATGAACAGGGTAAAGACCTACTGATAAAACCAAGCCTTAATTGAGAAATGGAATATCCAAGCCATCGATAAAACCACCAAGATTTATGGTAAAAACTCTTTAACGACAGATAAAAATAGTGAACGTCAAGTCAATCAAGGTACATCTTAACACGTAAACGGCAGTAGTATATCGATTTTAAATGCAAATGCGAACAGCTGTTTATCGACTGAATGATTGCATTAAGCTTGCTTCGAGCTTAATTATGTTGTGTGGGCGAGCGTTCGGGCTCGTCTTGAGACGAACGCCAATCTAGGAATGACAGACTTACGACTGTTACGGATTGTAGGACAAAAACCGGTATTAATTAATTAGATGATGTGATAGTGGAAAAAAGGGTTGGTCGCTAATGGTTGGAAGGCTAGTGATGTGAATAGGATTAGCGCGTCGACTTAATTGTATTGAGTTTTGACATGGAAACCTGACAGTGTTTGCTCGCTGTGGCTGAGATTTAATGGTAAACGGATAGGAATAGAAGTTAATGGAACTGGGAAATTGGAGAATGGTCTTTCGTGTTTGTTTTGTATTGACCACCATCATGAGCTTAAGGCAACAACCGAGATGAAACTACTTTTGTTTCTTGATAACTTTGATACTTAAACAAATTTGCAGTATCTGCTGCAAGTATTACAAGAAACCATAAAACTTTATATTATAGATGCTTAACTTTAAGTTTATAAAATAATAACTTTTTATAGTACGAGTATCATTGAATTCATTTCCCACTGCTATTTAAATATAAAATTGAACCCAATAACACCAATAAAAACAGCGTTTTACCTTCAATTGAAGACACTAGTAAATTTTTTTTACAGCATGAGGGTACTTTATTACACTAACAGTAGTTTATGATGTATTTAAAAAATATATTTTTTATCAATAAGTCGCATCATCATTTTCAAGGGGCCGCCGACAGTTAATAAATTACTCTCAACTCAATTCGTCACACTTTTTACATCTATTATTGTCAATTATTATAAATTTTAAATATAGGCAGCGTGATTTTTTAACAACAAAAGGATGGGTTAAATTCAATGAACTTTCTGTTTGTAATGGCTGTTATTTAGTTTAGTTACAACAATGGTTTGATTTGGTGTACGTTATGGCATGTTGTTCAAAGCAATTTTTTCGCATGATGCGCTTTTGTTGAATCCTACAGGCACATCAGTTTCATACGAGCCTAAACCTTTGAGGCAGATGACAACATAAAATTTATTATGTGATTTTGGAATTATTGAAATAATGATTATATAGGGTCAAATTAAATTAGCTAGCGAAATTCAGCATACGTAATGGAATCGATAATACTGGATGTTTTTTTTTTAGTCTCCAAATTGTTACAGGGTGTTCTACACATGAATATGAACAACTTTCACTAAGGTACCAACTCTGAATTCACGAAAAAAAAATCACCTGTTCAATACAAAAGTTCAATACCTACTTGACCAAAATGTATGAAACAGCTGATTTGGTCCCATAGTGAAAGTTGCTTATACTCATGCGTAGAACACCCTATAAAAATTTGGACACGGTTAAAAAAATCATACAGTAGGTATAAATATGAAAAAACAAAAAAATAAAAAAAATTGATGATAATTTATTTTGGGGTCAACGACCGCTGGTGTCGTTACAGTCATGAAGTATTATATGTTGAGAAAATCGGTTTTTTGTGTTTAGATATCGATACCCGTCCGTGTATGTTGGTTAAATCAAAAACCGTTTAATGTAAGCCGGTTCCTGTGTATTGTTATTTTTATTATTATTTATTATTATTATTGCATTTGTTACATAGATATTAATAATGTTATAGTTTGGATTTTTGCGATGTTGTATTTCTACCCAACATTTGCGCCAGCAAAAGTGACAATCTTTTCCCACTAATCACTCCGGCCATAACCAACGTTGTCTCCAACACTTGCTACCATACAGCACTGTTTGACCTATCACGCTAAGAAAATAAAAACGCCTGTATACTTCAAATGCCAAACGTTTGTTTGTTTGCTTCCTCGTGAAGATTGAACGGTATCATAAGTTTACAGTTTTAGTATTGGGATCTAAAACAATAAAGATAAGAACTCTTTGAACAGTTTTTGCTTTTAAATGATAAATGATAAATGATTTTATTTTCTGTAAGTAGGTTTGTACAAACACTTTTACATGTCAATCATATTTTTTAAACTAGATGAGGTCGGCGTTTCCTATCTGACTACTCTGAGAAGAAAGGCCGAAACAAACTCAGAGGTCACAGTCTCTTTTAAAGTCCAGACATAATCTTGGTCAGATCATGTGAAGACCATGCAGATTGGTGTCTGAAATGGTCTTTTGAGTAAAGAACCACACAGATTGAGCGGACCTGTCCAGACAGTGCACGCATTTGTCAAAAATTGTGTAGCTCAACTCAGAACTTGAGGAGCCTTACGATTCGACGAACAATACCAATGAAAGGACATTTGGGTAGGCCGCATAAATTACTCAAACTGCCAGACCATGATTAAAACTAACTAAGAAGGAAAAAAGAAAAAAGAAATGACCCACATAGTCTTCACACTCACAATAATAATAATAAAAAATAAGATACTATACAAAGTAAATATCCATGTCATTGTTTATATAAAATTCATCAATGTCAATGTGTATATAAAAATCCGGACATCATCTTTGATCTTTGAGGACCATGTAGATTGGTGTCTGAAGTGGTATTTTGAGGGAAGAACCACACAGATTGAGTGGACCTGTGCAGTCAGTGCACGCATTCGTCAGTAACCGTGCAGCTCAACTCAGAACTTAAGGAGCTCAACGATTCGACGAGCAATACCAAGGACAGAACATTTGTGTAGACCGCATAAACCACTCAAACTGCCAGACCATGATTAAAACGGAAACAATGACCCACATAGTCCTCACATTCACAATAATTAAAATAATATAAGACTTTAAACAGTAAATGTTCATGTCATGTCATAAATAGATATTTAGAAAGAAAAAAAATAACAAAAGTGTAAATCAGCAAAATAAAAAAGTTTAGTTTAGTTTTAAGAAAGTATGCCAAACAATACCACATGATTGTGTTGACTTAGATCATCGTAATATTGGTCGAACGAGAATCGCACTTTACTATAAGAGGCTCTTGAGCTTCTTATGCAAATCATGGAATAAATGATTAAGTTCTTATAAAGTGTATCCTCATCTGGTTTAGCTCTTGTTTACTCTGACTTGTATAACTTTCGTAGATAAATTCTACGATCGATAAAAACTTTAAAGATAAAAAAAACTTGATAAAAAAACTTTCAACACGCTTTTATTTCAGACTAAATTTCTCAATGAATTTATCCAACAAGGGCACTTAAATTCTTATTGGATCAATATATTTTCCAAGAATTGTCATATAAAGAGCACTTGTTACAAGAAACGATTCACTCATGTGAGTTAAGCATTTGTATCAGGCTATTATTTAATTTCTTTTCTGATACGTTGTGACCATTGGCATTAGCACTGATAGTCAGTTTGTTTGCCATATTCTGTCCTGTGAGCTTCAATAGTATCGTCAATTGAGTTGCGTTTTGGTGAGATTTCTAATCCAAGCATTAGTTCAGACCAGTCCTGTCAAACCCAGTTCTATTTTCATTTTGCATAGGTGACATAAATTTTCATTCTCACGGAAATCCTCCAACAACAGAGCCACATCGCGAATTACGCACCTTCTACCCAAAACGTAGGGCTAAATGTTTGTTCTAACTTTACGTCGAAGGGCGCTAAAAGGTTTGCAAATAGACGTTAAGTAACGCGTCAACTGAGACAATGACGTCTGTTTTACCGACGCGTCTGACCCCTGTTTGTTGACGTGTGGCTGGTTCGCAGGAAAACTGGGTTATAATGTAATTTGAGGTGTTATGAACGGTTGGGGTTTGATCTAGTTTGTTAGTAGAGAATGAAGTCAGAGAAAACTGAGAAATAATTGTGCTGAAAATGCTGCTGCAACGGTTGGAGGCACCTTCAGTAGCTTGTACAAAAAGCTCGCTAATACAAAATCCTCTTGACCAAAAGAATTTGCACGTAAATGATGGTTCATTTACGTGAAAATTCTTTCAATACTGAGTTGGTGGTCCAACTCAGTACAGTGAAGTTTAAGCTTGCACGAGGCTTTAAACTTTATTACAATATTATAATAGTTTATTTTGCTTGCAAACATATAAAGTTTCTTATTGGATCATACAGAACCCTATCTTGTATGAAAGCGAACTGCCTAACGTATAAACTGCAGATGATTAATCATATAACAAAAACTCAACAAATCATAGAACAAAACAAACTCTATGAGCTCATAGCTACTTTATTAATAACCTATACAGGCGAAAAAGTTAATAACAGAATGACATATCAATTAATTAACAAAAACTCGAAGAATAAGCTGTCGTAAAACTAATTTAATATCTGTGAGCAAACAGTTTATTTGCGATCCGCTATGGCGCCAGCTGTTGCGACGAGGGTAGCGGCAAAGACGAATCGAGTAAATAACGCAGAACTGCCATGCGATTCTGTAACCATCTCACCGTGAAAACTTGGGTGAAGTGAGCGTGGAGTGAGTCGTCAATAGTGTAAATCCCTAGCATCAGCATGACTTACAGCTCACTTTATGGTCACTCTTCACCTTAGTTCACACTTCACCTTAGTTATCACGGTGAGATTTTTCCAGAATTGACCGGCTGATATTGAAGTTGCTTACCTACTTATACGAACACTATAATTATTTTTATGAACAGCTAAAATCGGGCCTACACGTATGAAAAACCATTTTTATTATAATAGAATATTCTTTATTTATGTACACCATACAAATTACAGATATAGGTACTTAAATGTAAAAATGTTACAATGGGCGGTCTTAACGTTAAATTGTTGATCTTTAATCAATTAGTCTGTAACAGGAGTGATTTCATTGTTAATACTCGTATTTTAATTTTATTAGGTACCTACCAATAGTTGATCCATTATAATTCAATTTAATTTTAAGCACCAAAACAATGACTGGTTCTGAACTAAACATTTTCACAGGAGCAGATTGGAGCTATTATGTCTGAGCCCCATAACATACTTGTATTATTATAAGATACAATATTAGAGGATTTCTGACCTTTATAAAACTAAGTGGCACGTGTTTTTAACGAGGCAGGTTACTAGTAAGCATGTTCACTTCTGTGATTTATCGCGTCTTCATCTTTGCAGTATATTGCAGATACAAGTTTTTGTTTCGCCATCGATCGTCTCGTGAATGGAAGTCGTTTAATGGATGCAGAAAATAGAAGGATAAGTAACTGAACTGTTATAACATTTTGGACTTAACCAGGCACAATTTACCAATACCCTTGAGGAAGATCCATTTTTGGGTCGGTAATAAATAAGCCTTCAATTTTTAATAATTAATTACAATATACAAGCTAACACTAATATATATGTTATGTAAGTACAAGTATAATAATAAAAATAAGAAAATGGAGGAGCTCATTGGGCAACAAAAAATTCGTCCGCATCACTCTCAATGGGATAAGTGCCCAAAAGGCTGGCAACATTACCACGTTTGATGGCAAAGCTGATTCTATAATTAATTGAAAAAGAAACTACAAATTCTTATAATTACCTACCTGGTTTTCTTGTATGAAATTATCTGCCTGTCTACCTATAATTTATCTGATTAATTATTCAATAAGAATATCTAATTAGATCTTGAAGCGCCAGGCGCTAGCATTGCAGTAGACTATTAGCCGCAATAACATGTCCTGGCATTCAGATAACCATAAATATAGTCATTTTATCAGTAAATACTTTGTACCTATAAAGTTCCTGAGCTTATCGACGATGATACACTTGCAAAGCTTTTTTAGTTTTTAATTTATTCATTTTTATTTTACCGGATAGATCTATATTTTACCATTTTTGGGTTTTTGAGCTATATTTTCATTTTAATCGGAGATTTTTTTTATTGTATCATGAAGGCCGACCTTGAAAGAGCTGTTGAGGTGACCTGGACGACGATACGAGGGCTGGTTCGAGATGGAATGGGAAATGACTTCCTGGAAGCATTTGGGGAAGACCTTTGCCATTATAGGTTAAAAAAAAAAAAAACATCTGCTAGTTCACAGTCTTTTGTGACCGATTAATGACAAATATTATTAATCATACAGCTAATTTCAAAAATATTTTTACTACATTACAAAACCTGTCTTGACACAATCATCAAAATCGAACCCAAACAAAACTTTCGTTCAACCGACTAAGTACAACTTTTAACGAACGAATTCCTCCAAGACGACCTGCTTGGTCCCTCGGTTATAAATATAAGATCATCTAATGCCATCATTCGGTGCGAGTCAAAGTGATCTCTAACGGAGATTTGGTCCGATGTCACTGATCGTATATTGTCGCCCGAGATGACTGCGATAGCGTATGATAATGTTGGGGTGAGATTTCGTTCGTAGGCGGAGCGGGTAGCGTTTGGTGACAATCAATAATTTCGATATTCAAATAATAGACTTCTACTAAAACAGTTTAGGTCGAACAAAAAAATACAGGCATTCACTGTTTAGATAAACTTTTTAAATAAACTGTTATATAGTGAGACTGTATTTCACTAATATAAGCCTTGTATTTTTTTTATAATAAACTTATTAAAAATATATAGCTTAATTTTCATAAAAGTTTGTTCAAGTGACCAAGTTAGAAAAATACGACCTAAATTTAATCTAAAAGCATAGATAAATAGCTTAAATTGTAACAAACAATAACGAAGGTGACTTTGTAACAATCATAAATTCGGTAATAGAACATAAATATTATATGAAACAGACAAACAATATTCCATTCAATTCAATAAATAATGCTAATAAGCAAGATAAATCGGTAGACAACGATATTATATCACCATTGAAGCGAAAGGTCATAAATTGATATTGGTTATTTGAAAGACAATTAGACAAATAAGCTAACGAATTGTATAATAAAGATAAGGTCAATCAAACATGTTGATTATATTAGTTTCTATTGTAAGTAATGTTATGAAACCTGACAATTGTATATATTAATTTATTTTGTACTAGTAACACTATCATTGACATCATTAATTATTTCTTTATGTAATCTTCAGAAACAATCGGTATGATTGTACGTGACGTAAGAGTCAAGCTATAGGCCGACCGCTTAACTGAGACGTTGTCTGAGGTAGCCGCGCGGTGCGGGAGGGGTGTGGTGACGTGATGCGAGAGCTCAGTGATTCGTCGATTTGTGACAGCTACCAGCCCTCCCGCACCGCGCAGCTACCTCAGGCAACGTCTCAGTTAAGCGGTCGGCATATAGTAACATCTTACAGAAATCCTTGATGACTACTATCATGATATTCATCATCATCATCCACAGCCGGACTTCACTACTGGACATAGGCCTCTATAGTTTTGTGCCAATACCCACGCGCCCAGGTGGCTGGGGTAGACTGGATTTGCGGAAGGCGTAGGACAGGGTGTTGTGGCGCAGTCTGGGAGAGGCCTATGTTCAGCAGTGGACTGCGATAGGCTGAGTTGATTGAATACCCACGCTCCTGTGCTGCCTATTCCTTCTCCTCCTCCTCCTACTACACTGCAAGATTATTTTATTTTAGGTGCCTCCACATCTCTCTTTTTAGGTTTCCATACCAAAACGGTAAAAAGGAACCATTATGGTGCGACTCAGTCTGTCTGTCTGTCTTTCCGTCTGTCACAGCTGGATATCTCAAGAAATATTAATGCCATCAACTTGAAATTTGGAATAATTTTAGATGACGTTTGCCCAACTATTTTGTAAATAAGAAAGAAATAAAAATAGAATTATTGTTTTGAAAATTCGAAGTGGGGCTACTAGGGTATGTGGGGTATCATATAAAAGAGTGCTGTTTGTACATTCTCAAACATTTTTTTATTTTTTTAGGCCGCATAGTTTTCAACTTTTGATGAAAAATGTAAAAAAAATACCGTTCCCCTCCTTATCTCCGAAGTTTGCATAGAGAAAAATCATAAATTATTCTATGTGATAGAAGTTTATGTAAAGATTACAGAAAAAATAAAAAGATGTCTCTAAACAGCACACTTTTTCAACAAAAAAAAAAAAAATACAAAATTTAATATATAATGTACGGAACCCACGGTGCGTGAGTCTGACTAGCTCTTGAGCGGCATTTTTCTTTCTCAATTTTCAAAATTTGTTCGATCGAACACGAACATAGAATACGTTAGCATTAGTAGAAAAAGTAACATCAATTATGTTGCAAACACTGACATTATAAAGTGCGAATTGCCTTTATCAAAATCTCTATCTCAATATTTAACTAACCTTTCTTGTTGATCAACTTAATCGAATCGATACGAAACAGAGATGTCGATTTTATATCTAAATCGAAACGTAAGATACATTAATTCATGCTTTTAATTCACTACATAAAATACACTGGCGCAGCATGTTCTCTATCTTATCTGATGTCATTTATAGGATTAGGGCTAGATGAGACAGATATCGAATAGATGGGTGGTTGAACACCAAAGAATGTTTGAGAGAAATCGTTCAATGAGTTTCTAGCTTTGTTTTTATGTTAATTAGTAGGAACCAGTCGAACGGGATTCGTGGACAAACTTCCGTTGGAAATGTTTGATGTATCATCACAGTACGTGGGTTCCTGTGACGTCAACTGTCTTTGTCTTTTGATGTTAGATAGAAAGAGAGAAGATGATGCCTATATGGTTTACCAAATTGAGTGAGAACTAAAAGATCATTTTAACAAACAAATGTAGTGCGGTCGTCGATGTTTCCTTATTACCGTTCATGATGGAATGATTATGAGCACAAGATTGTGTTAATGTATCAATTAAACATCTTGACTTAAGCACATATTTATTAAGTAGTTACACAGGATAAGTCTGTTACCTACCACATACTTGTATCTCCTTTAGAAATATCCTTTCTAGGACGACAAATAATATGCTCTATTTTATGAAGATATCGAAATCAGATTACCATATTCATGAGGACATGAAACCTACATTAAACAGTTTGCTCTATGTGCTGTTTCCACTTTAGTAGCTTTAAATTTTAATAAATAATTCAATGTAAATGAACTTGACAGTTTTACACTTGCGTATCTGTTAAATTATGCAACAAATCGATGTTGAAATAACTTTGAACCGCTTTTCAAACATGGTGGTCTCGACGACCGCAAACTCGATAGCCAATGACGGAACGAAAACCGCTAGTCCACAGAAATGAGGATGTTCTCGTCCCATGATTGGTCGTTTTTATCAGGAAAACAATTTCAAACGAAGAAGCAACGTAAAAAGAAATAAAAGCTAACAATGAAGACAGAAAATAATACAAGCCGGATTTAAGTCACATTTTGCTGATTCACAAAGCAACTTTAAATGTTAAACTTATAAAAACAAGATTTGTTTATAAGGCAAAGGCTATGAACAGAACATATGGCATCGTGTAAATTGTAGACTTGCACTTGCCATAGCAGAATATAGTCTTGCAGTCGTAAAACCTGTCTATAGGCAAAAAGTAAGTGACGGACTCAGGCTCTAGAGCGAAAGATGGTAACAGAATGTGCCTTTTTGCAGACCAAGGGCCATATAGAAAATTATAGGTGACTACCAACTTGTCCTCCAGTTTACTGATGTGCCTTGAACTTATTTATCTTCATCAATATTGTATTAAAACGTTGAATAATGAGAGAGAAAAGAATTAATTAGTAGAAACCCTCAAGGTCTCATTATTTATTGAGATAAGCATTTGGAGTTATTTCTTTATTTATTGAGGATCTCCAACAAAGGATACACATCAAACTAAATAAAATGACTTATATCGTCAAAGAGAGATATTCTATAGAGACCCATCTTAATCATTTTTGCGTTCCAAACTTGATGAATCTCGACTCTGATGTCATATCTGAAGCATTCAATTTTGTTCATCGTTTTCTCCTTTATCTATTTATATATTTTATATATCCGGTATCCTCGTTATTCGTCTAGTAAAATTATATCTTGTATATTCCAAGGAGTATGAACGATCGTTCAGCCGCAGAGGCGCATGTCAATCGACAACGGACACCACTTTTATTTATTTTTTTGTCTCCCGGTGTGGTTTATACCGGATTTGGGCTCGACACATTATCTGTTTGTGATACTATGTAGTTACATCCTTTATAACGGAAATTATGAGAAGGCCTACTCCTGTAATTAAAAACGATCAAAATCTTGTCGAAATCTCATATCAGCGGCAATCAATGTCGAAAAGTTGTCGAAAATGTAGGAACATTAGAGATATTATTGACGGATTAAGACTGAGATCAGACTGTGAACGTTCTTAAATTATTAGTTTTTTTTTTTTTTTTTTTCTTCAAAAGTATTTTTCGCTGCCGTAAACTTACATCATGACAGAAATATTTATTCTATTCAAGCAACAAGGTTTCCGGTGAATCATTCTTAAAAATATTCCCGAACAAATTTCGATGTTCAAACAAGATCCCAAACAGCTTCAAAATGTTTTATACCAAGTGGGAGTGTCAGTCATCATTCACTCCGAAGTACATGTCTATACACGGCAATAAACTGGCCAACGCCTACATTTGTGACCACTTTACAGACAGACGGACCATCTTACACAATGTTACCTCTGTTCATCAACAATCAACGCAACGAATCTTTGGTTTCTCCTTTCAACATGTCCACTTATTCATGTGTTGTGGTCATTGTTGCATGAATGACAACAATACGCTGTTATTACCTGCGCCTCTTAACGTTAATTTTAATTAACATGATTAGATTTTTCCGTATAAAAACATGCTTTGTATGTTTAATCACTGCCAATTAGTTTGGACATATCTAGTCTGTTAACTCCCCTTGTAACCAATCCCTGGAATATCATGATTTTTATAATTATAATGAATTTTTAAATTCATCGAAGTCGAAGACTCTTCAAAATGACGATATAATAAAACAAAGCGTGAGAATGTTCAAAACAATTTGTGCAATAAAAGTCAAGTGATGATATGTGTGAACTGCACAGCTTCAAAATGAATTTAAACTGCGTTGCATTGTTATAACAAATGACGAACACTCCTCTGTACAATGCGCAACGTATGAATGGGCGAAAGTTGGGCGAGTCCATCACGATCCACGGTTTATCATGCAAACGCACGATGTTTGTGTGGTTTTTTAGACTATATTATCATTATTCATTCCCTGTTTTCCATTTCGGCCTTGATTCACCGTTTCAATCATGCCGTCCATGACTATGTTAGATCTGAATATAATGGACCGGAAAAGTCACATTTTTGGCCAGCTGACGTCATATCTACGAAACGAAATTGAATAATTCTTGATTATGAAATGAACCCCTGTAATGTAAACGAAAATTAATTCGTTCGTCTTTGCGTTCATTTGCAGCAGGTTTAAAGTTCGATTTAAGCTTAAAACTGGGAGATGAACCAATTCAAAACACAGCGACCAAATTCCGGAAAAGGGTTTTTATCATTTTTTGCGGTGCATTTCAAAGCTACAAATCTCATGTTTTTCCTTAAACAATAAGAGGTATTAAACAGCATATTTCGCGAAATGATAATCTTCCATCGATAATATCTTTAGCACTGTCATGTAGCGATGCCTTTTCGCTGAAGAGGAGTGGCTGACAAATGAACCGGTGGGAACAAAGTGTAGGTGAATCATTAGCCATGATTTGCCTTATATCGCTTTTAGGTCCTGAATACCAAGTAGGCTTATAGCAATGATTCAGTATACCGGGCTTTAGTCATCAGTATGTGGATTTGTAAACGTGAGCTGGAAAATTTAACGACCGACATAATGTGCATTTCACAAATGACAGCTTACAAGCGCTTCGCCTTCTCTTCCAAAAATATAAAATGAACAAGAAGCAATTTCCAGAATGTCAGTAAAAGCCTGTACTAAAATATTGTGTATCCCAAAGATTAAGAGAAACACAACAATATTGTTACAAAATTTACATTTCCGTCTCAAATTGTGGTTTCATTGTGTGTACATAAACATTATCGCCAAGTTTGCTAAAAAGAGCCTCCTGAGCCCGCTTCCCTCTTAGATAAACTTGCTACTCTCTAAACTGTCTTAAGATAATAAGTATTGAAACCCTTTAGAAGGGTGCGGGCAAGAGTCAATATTTGCAAATATAAGACGTTATTTAGATGCAAGACACGATCGTCTGCGCCCAGAGTCGGCTGTCCAGCCTTCTTATGCAAATCTCACCATATCTCCGACTATTCACTAAGAGGTTTATTTGGCGAGGTCCTTTGAAACTCTTCAAAGTGGGTGTATAAAATTTTTCATAACTGCCCACTTCACTTGGAAGTGCGTTTATTATACTTTCCGCATTCGGCGCTCGTTATTTGATATTTTAAAATTTCCGCACAGAAAATTGCACTCTGGAATTTTTGTCGTACAAAGCTGAAACGAATATTGTGTAATGTATGTGAATTTTTGCTTTGTTGTTAGTTCTCACGTGTATAACGTTAAATGAATAACGCTTTTGCTGTTTAATACTCAAGTATTATTTCAATCCCATCTACCGTTTTCAGTTTAAAATGTTTGGGAGTAAAGGCAGGTATTGCGAAAAGAATATGGTTACGTGTCTTTGAAATTGGCCGTATTACAAGAAAAACACGCACGCTTTTGGTTATCAACGTATCTTGTCAGCACCTTTCAATTAATGCTGAGGAAAGCGGTTTAAATTTAAAAAGTAAAAATTCAAGCTTTTACATTTTTATAACAAGCTTCTGAAGTGGGAATATCTTTGATAGATCACGATCCTGTTGTTTATAGTTGCATCAACTTGCTAAAACAAAATATCTTAGGGTTGTTTTTTTTATGAATGATTTTATTTCTATAAGTAGTTTTGTACAAACACTTTTACACGTCAATCATATTTCTTAAAACTAGATGACGTTGGCGTTTCCTATCTGACTACTCTGAGAAGAAAGGCCAAAACAAACGAGGTTTTAGTGAGATAAAAACGTTAATGTGCCTTATTACACAGTAGCAGAAATACCTACATAACATCACGCATGTAACCCCGAAGGAGTAGTCTGTATTTGTGCCCTGTTGATGACAATATTAGGCTTGTCCCTTATTAGCTGGACTTTAACATAACTTGCAAAATGTTGGTGTAGGTACTAAATATATAATGCCTTTATAATTTAAGAGTTTTCTTATGCAAGTTTGCTTATACGAGATGACATTATCATGTATATTACAAACTAGCTTTTGCTCGGGGCTTCACCCGCGTGGTTCCAAGAAATATCTCACGGGAACATACTACTGAAATATAAAATATCCTAGGTCCTAACCCATGTGCCAAATTCCATCCGAATTTATTCTGCCGTTTTAGCGTGAAAGCTTAACAAACAAATTCACTTGCGTATTTATGATTTAGTTAAGAAGTTAGGATTAGGATTCGTGCAGCTTTAGTCTATAATATATATCAACAATCAAGTAAATGATTTTTCTTTAACTAAATGAAACCTACTACAATTTTATCATTCCACAAATTAAAGCTTACATGAAACTGCAATGTCCCCGAACATCCTGGATCTCACAGGCGACTCGTGACACAATAGTATCTTGCCATCAGCGATGCATCAGCTTTGCAAACCTACGGGTACTTGCGAAATGAGTACGTAATACAAAAATACTTGGTCACGTCATGGCAATCTAAAAAGATAATCTATCTCACGCTTCTAAGGAAATAACTGTAAGTCCTGTTAGAATCATTTGACCCAGCACCCCACCTGCTCATGAATTGAATAAAACCTTTGCGTGTCTAAGCGCAGTAAAATCTATAGCAGTCGAAATAACGATATCAAAATATTTCAACAGCCATTGTTGTTGTCAAGGGTGAGAAGATAAGTTAATACTATAATGACATATTATTGCTCCCTCTATGCTTATTCGGCTATTTCCACGATCTTAGACTCATAATTTATAATTTTATCATTGCTGTCAGTTTCATCTTTATCAACTGTTTCACAAAGCTCAAATTCTATTGACTCTTCTGCCTTTTTAACTTTGTTGACAAAAAACAATCGCGTTGTTATTATGTTTATGGTGTAATGTCAAAATAAAATGTTTTCTCTAGTTGTGAGCGCGTCATTAATTCGAATTTTATTCACATTATGGTGCGTGACTGCATTATGTATTTTAGTTTCAAACTGTTTCGATAACGCATCTAAGTAGGTTATTTCTATCAAAATAATTGTCTTCCTACTCACTTTAAGGTAATTCTTATGGATAGTATAGAGCTTTATATTGGTTGTATGTAAGAATTAATTTAATGTTAGCTGTAACTGCTAACGGAATAACAGAAATATGATTTGTGGCATAACTTAACGAACTAAACTTATACTTACTAATAATAATGCTGAAGCCTTCGTTTTGTTTGAACGCGCTAAAATCTATACTCATATCTGTAATATGTATGGTTTACATAATCCTTATCCTAACATAGTATAAAACAAAGACGACGAAATGTCTGTACGCGCATAACTTCCGAATGACTGCACCAAAGTGGATAATTCTTTTTTTGTTCTATTCGGTATGGCCAGGACAAAGTTTATATGAAATAAAAAAATAAAATAAAAATGTAATGAACTCAGAAACTCGTTTTCGCATTTATAATATTAGTTACGAAGTTACGATTAGCGCAGCTTTCTTCTATAATACTGGATGATTTATTTTGCAGGATCCAAATTTTTACAGGGTGTTCTACTCATGAATATGAACAACTTTCACTGTGGGACCAACACTGAAATCACGAAAACAAAATCAGCTGTTTAATACAAAAGTTCAATACCTACTTGACCAAAATGTATGAAACAGCTGTTTTTTTTTTCAGTGTCCCAGAATTGGTTCTATTGTGAAAGTTATTCATATTCATGGGTGGAACATCCTGTAAAAATTTGGAGCTGGTAAAAAAAGCATGCTGTATATATAAAACATCTACTAAATTATTTGTCTTTAATTGGATCACCGCAAGAAACAACAACCTATAAACAAAATCAGATACCACGATCAATATGCACCAAGAGTAACTACCAAATGGTCTAATTATGCCGTCAACATCCTCAAAGTTAGTCTCTCAGTAAGTTAGTTACAAGATACTGATTGTCTGTAACTAAGTATTTATTTGCTCAGGAAACTAATAACAAAGTGGAATGGCTTGGAGGGATGAGGAAGCAGAAACCGGTCGCATGGATGCTGTTTGTTCGAGGAATTTGCGAATATGCTGTTTATTTTTATAGTTGCTTGTAGTAGAAGATCTTGAGGTTTGAAGGATGATTGATGGATTTAATAAAAGTAATTATTTATAAAAGTAATAACGGAAGGCTGAAAATAAATGAAAGTGATTTTAAAGAGGAGTCTTTTCGTAAATGGATTAGATATATAGATAACTAGCGACCCGCCCCGGCTTCGCACGGGTGCAATGCTGATTACTACATAGTATAAAACAAAGTCGCTTCCCGCTGTCTGTCTCTATGTATGCTTAGATCTTGAAAACTACGCTACTGATTTTGATGCGGTTTTTTTTTATAAATAAGAGTGATTCAAGAGGAAGGTTTACATGTATAATACATGCATAATATAGTAGAGAAACACTGATAATTTTAGAGCCATTATTTCTCGTAAAAAGTATGGGATAAAAAATCGTTATTGTGGGTTATCCCTAAGAGATAGACATATACCATTGTGGATTTTTTTGTAGACCTTTTTAAGGTGTACAATACTGTAGTACATTATTTTGATCTATTTCGTAGGATTCAGCCAGCGTTTGCAATGTAAACGCAAAAAATGTGTTTATTTACGACATCACATTAGAAACCCCTAAAATTATCAGTGTTTCTCTACTATATTATGCATGTATTATGCATATAAACCTTCCTCTTGAATCACTCTATCTATTAAAAAAAAACCATCAAAATCCGTTGGGTACTTTCAAGCGCCACCGGCCGACTCCCCGGCCGGTAACGCCCGCATTTTAAATCTGTAATATCTTCGAAAATATTCATTTATATTACATGCTTAAAAGGGCCATAATGATCTATATGAAATGCAAAATGTTTTTAAGGTACTTAATTGGATAAGTATTAATGCTATATTGCCTAAAATTGCTTCTTAAATAAGCCATTATTTCTCGTAAAAAGTTCAGGTTAAAAAATGGTTATTGTGGGTTATCCCTAAGAGATAGACATATACCATTGCGGATTTTTTTGTAGAATTTTTTAAGTTGTACAATACTGTAGTACATTATTTTGATCTATCTCGAATGGTTCAGCCAGCGTTTACAATGTAAGCGCAAAAAAATATGTTTATTTACGACATCACATTAGAAACCTCTTAAATTATCAGTGTTTCTCTTCTATATTATGCATGTATTATACATATAAACCTTCCTCTTGAATCATTCTATCTATCAAAAAAAACCGCATCAAAATCCGTTGCGGAGTTTTAAAGATCTAAGCATATATAGGGACAGACAGACAGGGAAGCGACTTTGTTTTATACTATGTAGTGATCAGCAACTTTTCGTCATAATTACCATATAAAACTTGCATAAGAGCATTGTAGGTATGCACTTTGGCTCATTTATTTATTTTTAGAATAATTTAAGGTAAAATTCAACCATTTCAATTTCATTGACACAAGACAGCTGATCATTTGAAATCCAAGAGCACACAATGGAGTGCGACATAGTCATTGCGTAGGTTGGTTCGGAAAATTTTGCGAAACAGTTATGAAAAGAGAAACCTGAAAAATTGCCGTATCCGTAAAGTTGCTAATAGTCAGAACAATGTGGATGCTCGAAACCGACCTGTGTGTCATAGTTTTCTAACGTAGTAGTGCGATACAGTCATACGAGTAA
Organism: Eremobia ochroleuca; assembly: GCA_949629135.1. Classification (NCBI taxonomy): domain Eukaryota; kingdom Metazoa; phylum Arthropoda; class Insecta; order Lepidoptera; family Noctuidae; genus Eremobia; species Eremobia ochroleuca. The sequence continues at coordinate 14,253,776 of OX451394.1, forward strand.
TTTTCCCACGGAATATTGTACAAATTAACAGGGCTCTGTTCTATGTGAACTGATATGTATTACTTAGAATCACCCTATTATAGTTTAATAAATCACAAATATCATGAGTTTATTAAGACGACATTAAATGCCAGCGACCTTGAGCGGGCACTGCCGCCCGTCGCCCGCAAGGGTCCCCGCTTCAACGCGCACAAGTTTATTCCAAAAAAGAATCCACGTTGATTTATTAAGCACAAAACAAATAAAAACCGTATACTAAAATTTAGGAAATTAAATTGTCTTTTAGATGATGAAAGTTTTATGAAAATACACCCGATAGTGTTTGCGTGATTATCGTTTTTTTGTCCGCGTTAGACATTACTTTACGAATTAATTACTCTATGTTAAAAAAATATAATTTCAAACATTCACATATCAAATTACGAGGAAAATTGTCTAGTATAACATATTTTTTTTTCAAATAAATAAGTCTGGTCGTTTAGAAGTGATGTTGAATTTAAAATCATTAGAAGTCGTATACCTGCGCCTTAAGTACAAAAAATTTCAAGGAGTTGCCAGTTTAAGCTGATCGCTGGTGCGGTGAGCGCGGGTGAGCGCTAACAGCATGCTGGCCGCGCTCTCGGTAAGGTTTGATTGCTCCATCATCTCCCACTGTTGTAAGCGACATGCGGCGGGCTGATGCGACAAACAAACCTCATTAACACCCTTTTATTAGTTTCACCTGTATGTTTGTTTGTATGTAACTGACTCGTTTGGGCTCGATTTTGCCCCACTTTAAGCGATCAGATTTACTTTAAACGTTGTAGACTTATCAACGACCGACGACAATACAATATCTTGATAAAAAAAGTTGAAAAAAAAATTTTTTAATAAAACAAAAAAAAAAATATGGTTATAAAAAACTAAAAAAAATAAAGTTATGAAAAGAAAATTAATTTCAATGTAAATTCGCACAGGTTAAACAAAATTAGTTAATTTATTTCAGTTGTATCTTTATTTCTCTCATCAATTTTTACAGCAGTGTGTTTATTTTCTAATAGATAAGTAGTAAGGAAGCAATAGTCTGAAAGACTACACTATTAGAAAATGTCATGTCATATTGGTAATATGTAACGCCAAATACGTAAAAAGAAACCTCAGCTCTCCTCTACACCTTTAATTTTACCTGCCAACAGCTTTGCATTCGTTGTGACTGAGTATTTTTACAAAATGTGTCTAGACAGTCATAGCCATATACGCTAAGATTTTTTTTTTTAAGCGTTGCCCCACACTAGGAATTTCTCCTGTATTGTGGGTGCGTTTACAAACATTTAAAGTCACATACATAAACAGCCAGACCCGGAACAACTACTTGTAGGTCATACAAAATATTTGTTCCATGCGGGAATCGAACCCACGGCACGCAGCGCAGCAGTCAATCAATCGCTTAACCACTGCGCCAACCGTGCCGTCAAAAGGTTGCCGTTATAGAAATCGATAAGGAGGACTATAAATATCATTATGCCTACACTAGTTAACATTGAACAACAGTGTGCCCAGTGGAAAACCTGAAGCTCAACGTATCAGAACGTAAAACGAAATTGTTCACTATCCTAACATCATATTGAAAGAAACTATCAATCACGGTTCACCGCACCATTTTTTATATGTTATCAGTAAACACAGCAACGTACGGACGATATAGCGTCCACAATATCCCGAATGGATATTGGATTTGGACGTTCAATGCTCCATACAACTCATGCATTGCTCGCTGAGTTCACTTTCCAGTTTGCCAAGTCCAGACTTTAACAGTAATGAATGACCATGCATCCAAAGCTTTAGAAAAGTGCATTTATCAAAAGATAGATGCTCCCAAAGCGGCTCTGCTGGACATTATCCGCGCCCTTGTTTGAACAAACTTTTTTAATTTTCTTCATAAAATCTATCCTTTTTGAGCGGTCAAGCGGGAGGGAAAGTTTTAAAAGCATTTATTCTTTGTATAACGTTAAATTAAGGTTTCAGAAAACACAAGATCGGCTCGCATATTGCCAAACCTATTTAAACATTGACTTTAAAGTTTCTGTCAATCTCATTTAGTTAATACTCTGAGGATGGACTATTTCAGACCAAAACTGAGTAACTTATTCTTTTTGTTGACATTGAGACAATTGCTTTTTCTAAAGTGCTCATTTTGACACGTATATTTATATTCTCCTCACGTAATCAATTTGAATCGCATGTTTTATTGCAGTGTAGTAAAAGTTTCGTTCAAGGGATCGCTCGTTCATAACTGTCTTATTAATCTTCAAAATTATATAGAAAAAGTTCAGACTTATTATTTTGTGCCCAAATCATGATTACACATCCGTAAACTAGTTATTTATATTCCAGACCATACAAGTGTGACCAACAACCTACAAATAGTCGACCCGTTACTTAAATTCCCACAATTTATTGCATCACAATGACGACACAACTCACAACTGCAAATTGCACATCGCTTGAAGAATGTACAGTCAACAAAATAGATAAGTATTCCGTAAAATAATTACAACTACTTTTCAACTAGGATTAAACGACGGCAGAGTTGTCAAATCAACAACATCGCTCATTTGACTGAATCCTATGTTAAAGAAGTTATTCTGCACGCAATAACAATGAATTCTTTCAGTGTAGTGCCAAGATGTTTATGTCTTAACTCCATACTCAACTCTTTAGCTGTCTGTACATTCATTTGTATGAAGACAACGCCTGCGGGCGGCTCACAGTCTGTAATATCGGCGGGTCATATTAGCACTGAATGACACACGTACTGAACCTGCGAACTGAATTAGAAATGAGAAGTATGGTGGGTGTCATTATAAAAATGGAAAATTGTGAGTTAAAAAAGTTGAACTGTTCTATAAAGCAAAAGAAATAAAGCTATGTCAAAAAGAACGTCGGTTTTTCAACATTTTTCAGTTGACCGAGAATCTCGATATTACTTTTTCAGCGTTTATTACTGGTATTCCACTCAGTATTGGTTCAAACTGAAAATATTGCGATAGAAGTAGGTACTATCCCGAGCTGTTTTTTTCTTTTTGTTTCATTCTGTATAGAGTTAAAGAAAAATAAGGTGTTGTTGGTTTTCTACGAAAAAAAATACTATCATATTTAAACAGTAGGTATTATGATAGTTTCTTGACAAACATTATATACAGACATAGTACAGACGCCAGCACATCAAGCTACTACAATCTGTCAGATTTCTTTAATAAATTTTCAACTTTATCCCTAAAGCATAAGGTTCAAAGTTGATTGGGAAAATCTGACAGTTTCGGGTAGCTTGATGTGCTGGCGTCTGTACATATCTGACACCTGTCCGGCAAAACTCTCACGCTTCGTAACCCTACACCATCGGTACCTGAAGAATACAGCTCATGACTGTGCAATTGCTATCGCTATTACTTCTCGAAAGTTAATCGCTATCGGCTCGTATTACGTGTCATAGGAACTGAGACGTTTGACAACTTCTAATGATATAGAACTTGATCGTCATTTGACAGTTTGATCGGTGTTTTGGGTAATGTGATTGAGGATGTTCAATGGCGTGGAAAGAAGGATTAATTTGTTAGTGGTTTATAATGGATATTATCGCTATGTTATATAAGTTTAACACATTCGCTTTCGATTTTATCTCTAAGACCCTCTAGGAGTTCAATTTCTTAGTGATTGTCAGGTTTTAAGTTATTTGTTTTGTTGTTAGGTATGTCCTAGCGTTAATATTTTACCCAAGTAAAAATATATAAGCCTCTCAAACGTCGATTGCACACCATTGTACAGATAACAAAAAAAAAATCAATTGTTTCTGCTAATTGGCGCGCGACGGGCTAAAAGGTATCTAATCATAACAATGTTTTAAAAAAATACAGTGTAGGTACCTGTCACATTTGAAAAACGAAATTTGAAATACGTTCGTACAAATCGACGTCCAATTCAAATGTATACCTAAAGAAATGAAGTCAAACTGCAGCAAAAGTAGCTCTACGACTAAAATTTTTCAAACTGGAGATTTCACAGGCTTATGCAAATAAGACCCTAAAGTATATAAGTGGAGTTACTTTTAATAAGTTCCAATGCAGGCGGATCCGTTAAAAATAGGTGCGAAAGTGCTAGCTTTGCAACATTTTTCGTTTTACGTGAGCTGGCTGGAATTCACATGAGAAGCAAATCCCGCGCGATATTCGATTTTGAATAGAACTACTGAGATATTAAACTAGCGGTATTATGACTTTACGAGTACTAGCTGTCGCTTATGAATTCGTTCGAGGCAATGTAATTTTTGAACCATTTTCCATTTTATATTGCAAGGTGTGCTAATTTCAAATTCATAGAACGGGTTGAAGTACTCCACTCAGAGCACTAATTTCAACGGCACTTGGCCGAATAGCACCTATGGTGTTCCACTAACTGCACTGAAACATAATTTTTATAAGTGCGATTCGGTGGAACAGTCCCTTTTTAAGTGTATCTAATAACAATAAAAGGTACGTAGAAATGACTAAAAGACACTATTATACTCCTCCAGGCCACATTTCAGCCATGGCGACCAATCTCAGCGGAGACCAGCTTTTGGCACGGTAGATATTATTGTGCACAGGTGTGTGCACAGACAAAGGTGTACTCCCTCTTCCCTCACTCTCATAGTCCGATGGTACGGCAATTCGACACGACCGAAGAGAGATCAGGCGCAGGGCCAGCGCCGAGGCATGAGAGTATCACACTGCCAACTTTCGAACTCCGGGCTTTTACGAAGAAATTCCTAATGGAAAAACCCAATAACACAAAGGCACTATTACATAAGTATTAAAGTCCTATAACAAACTCCATTTACATATAATAATAATAATAATAATAATAATAATACTCCACAACTTTCACACAACGCCATCTAGTCCCAAACTAAGCAGAGCTTGTGCTATGAGTACTAGACAACTGATAAACATACATATATATTTCTAAATACATACATATTATAGATAAATTACACTGGGTGTAATTTGAAATTTCAAAGAACAAATGATTGTGCTCATCACACAAACATTTGTCCTAGGTGGGAATCGAACCCACGACCTTGGGCATAGCAGTCAGGGCCACTGACCACTAGACCAACAGGCCTGTCAAATGAAATGAATGAACATGGATAGTTACCTACTTAAAAGTAGAAAGTTTATCCAATGAACGCTGTTGAATATCCAACGGACCATCCCTAATAGATGATCAGAGCCATATTTGTACAAACATCAAAGCACCTTAATAGTCCATAAGCACACCGACTTTAAAATCCATTAGTTGGCAGAACAAGCAGCTAATGTTCTATTTTCCAGTGAAACCTACATAAGCATAGAAATTGGCTTACTTCACACATAACTCCAACATGTTTCCAAGACCTCTTATAATGCAAGTATGTACATAATATCGCTAGCCACAGGTCACACTCATGTTTGAATTTGTAATGTTTATAAATTACCCGATTCACAAAGGCTATTCTTATGGTAAATAGGGAGAACAATTACAATACAACAATACGATTTTAAATTAAACAATTGACGTTATGTGTGTTATGACAAAGAAACTAAGGAAAACGGAAAGCGTGTTTCCGCGGGAGTTCGTTTTATTTTAGCGAATGCGCGAATGTTTTTTTAGGGACCATATTCCTCCTTCCCAAAACCCGCCATGATGTTATTTATACCAACTTGAATTTGAATTAACAGCGCGTCAATTGACATAACTGGATTCTAGGTAAAATACAATAGGTTAAAGTGAACCTCTATGAATAATTCTGCTCTTAAAAATAGACCCTGTAAAATAAAATATATTATTTCAGTTAGAAATTGAGTCGGAAAAGGTTCCTTTCCCTTTCTAAGATCGTGATATTTCTAATGACAAAATGAGCTAGCAAAAACTGTTTTAAAATTCTACAAACTTGACTGTCTGCCAACAACATCTTTATGCCATAGTTCATACTCCTTGCTGGCTCTGGATTTAAAAATGAAACCTAAAAAACGATTGTTTTTAAATTGACCAAGCATATAATTTTATCACCAGATCATTGATCTAAATCTAAAGTAATTAAAAAGAGGTAAAATTGTTTGTGTTTATAAGAGGTTACCTCTCGAAGTATACATCCGAATCCGAAAATGATTTCATAGATAGAAAACTACACTTTTGCCGTGCCATAGGATGCGACAAAAATCGTCAATACTTGCAAAATCGGCGATTATATTCGACAAACTCACTGTAATCCAGCCACATCCCTATAACATACTAGTACATAGTTCGGCATCCACACAACACACTAGGTGGCATTCCCCTCAGCACCACACTAAGAGTGTATTGATGTTGTTGGTTATAGCACTTACCACGTCTCAGTACCGTTATGCAGTTTGACTTACAAATAAACGATCACCATCGAGATGTTTCACTTTAGAGCCTTGTGTACTTAGGCACGGACCCAAGACTATTATGATAGTTTTTGGAATTGGATCAAATATTGGTTGGGTTTTAATTTTTATGTATGTTTGCTGTATTCCTGTACATTTTTGTTTACTCGAATGCAAAGTTTTTGAACTTTAACCGATATGAATTTATTTTGCATCTTAATTCGGCAAATGGGTAAAACTATTTTTTTTGTTTTATTTATTGTAAAAAAAAAACATTGTAGAGAACACAAATTGTCATACCTATTTCGAAAAGTTTTGAAAAGAGAATTGTGTATTTAATTAATGGTTCAATTTTTGGTTTCTGTAAGGAACAAACTTCAGTGCAATTCAATTCCATTGAAGTGGTAAATTATGGTTATCTAGAGCCTCCTTTATCCTAGCTCTTGAAAGGACATGTAATATTTACAAGGGGACATATTATCGGCTCTCCAAAAAGGCTTTTCATAAATTTCGCACAACACCTCTGCAAGGGCCTATCCTTCACGATAGGATAGTAATAAAATCGCCCCCGTACATATTATAGGTGCAGGGACATCTCTAGGGATCCATCATTCTGTTTAAGCATTAATACTGTAGTACATAATCATAGGACACCCTAAATGTAGTTGTTTTTGGGTAATATTACACACACACAAAATACAGGAGAATTTCCTAGTGTGGGGCAACTTAAAAAAAAAAGAATATTAATATATCTTGGTTATTATTGTTTGGGTTTTGTTGACCAGCATAACTTTTAGTAAGTAGATAAAATAAGAGGTAAAAAAACTATTTTGACACATTTTAATATCCCTAATAGCTAATTTCTATATAATACCAAGCAAATTTCTCGAAATCGCTATCATTGATTTTAAATTTGATTTTACTGTTTCTTACTGAAATAAATAGAAGTTAATATCTAAGGATTTGGTTTTTCTTCTTTACCTTTAAAAAGAAGATCGAAAATTTGACGTATCAAGCCTATACCTAAAGTTGCAAGTACATAAAAAGTTGAGTTTTGATGAAACATATGCCAATCGATAGAGAAAATTATTACAAACAACAAATAGTACTGACTGAAAATATAAAATATGTTAAATGAAAAACTCCATTGAATTGATCCAATAGTCCATTATTATCAGTTTGAAGCATTCCGCGTCACTACTAGTAATAAATTGGGTTATCATATTAATAACATAATAGTATAATTTTTTTTTTTTTTAACCAACCTAAGTTTAACTAACAAGGGGAGGGCACGGTGTGGGAAATTCACTTCGGGACGAGAATTCGTGTGGTACTAGTTTCCCATAAGGGTATGCAAACCCTAAAGGATTATTTCAGAATGGCCAGTAGTTTCGAAGATTTTTTAAAAAAATTGTTTTTGTTTTTTTTTTTTTCAAATTAACTAATTTAATAATTAAATGAATTTAATCGAGAAAAAACTTTGTTAAGTATTAAATAAATTTTAATTTACATTAACTATTATACTTTCTAAATTGTAAAGCAGCTAATAATTATGGTATTCATAAATAATAACCACATTTACATCTATCATTAATTATTTAACAAATTTTTAAATTTTATATTATATATGAATAACATAGATATAACATAGCAAGTAACTACCAGGAATTTACAGCAGTGGGCGTTATCTGCTGCTGTACAATTCAAAGACTTTGATTTTAACGCTTCCGAACGATGGGTCAAAAAATTTAAAAAGAAACATGGGATTCGACAATTCCATTAAAAATTCATTCAACATTTACAAAACGCCGCATATCTGGCAGAAAATAATACAGAAATCAACTCACGGGAAGACTGTATAAAAATTCAATGTATCGTACCTACGTCATCAATTATCATTGTCATTTTTTTGTAAAATGGTACGATATGCTGGTTATGCTGCAAAACTCTAGAGAGAGAAATATTTGTTAATGTGAATAATGTATGCTTTCTAAATGAACTACTTAAAGAACGTTGTTCTTATAATAATTCTTCGTTCATTAACTGTGCGAGACGTGAAAAAAAATATTGTTTCGTGTGTTTTTACGATAACTATCATTCGGCTTCTTGTTTGTAGACAAAAAAAATATTTTGTAATAATAAAAAAAATACAAGTAAAATTTTTTACTTGTTGTGTTCATTATTTATAAGATCCTACCATATTTATTAGCCGCTTTACCATTTAGAAAGTATAATAGTTAATGTAAATTAAAATTAATTTAATACTTAACAACGTTTTTCTCGATTGAAGTCATTTAATTATTAAAATAGTTACTTAAAATTTTTTTTTTTTTTTTTAATCTTCGAAACTACTGGCCATTCTGAAATAATCCTTTAGGGTTTGCATACCCTTATGGGAAACTACTACCACACGGAGTCTCGTCCCGAAGTGAATTTCCCACACTGTGCCCTCCCCTTGTAAGTCATCATCAAGTTTACTTTTATGGAATTTATGATATTATTATTTAATTAATGTTGTTTATTTTTTTGGCTTGTAATGAATGACGTTTGTTTGATGTACAATAAAAAACTATTTATAACGATTTAAAAATCCATTTTAAAGCATTCCACGTAATAGTGACTAGCATTAAACTGGATTGCCGTAATAAAAAAAATAAACAACATTAAATAAATAAATAATTAAATTATTTTAAACTATTTTATTATTATGATAACCCAATTTATTACTAGTAGTGACGTGGAATGCTTTAAAATGATGATAATGGACTATTAAATAAATTAAATGAAGTTTTTCTTTTAATATATTTTATATTTTCAAACTGGAATAACTCAGAAAGTATATCACTTACGACATTTTTGTCGGTATTATTTGTTGTTTGTAATAATTTTCTCTATCGATTGGCATATGTTTCAAATGTGTACATCAAAACTCGACTTTTTATGTACTTGCAACTTTAGGTATGACACAGAGGTTCGAACCCTTTTTCACATTACTTTCAGGATCGATAATGTTCAGAAACTATTATGTTTCTATCTTGAAGACCATGAGTAATTACTTGACTGCTGAGAGCTCGTTCAATATTTTGGATTAGTGTTAAGGATTTAATACTGTAAGTAGCCTCGCATCGAGTACGAACTATAAAAGTCAACCGACGATTTTATTAGCGAATCTAGAAACTTTTTAGTTCCTCTGAATTTTGTAGTAGCTTTTCAATCGCAGTCGTTTTAAAATTGATTGTAGTTTGTAGTAGTAGTTAAATTGAGGTATCTGAAGTAATGGGCTGATAACAAAGTAAATTGATTGATTTTTTATTTTTTCCACATTTAACAATATTTTGTCATGATCTCTTATTGCACCCGTTATCGCGTTCTACTGTTTCGAATTTTAAATATCAATTTTACTGATTATTATTTAATTTTAATTTTGATTTTAAGTATAATTTTGACTTTAAGTTTTATTCTAATTTCGATTATGATTTTGTTTTTTACTTAATGTTTTGTCTTTGTTTCTAATTATTTTTTCTGTTGTCACTACGAGTAAAAAATCTTGTTAAAACGTATATTCAAGAAGCAACTTTTTATGTAAATGCTGTGTACGCCTGTAAGTGACTAATTCACCATAACTCAATGCGTATGATAGGTATTTTTTATTATGTTAATGTTTCTAGTGAATAGGTCGTTGGTGTACCTTTCAAATAAAATAAATAAAATTTCATGGGGGAGGTATGTGTCTTTAAAAATAATATAGTATATATAGCACAAAATCGTGCAGTATCGCTGTTAGGATGGGAAACAAAACTAAATACCCAAACATAAACGAATACACACGCAATTGCAAAGTACATAAAGTTTTGGTACTAAAGGACGCAAGAATGATGATAATATTGCATATATTCAAAACAATCTTATGAAACAACAAAATATAAATGAATAAAGTTCTTAAAAAAATATTAAATATACATCCCGTAGACTCCTTATAAAAACATAAGCTAATACATTTATGAAATATGCAGATCCAACGCTAAATAATAATAACGAAGATGTTCATGAAAGCGAAAATAAAAAGCGCAAAGATAAAGAGCGGATACTTAAAAATTTACATTTTAAAGGACTCCAAAACAGGGGTTGTAAATTGCATCTTAAAAATACACAGGTTTTACAAGATTAGCTTGGCATAGCCCTCGGGGTTGCTTTGATATCAGTAACAGAGGAGATCAAACAGATGAATTAAAAAGACTGCGAAGTTTAAGAGCACATCCTCTTTGGTAAGTATCTTAATTGCGCGGTTAGGGAAGCACAGGTACTTTCACTATTCAGTTTTTTGATGTTTTAAGTGTATGGGTTTTGCCTTTGAGTTTACAACAGGTGGAATGGTTTTTTTTTTTTTTGTTTGAATAATTATTATTCACATAAAAAATACACAAGACCTATGAAGTCCCAGACTCCTGAGCTAGGTTCAAAGACTTGTGGGACTAACTCTGATATCACGAAATGAAAATCAGCTGTTTAATACAAAAGTACAATACCTACTTGACCAAAATGTATGAAACAGCTGATTTTATTTTCGTGATCTCAGAGTTGGTTGCATAGTGAAAGTTGTTCATCTTCATGGGTAGAACATCCTGTAAAAATTTGGAGACGGTAAAAAAAAACATGCTGTGTAAGTGAAGCATTGTTGCCTAGCAGATGCTGTATGGCATTTGACTGATAGACAAACGTTTCTGATAGTACGCTTTTTGTGGTATTCTGAAGCATTATATTGGGTGATTTTATGTTGCTTAGTGAGATGTTGCAATAAATATAGTTTTACAGTCTTACTGTAAGCACTTGGCATGATTCGTACAAGGTTTTTGTGGGGAATCTATATGGCCTGTGTACCAAGACTTTTGATAAAGACCTTTGTGCTCTTTCTAGACGTATCACTAAGGTCTTGCACGCCCTTCCCTAAATAACAGCACAATACCCAAGAAAGGACTGAGCTAAAGCGTAGTAAAAAGTATTATAATAGTTATTGAACAAGTTTACATCTGAATGATTTTACGCAATATTTATTTAAATATTAAACTTAATTTCATTTGTAATAATTGTATGTAAGCAGAATGAAGACAAAACAGAACATTTCAAAATGATGATTAGAGAATTCCTAGAAGTTGTAATTTAGTGCCAAAGTACTACCCAAACTTCATTTTAACTCCAATATAGACTCTCTTATCCCTCCATCATTATGTATACAGATATCATATTTCAGAAGGGGCTCTGCCCGAGTTTATTGCGTAGGTACGCATCCATCATTCAATTTAACACGACTTCACGAAAAGGTCAACAGTTTTGTTGTGATTTTGTTCTGGGAACGTAAAGGTCTAAGTAGGTGAGGTTACAAGGGTTGGATGAGTACGTAGTTAGAATGGACGATTCGTAGATTTAATAAATATTATTTAGAACTTAGGAAGATCTTACGATTTTTGGCGCAGATTATGAATTACTTTCAAAGTCCAATTGTTTTAACCTAAAAAAAAATGAGGGGCCCGTGGCTAAATAATAACGCTTGCCGCGGTTGGTCTGTGGATGGGGACCATATTTACATACCGAGAGCCGTTGGTCCCGGCTGTTATCCGTAGATCTTTGACAGTCGTTACGGGTATTCAGAAGCCCGAAAGTCTGACAACCAGTTTTACCTAGAGGTATCGTATTATCAAGGAACTGGGTTGTGGAGGTCAGATAGGCAGTCGCTCCATGTAAAATACTGGTACTAAGCTGCATCCGGTTAGACTGGAAGCCGACCCCAACATAGTTGGGAAAAGGCTAGGCAGATGATGATGATGTTTTGATCTAAAATAGACCTTTCAAATTTGCACAGTGGCCGCCGTCATCTATAAAGCTTGCATACTTTATAGTTTCTTTTTTTTTCACTATAATTTCTTTTTCATTTTCTGCTTTGAATTCTCAAAACCTGAAATTAATATTTGTGGGTGCTTAAAGCTCATCTATCTCCGGTGCTTAAAAACTCGTCTTCACCACAGATTTTTATAAGAAAAATGTTTTCTAACCATTGTTTCAAAAACAAATGCTTGCCCTAAATAAATAGACCGCCGAAGTAAATTTATCACGAAGAATGCTGTGTCATCGTAACTAAGAGCTTTGTTTAAATCATTGGGCCCCGTCACGCCTCCTACAATGACTTTATAGAAAGGGTTCCAGTTAAACAATTTGAAATAAGTGTTGTCTGTTAAGCATTAGAAGAATTTTAATTGAATAATTCGAATGAAGCTCGATTAATCTGTAACTGCTGCGTTTTATAGCCATCATATTAAACTTTAGTTTTAGTAATTTTGTTTCGAAATTTTAAGTAAGACACTTTTACCTAAATGACAGATGAGTTTATCAAAAATTTTTAATAAAAAGAACAAATAAAACGGTGAAGCAGCTGCGTTAGACAACGAACATTTTTTTTCTGATTTGTTAATAACGCCTTTTTTTATTAAGCGTCCGTAAAATAGATGATCATTAATTATTACAGGGCCGCAGTTTATTTTAGCTCGGTCACGGCCTACAAATTTATGTATGAGCAAAACCATTAAGGGATTGTCGCTTCGGGTCATTTTGTTTGTAACATATTAAAAAAAAATCTTCGGTGTGCATAAATTTAGAGGGGTTCGAATTAACCCACCTTTGCAGGGAAAATTTACGCTCACGTAAACACATTGTGCCCACGCACAGTTAATTGCCGAGTTAGCAGAGCAAATAAATAGCCTAATACATCGGTGTAAAACACCCCAGGTACCTATGCACAATGTGTGAGATATAGAGACTTCAGTTTTCTTATACATCCACATTTTTCCTTTGATGTTCGAGTTACATCTTTAAATAAGCTTAACTAGTTGAATTTCGAAATTACAGAAACAATCAAAAGCCATTGTTAATAGTAACTGATTTTATTTTTGAGTTGATTTTTAGACAGATTTTGTGTGAGAGAATTGTCCAGAGTTGAAAATTATTCCTGAGATTAAATTAACTGACGTTGGAAAAATCAGCCAAAATCGTGAAACTTCAAATCGCTTTGAAAATGTTTAAAGTGATTTTTAGGGTTCCTTACCCAAAGGGAAAAACGGAACCCTATTCCTCCCGCTCCGCTGTCACTCCGTCTGAAGGTCTATCACCAGGCTGTATCTCATGAACCGTGATAGTTAGACCGTTGAAATTTTCACAGATGATGTATTTCTGTTGCCGCTATAACAAAAAATACTAAAAAACAGAATAAAATAAATATTTAAGGGGGCTCCCATACAACAGACGTGATTTTTTTGCCGTTTTTATAGATAATGGTACGGAACCCTTTGTGCGCGAGACTGACTCGCGCTTTGCCGGTTTTTTTTTTATTTACACTTTCATTTGGACTTTGAGCCTCAACCGTCTAAGCAAGCGTAAAACAAACAATTTATTAATTTCCATTCTAAAAAATAGAAATTAATAACTAATACTAATAATATTTGTTTAATAACAACAGCTTAACAATAAGCAACCTGCTCAAAAATACTTGTTCACACATCTGTAGCACTATCAAGTATCTAAAGAAGTAACAGGTGAATGTTTGTTTTTGTCTCCCCTGCATATCATCTGGTCGATGAATAAAAATCCGAGCATTGTCACCTGCGCAACACACTGCGTGGGACTCACCTCGCAAGGACATTACTTTTAACCCAATTAGTCTAATGTGAGAAGTCGAATTAACGTGCTACTCGTAATAGACCAACTTCGGCACTTCCCACGGTAATGATTGACATGAGAATATTTTGAGCAGTGCATAAATATGTAGTGACCTAGTTTGAATAGATAGTGAAATAAATACACTTCACCTAACATGTCGATTTCACGCGAATATTGAAACCTTTGCCATCAATGGACTTTGTATGATGCAATTCAATGCAATGCTCTTTTGGATTTTTTTGTAAGGGTCACACCTACACGTGTGCGGAATCCTCTGACAATGGTATAAAGTTTAACAAATGATTGCGGTGTATCGCCAATATTGTGGCGAGACGAATCCATTCTTGTGCATTCTGGTGACCTAATGACTTGTTTTGCACAAGCCCGTATCAGGTAACTGCGACAGATGTACGAAGCCAGATAGTGGGAAAGTATGAGATGCAAACTAAGACAGACGTGACTCTGTTAGACTTTCTACTATAATAACGTTCGGGGTGCACTTAAGTTGTCATTCGTGGGAATATAAATAATGGTTATGACGATCTTTGGTGTCATCAAGGAAACTATGAGAAAGTTTTTGTTCTAGCAGCTACCTGTTGCTAAGTGTTGCGAAGTCTTAGTTTAGTAGTAATTTGTAGAAATAGGCTACTTACAAGGAAACCTCGCGAGGCGTCCCCCACCGATTTAGTTGCGGCTTTACTATAATAATCTACATGAAAAATGATGAGACACGTATTTTTTCTTTTTTGCTAACAAACGTTTTAAAGTGGTGAAAATCACCCTCAAAGATCGTACCACAAAATGATGATTTCTTATAAAAAATTTCCAAAATGACTTACTTTAACCATTAAAAAGAGCATAAAAAAATATGAAAAATACCTTTTTCCACATATTTATAAGAATTTTTTTTAAATTTAATACAATTTTTTTTAATTAAAAATAACAAAAAATTCATAACCTATAAACTAATTATTATTATTATTTTTTTTTAATCTTTATTTATTTAGAGCTACCCACAAATTATTATTTTTTAATGGGACCAATTTTAAGTCTTATAAATATGTGAATAAAGGTATTTTTCATAATTTTTTATGCTCTTTTTAATGGTTAAAGTCATTTTGGAAAAAAAAATATTAGAAATATGTGAAAACTGCAAACCATCATTTTGGGGTACGAACGTTGAGGGTGATTTTCACCCCTTTAAAACGTTTGTTAGCAAAAAAGAAAAAATACGTATCTTATCATTTTTCATGTAGATTATTATAGTAAAGCCGCAACTAAATCGGTGAGGGACACCTCACGAGGTTTCCTTGTTAGTTGTGTTTAGGCGTCGACCCGGGGTGTACGTCGGAACTGTCTTAGAGTAGTCGTAAACAGAACAACTTCGCAGGAGACAAGAGAAATGTTGGCAGGGTGTTCAGTAAACAGATATGAGGTCTGACAATTTGAACGTTGCGAAGGAAAATGTATTAGTATTTATTCCTATATTTTATAGCTATTATCGAGCTATCTAAAATTTATGTTGCCATGTTTTGTCTCTGCACCACCATGAGGTAGAAAATGCCGCAGGTATTAGCAGTCCACAGTCATGCAGTTTTTTTTTTTACTGTGCATAAAGATTTAATAAATTAAAAAAAAAAACTAAATTAGTTAAATTATTATAACATTAAGTAGTAAAGTTAACTCCGAAAGTATGTAGAAGTAGTTTACAGCACTGAATTGCAGCTTGAAATCATAGAATTAAGGGATAAAATTCTAATTTGTCCTATAGATATACCACTGAAATTTATTATTTTAATGCTTGTTTTCGTCTGATTTTTAAATTATCTTTATGCTTTACATTTCCATCTAACATACTATTTTATTTTATTTTTTTTTTTACCCAAAGAATCAGCATTGCCATTCAACGTGAAAATTCTGCAAGCCTGATCCAATGTATGCAGACAAATTTTTGATGCCCTACTGTGATTTTTTCCCTTCCTTTTTTATAAATATGTACAGACGCCAGCACACCAAGCTACCCGAAACTGTCAAATTTTCCCAATCAACCTGCAATGTAACCTAATGTTCAACGTTGAATGGGAAAATTTGACAGTTTCGGGTAGCTTGATGTGCTGCCGTCTGTACATATTATTATTTTAAGACTGTTAGCTTATAATTATGCTTTGCTCACATAATATTGTATTTATTTGATTGTATATCAGTCTATTGCAGCTTAAACATCGTATGCCTGCACTATAGATCAACTTATGCTTACAAACCACTGTCTAGAGACCTAATTCGTGCACTGCTATAGACAATAGTCTATTATTTGAAGCGATCATACACGCCACAGTGAAAGCGATACACATACCCATTAGATTGGGGATAATTCCAGAGCATTTACTAAATCAATATTACCGTGTATAATGTGAAGTATGAACTGTAAGGAGACCTATGGATTTCACTTTATATAAACGTATGCACAGACGCCAGCACATCAAGCTACTACTATATCACACAGAAGGAAACAATAGATCGACATTTGCAGCTCCCAGAAGGTGGGTGATCCAAGCAGGAGCAGGATTTGGCCCTCCTTTTAATCAACCACTGTTTATGCCTTGTCATCTGCAAGTTTTTATTATAGGTTATTACAAAATATTCGAAACTGATCTTGTCTTGTAAATTGATCTTTCTAAATCAAGTTCTAAATCTAATGGAATAAGGTTTCAGTATGTCCATTTGCACTCTGTATAACAACGCCAATAGAAAATCAGCATAAAACCTCGTCCACTTGAAGCACGAATTAATTGGTCAAATTCACAACGCTATAACTGAAGAGGTGATTAGAGAAGTGCTTAAACCCATCTCTAGACCCTAATCCAGGTCCCTATTAATTTGAACGTACGTGTCCCATACAATTGAAACACAGTAATGGACAAAGTACGACTTAACACGCTCTGTGGACAATTATGGCCCTCGAACTGCATCGGGCACAGGCATTTTAAATTGTCCTCACATGGAAAACCTAAATTGCCAAATTGTACCAATTCTCCTATAGTTTGCAGGCTTTAAATTTAATCTCGTACACTAGTTGCGGTCAAATGATCAATCAATTTTTGAAATGTTGCTACGTGGTTTAATAGCCGCAAATGTTGAATAACTACTTGTGTTTGACTAGCAAAGTGTGATTGGAGTACCAACAGTCCAGTGGAGGTTGAAACTCTGATAATTTGATTTTGTTAATGAAGTTTTGTCTGCGTTTAGTTGATTATTAATATTTTTGTATCTAACTACTAAAATATATCAATTGTTATCATAATTGTTACTGCTCTTTTTTGTAATGTATTTAATAACTATTTTAATTACACATTTAATAATTTAATTTAATAACTAACTTTAATAATGTAACCACTATTTAGCGATTTTAATTACTAATTTTGTCTGTAGTAAATATAAACGATGTATATTGCATAAAACCCAGAACCTACTGTTTGGGAGAAGACACTGGCTCCTGTAACACAGGTATTGTTACCTAGCGCAGGAGTCAGAGCTTCACTTTGTTTGTACACATTTTTATGCCAATAAATTATTATTATTATTATTAACCTAATTGCATAACACACTATTTGTCTCAATCTGAATATTTTTGAAGGATATTGCTAATCGATTACTTAATATGTTCGAAAAATTTGTGTGCTCAATAACGTAAATAACGCAATGAATGTTGTTGAACTGCCAAAATGGAAGCCATTGCTACTGATAATGTTTTACGCAATTACCGCGCAGTTTTCAATTATTATCTTTTATTTACATTTGACTCCATACATTGGTCACTTTAAAATTCATAAGCTTTACCTACTACATGCAATTTGAAATTGTTAAATAAAGTGTTACATTTCTGTGGATCTTGCTATTTCTCATTTGAACCCCTTATTTCAAACAATCACAAAAGCATACTGGCTTATTATAAAAACAGTTATACAAACCAGCATTATATTCGCATTCATATCTAAGATTTTATCTTTTCAATCTGTTACTATACATATACAATTCCCCTTCCTGTATCATTAAGCCATACCTAATTTAAATGAACAAATTTAACTTCAATTATTTTGAAGTGATCCGCCGCACCGTATCCTTTTCACGTGCACCCTTCCCTTCATTACAATCCTCCGTTTCTACATCTAGATAAGGGCTCCCATCTTTATTTTTCTACCCTCCTGTTTCCTAGGGGCACCGTTCATTTAATTTCAATTCAATCGGTGGCAAACGAAATAATTTTTTAGTAGGAAGAGATGAACTTACTGATAAAATGTTTAATCTCTTGTTTGTGACTGTGGGTTGTACTTTCATGAACTCTTTTGATGCTGATTGTAATGTTGGGTTGATATTTTTGAATTTTGTTGAACAGTAGAGGTAGATATTAATCTTATGTGAACTTTATTTCAATTGCTGTTATATATTTTACCTGGTTCCCACATTATATAGGATGTCTGTTCAATGGTAACGTTTTTGGGAAGGTTCAGCTTGCTTTTATTCTTTTACACTCTCTCTGAAATCTAAATATTTAAGAGTTCAATACTAACGATACCAAATATCTATTATTGCATTTTACTTTATACTCTTCATGTCACAATTAACGATAGCATTAGCACCACATACTGCAGAGATTATAGTCTATTTGGTGGCTTAATGCTACCTTTATGAATACTTTGAAAAGTATATGGCAGAAATACTAGACGAACATTGATTCACAAAAAGAAAAACTGTAGGCGTCAGATTTGGCTGATAAGCCAAATGACAAGGATAAAAATGTAAAAACGTAGAATAATAAATTACTGAAGGAATATTTATGACAAATTGTGGATTTATTTACTCGTCCCGGTACTAAGAGCTCGTAAAGCTCTCACAGTACTGCGCTCCTAACAACCTGTGTATCATACACTTGTCCACATGTACCCTATATTACGTCGTGAGGGACAACCAACGTATCAGTGGCGCCATCTCACGACCCAGTCGTCAAAATCAAGAACAACTGCACCCACGTGGCCGGCAGCCATTATAACCGCAAATTGGCTCCATTAGCCTCTTTTCGCGAGGAATCGCATTCATCAGCAGTCGATTACACTACTTTGTTGCTTGCTTCTTTTGTATACAGTTGAATGAGACTAGATTGCAAATAGGGCACGGCTTGAATAAGTAGGTGTTTATGGCTACGAGGGAACCGATTTGCATGTACATTTTTTTTTTACAGTAGAACTATCGAGTAAACACAAAAAACATTGGCCAAAAATCGAAAAAAAAATCGAGAAATCGAATCGAATCGTGGTGTCTATTAAAAAGTACTCCTTTTTTATTAGACTATTAAGTTACACAGGTTTCGTAAGTGGTGGACATTTGGCCCATTTTTGTCCATTACTAGCATACCCACAGTGAAGAAAAGAATGTCGACTCACAAAAAAAGTCTCAACTGTGGTCATCAAATTGAAAAATATCAAATAGCAGAATTAGCCTGGATACAACGCTAAATTGTTTTGGAAAGTGAAATAACTCTGTCTACATAATAGCTACGTAAGTAAAGAGTATAAGTCGTTTGTCGCCATCAAGACGTTTGTTTTTGATACAAAATGACCCAGATCCGTTTTAAGTACAATAAACACTAGTGCAGCAAAGTAATTAAATAAATAATAACTTTCATTGTTTTTTAACTGACAATTTTTTTTTATTGATGTTTGGATAAAAAGTATTCCTATTTAATTAGACTACGAGTATTCAGGTCTCGTTAGTGGTGGACATTACATACATATATGATCTTTAGCCCAATGTCTTTGATCAACATACAGTGAAGAAAAGAATGTTGACTGACAAAGAAAGTCTCAACTCTAGTTGTGTGTGATTATCAAATTGACAAAATATCAAATAACAAAATTAGCCTGGGGACAGCACTAAATTGTTTTGGAAAGTGAAATAACTCTGTTGTCTACACAATAGCTACGAAAGTAAAGATTATAGCTCATTTGGCGCCATCAAATGTTTGTTTTTAGTATAAAACGACACAGTTCCGTTTTTAGTACAATAGTTATTCTCACGATGTTAGTCACTCCGCTATTTTGAGTAGAACATTAATTTTATAGAAATATACGCTCTTTTGGATCCGCGCTTTTATGGGCACAAGAAAAACAAAATGTGTCTGATGGTTTATCATATCATTCTAGTTGAAATTTTGATGGGTTACTGTTGTTGCTTCCCGTCTGTGTCTTCAAACTAAGGTGAGTAAGGGATTAATGAGGTCAGGAGCCCTGTACCAGCATTTTCCCTTGAATCACAGTTGAAAACATTAAAGTGCAATGTATATATCCACTATTCTAATTTCAACTTTTTATTAGTGATTGTTATGGTAGTCATATCATTTGGTTTTAATAGGGTTTTTTTTTTTAAATATTTTATTTATCTTTTTAATAGTTTCTTCAAAGTTTGTGACAGTGAGAATGTTGTAGGCCTTGTAGACTGTAGATTTTCTATTTTATTAAGTACCTGCAGGGTAATTGCGTAACACACTATCAGTAGCAATGGGTTTCATTTTGACAGTTCAACAACATTCATTGCGTTATTTACTTTGTTGAGCAGACACATTTTTCGAGCATATGGAGCAATGGATTAGCAATATGCTTCAAAATGATTCAAATTGAGAGTAATATTGTGTTACGCAATTAAGGCGCTGGCAATTGTTGACAGGCCTGCAGTGTCCTCCCATATCTATTAACACTGTAATTTGAAAACATTGTAAAAGCCAATTACACAAAGAGTAGCCGTTTAGTTTCTTGTCGGCTCTTTTCCATAGGAAGCGACCAATTGGAACCGTACACATAGCTTCTGACTAACAAAGTTGTCTTATTACAGCCGTCTATAAACAAACCAAAGTAGGTACTAGTTCTCAGAAATCAACAGTATAAAACAGGCTAATAACATTATTGTGACAATATCAGAAGCCCACTAGAATATTGGGTTACTGTCGGTAGTACGCTGGCAGCTTGTAGCTGCAAAGGGCTACAATGCATTTTACACGACGTATTGATACCAAACTTGGTTTCAAACAGTGCTTTGGAACTGAATGTTGCTTTGGTTACTCCATAATGGATCATTTTCTTGTGATGTTTTCTATAAAGGGCCTTCCAAGAATCATAACGAAGTATATGACGAAATGTCGCCCTAATAGCAATTTCATTTTTCTCAAATGGTACGTGGAGGGCTTCGTCACCGATCTATTTTGTGAGTGTTGTGTATGAAATGAAATGACATATCGATTGCAAACTTTACTTGCCTTCCGAGACTATCACTTTGAGCTTTATGTTCGTGACCATAAGGGTGGGTTTGATGTTTTTCGGGTGTAAGTTTATCGTGGTCTAGGTTACTTGCACCGTCAGTTCTCTCCCCAGTATTGCACCCTAATCGAATTGCTCCACGGATGGTGCGTCTCGTCTTGTGGGTCGGACCCCTGTTCCGGACATCAGAGGTCGTGCTGCGAAAAATAAATAAGCACCGAAATCAAAAGGCGATGCTTTAATTGGACCCTCTCGTTCTTTGAGGATTACTTAATTTGATATTGTCATTGGCTTTCACATAAATAAACGTAATGTGTCAGGGTATGATATGATGCTTAGTGATATTTATTTTACTATTTATGTACACACATGTATAAACAGAACAGAAAAATAGGTACAAATGTGATGCTTATTTCATAAGAAGTCTCTTCCAGCATACCTGCGATAGGACCATAGATAGAGAGATGTAGACAGCTTGTGAAAGAGTAAAAGAAACAAAAAATTAATGCATAAAATCGTAAAAAATTATTCACTTAATAAAACTAAATACTTTGAGAATATACATACATACACACAAATAAACATACATACATACTTCTAAAATAAATTCCACTATATAGATATTTGTTCAGGTAAGATGTTTGGGGAAGAAATTATTCTGATTTGATTATTTTAGTTATATTTTGGAGTTTATCCAATTAGACTTTATACAAGGTTGGCAGAGCTATTGATGCGCAACCTGGTAACATAGATTCAGTAGGTAAATGATTCTTGGAAACCTCTGCGTTGAAATTGTTTATCGATTATTTTTTTTTAAATCATGTTCATATACTCGTAGCATTTTGTGAGCATATGTGAAACAGCGATATTTTTCTTTACACCGACGAAAAATTTATACGTCAGGGGATCTAGAATCATGCGCTGAATTCATGGTTACAGGTTGCACGTCGATGTCCCGCCGTGCTGTATGGTAATATTCTTACAAGACTAAATTGGCTAAGGCAGAAAAAATCGCAAAGAAAGAGCAATAAAACTATAATTCCGCTGTTTGCTATTTAAACATTATATAATCATGTGGCGTAACACCATAATTTCTGTGTCACATTACCAAGCAACAATCTAATTTCACACTAACTGTCTTAAGATACACATGCAACCAAATTCTCACTGCCGTATTTACATTGCCCATTCCATTATTTTGTCATAAATCTCTATGCACGTGCCTAAATCCGTAGTCAGTCTCGTTTATGACAAAAATCCTCAAAATTCTGCAAGCAGTGTTCTACATTTCCTGTAACTCTTAAAGCTTTGTAATTAGGTTGATTTCTGGATGAATAATGGGTTATAATAAAGTGGTGTTTGTGCTAATTTGTAAAAGTTTTGTAGTACGCGTGGCTGGGACTTGACAGCGCACGGCGTTGTTCCGTCATGCTTGGCCGGAACGAATTGTTTAGGCGAGGGAGAGTGAATGTGTGTGTACGTACCTCTTTATATTGGCGGCAATTTGTTTTGTTCTGAAGCCTAAAAGTTTTTTTTTTTAATATTCTTACTTGAAAGGGGGACCCCTTTAGATGTAAGAATCATTATTACCATCATTATTTTTTTATGGATCATTTTTGTATAACTGAAAATTTTAATCTCTGTCTTTACTGCTGAACTACAAAGCGATATTATTTTTTCACTTCTCATGCTCTAAATGTACGTCTTTATGGTTGTGCGTAGGCGATATAGTCACGTTTTATGCTCTAGTGCATAAAGTTTTTTTTTTTTTCTAAGACTAAGATAATCAGGCCCAACAGCCACACGCACAATAAAACGTCGCAAATTAAAATCGTTATTATATTTCATTTGCTTTAATTTATGTCTCTTCCTTGTTTTCTATCGTTAATTTAATAAAACCAGATAAAATAGTTGTCATTTATTACATATTTAATAACGCACATAAACGTTTTTATGACTTGGCAGTATGAAGTACCCAAGTCGAATGACACATGTCGAAAATAAAAATAAAAAAAAAAAACTTTTAAAAAGTTTCGTGGCGGGAATCAGTTATTCTCTTTTTCAATTTTGCAACATTCTTTAACCCTGTTTCATTTTCTCGCAATCGAAGTGAAAAGCAGACTGTTTAGCTCGGCATAAACGAGCCATTTTGCCCCTCGACGTAACTATCCACCACCATATATTGCCGCAGTCTCGACTCAAAACTATATAGGTAAGTATATCATAAAACAACATGAGATCACGCCTGTTCTCTCCAAAGGGTTAGTAGGCAGAGATGTACCTGCCAATAGTACCAAACCAATAGGTTACGCACATTTCGCACACTTAATCCTAATTAGCGGAATCTTGTCAGACTACAAGTCTTTCCCACTTAAAACAAAATGATAAAATAGCCTTTCTATTAAAAATATTTATATAATATTCCCCTGTAAGTCGCCGCCAGCATCACGCACACACCAACAATTATAACAAATGCAACATCCGGAAGATATGAAGGACCCCTTTCATACTTTTACCCCCAAAAATCACTTCCATTAAGCGAACTTTGTCACATGTCCGAAACAATGAACGTTGTCTGATGTCATTCTGTTGTCGTCAGCGTTCAATTCGTTTCACTTCTATTGGAAATGACGGGAGCTGGGTGACAAATATTTAATAATAATTTCTTAGTATTAAAGTAGAGCATACTTCTTAGGTATGATATTATGATACATGTATGCTCTACTAATATACCTCATCTGCCGAGCCTTTTCACAACTTTGTTGGGATTAGATTCCAGTCAAACCGGCAGCTGAATACCCATTTATTATTTATTTAGCTGTACTGATATACCTAACAATCCTAAAAAAAATCGTACATATTTATCTCGGTCTAGACTGGCTTATAAGATGGACCCGCCCAATGAAAACAATCATGGCGCGTACTTTTGAAAAAAAAAAAGAACTGAACTTCCTAAAAATCTAATGATAAACATGTTCTTAACGTAAGAGAAAAACTGAGAAGCAATTCTCGTAATTTTAAGAACGATAACAGTCTGATGTCAGTCTCATTCTGTCAAAAATACCACTAATTTCCTTACATTTTTGACAGGTTTTTGTCATTGATGGTCGCTGAGACGAGATTACGACTAGATTTTGAACGTTTTCAAGTACGGGAATTGGCCTTCAGTTCGCTCTTTCGGTTCGGACTGTCCAAGCAAGTCTTTTGAACGAAATGATCATTTGTTTGACCAATGAAATGCTTCATTTGTTTAGTTTCAATTATTTTGCGTTAAGGTGGCACTAGCCGTCAGCTAGACGACGTGGAAGCAACGACGACGAGGGGGCGACGGGGTAGAGTTAGGTAGCTAGTAGTCGGTGGCTAGTTTGTGTGGTGGTCATACAAACGGGAGGGTACTACTCCACTGTTTAACATTGTACATCCAAAGTTAAACATGATATAAGTTTTTCTTATCATTAATTTTGTCTGTACGGAAACAGAATAGTAAAATAAAAAGCCCTTAAAAAGTTATGAGCCAACAAAGATTCGTTTTTCTTGCTATTTTTAACGTAACTTTGGGTGTAAATAAGTAATAAAAATCCTGTAAAATTTACAAAGTTGGTACTTACCGACAAAGCTCAGCTATCAAAGATTTCAATAAATTTTATTTGTAATTGATTTATGCAGTCGTGTTTTTTATAAAACCCAATTTTCCAAAAGACTTTTCGATTTTTTTTACGCGCCTTTCAGATCAGAACGGTGTTTCTGTGCGTAAGAACTAGACGTTGTGTATGTAGACTAGCGTCTGACTGCTCATAACTGATACTATCTCCGTCGGATACGATGCCAGGTGAGACAGCGTGTTTTTTGGCCATGCTCACCAGTGAGTTCGAGCTCGAGACTAGTTCCATCTTAAGGAAAATGTATTCAAATACGACGCATAATGCTTCCAATTGGAATTGATACTTTAATTAGAATCAGAGAATCATATTAAATATCAGTCAATCATAATAACTTCCTCATTTCTAACCCTCTATGACTGTTTTGAACATTTATTCAAATCAAAAAACGCAATCGATAACGCTTAACTAGCTTTAAATGGAAAGCAAGAAGCAGGCAGCATCTTGATTTATGAAACTCTAAACCAGTAAATTGAAATAAATATTGTTTTCGAACAGTTAAATGCTTTATTTAGTATCAATCTTAGACTATACAGCGTATATCATAAATGTGTGTCATATTTAAGGGTGTGGTACAGACCATAAAACTGAAGAACTTTCTCCATGGGATCAACATCGTAAGTGCGAAAAAAATACTAGTTGTCCCATATATGTACATACTCGTATTTGGGTCGAGTAGGTATTGATTTTTTTTGTAGGAGAGCTGATTATTTTTTCGATTGCGATTATGATGTTGATCGCAATCGAAAAAATAATCAGCTCTCCTACAAATAATAACAGCCGCACAGGTCGACCGATCAGGTTAAGCTACGCTTACCGCGGTTGGTATGTGGATGGGTGACCATCTTTACATACCGGGACTCCTTCGTGCCTCGGAAAGCACGTTAAGCCGTTGGTCCCGGCTGTCATTCGTGGATCTTTGACAGTCGTTACGAGTAGTCAGAAGCCCAAAAGTCTGACAACCAAGGGGTACCGTATTACTCAGTAACTGGGTTGTGGAGGTCAGATAAGCAGTCGCTCCATGTAATATACTGGTATTCAGCTGCATCCGGTTAGACTGGAAGCCGATCCCAACATAGTTGGGAAAAGGCTAGGCAGATGATGATTATGATGTTGACCCCATGAAGAAAGTTGTTCAGTTTGATGGTCAGTACCACACCCTTAAATATGAACACGCATTTCTGATACACGCTGTATATTTAGTATATTCTTCCCGATCAATATATTATACAAGATCAGCTTAAAAGAATCTAATTCAATGCTCCCAAAGAGATGGCAATAAAAATCGTATTACGCCCATTTTAATTTAATATATTACTGATGTTTTAGAAAATGCTTAATAAATCCGATTTCTGTTTTCCCTTATTCCGTCCAATATGCCATAAATTGTGATAAGCGTCTACCTCGAGTTAGGGAATGAAATACTTTTATTTTACATTGTCTCATTTGGATTTTGCTATTGGTTTTCGAAACTGTTGAATCGACTTTCTTCTTGATGATAAAATATTTGATATAAATCGAGATTGGATGAAACTTAAGACTACCGATGGGTATAGCTATTATAGTCTGTATTTGAAATTATTTTTTTTTTTTTACATATTTGAGGTGATATCAGTCTCGGCAATAAAGTTTGAATATTGATAAACAGTTGTTTTATTCTGTTTTCGTAACAGGCATTATTTTAACGTCATCCTTGAACAAAAATGTTTAAATACTTCGATATATGTATTCTTCATAATAATCATGTTTCCACGAAAATTATGTAACAAAAAAATAAAGAAGAGAATATTTAATCTTTTAAAAGTTCACGCTTCAAGGAAAGCAGTGCAGTCTGACTAAACGCTAATACTTACTCCGAATAAACTGGTTAGATTTCATAAACTTCCTTTTGACTTCCGTGTTTTGAGAAAAATCTAGCAATCATATTTCATCTTTTTCTGTTAAAATAAGCAGACAATTGTAATTTGCCGCGTCACTGCATCGCAAGGAGAAAAATGGTCCAGTTTTTCTGGCTCACGGGGATCTAAGCGACGAGTTTTATTTTTTATGACGTCATTAACTGGAGGAAGCTGGGGTAAATAGAGCCTGCGGTCGGGGCCTCTATTTTAAACCGTTGATTGCGAACATAACGGCAGGGCAGTGATTTACATGCGGCTTTAGACGGGTTCTTGTTGATTTTAGTACGAGTACAGCGGTCACTTAGTAGGCGGAAGATAAAAAGTGGGAGATAGTGTGGTCTGTAAGTCAACCAAGTAAATTATGCAGTGGGAAGTGCGTAACTACCATGATCATTATGTTACTCTGTCATTATTTTATAAAATCAAGACGCTACAATGCAAAAATGTTGATGATATTTTTTATTACGAACTTGTTGGAATGCAGGTATCGAAAATTAAACTGAGCAAGCGAGGTGTCAATAATAATATAAGGGTTGGTTTAACTTTACCAACACGACAGTTTGCAACTCAATCCTCACACTTCGACGTCATACCTAAAATAGAGGTCCCCCGCTGATTTCAAAAATATTTATATCATAAAAAAACATTTCACACCATCGAAATCTCGGAAAATGTAATTTTAATATCGAGAAAACAAATCGGGTACTCGACGGGGGGCGATTCGGTCACTCGATCCCTCCTGCTACCGTTTACGCCGTCGGCTCCCATAAGTCGGTCATTCGAGAAGGTAAACTATCGAGTTACTCGATAGATTTAACATGACTCGACGGTGACTCGAATCGGGTGACAGTTTGAGCGCGACACTATGTTCGGCGCTCATTAGAATAATAGAGTGAATTTTTGAAAAATTTAAACAGCTTTCTTGATAAATGCATATCATTTATTAGTAACCATAATAGTTATAGTGAACAACAACAGCTATATAAGGTATGTTTACTACAAAATGTACGGAAGCTAAGTTAATCACAATTTTCCCGAGTTAAATAAAACATCAAACAAACATTTCACGGTGACTCGGTAACAACATTCATAATTTTAATGATAAACCCGCAAAAACAAGGCTGCGGGCATCCGTTAGTCGCAATTTGCGATAATCACTGTATAAAGAAAGCTTCACCCTCTCAGTTGATTCCGAAACTCATTTGCGGTATATGTTTTTGATCTACACGGTTTCTCTGCGAGCAGTCACTAGGGACACCACGCTTCCATGCTGTCTGAAAATGTGGTGCTTTTTTTTGTTATAAATACTGCATTCATTATGACAGGCCTGTTAGTCTAGTGGTCAGTGGCCCTGACTGCTATACGCAAGGTCGTGGGTTCGATTCCCACCCAGGACAAATGTTTGTGTGATGAGCACGATCAGTTCTGTGTCTGGGTGTAATTTATCTATAATATGTATGTATTTAGAAATATATATGTATGTTTATCAGTTGTCTAGTACCCATAGCACAAGCTCTGCTTAGTTTGGGACTAGATGGCGTTGTGTGAAAGTTGTGGAATATTATTATTATTATTATTATGCGATTTGGCCAGGCTTTAATCCCCAAAACATGCAGAATTTTCCTGGTTGAAGCCTATTTGTATTTATATTACTTATGCAGTTCTTTTCAGATGCAGCTTGATCGCCATAATCTCTAACAAAAAAACGGCTATATAATGATAAGTCATCAAGCAGCTTAACCCTTAAATGCATGATTTTTACTTTTTAAGCAAATTAAATTTATTTCGACATAACATTAGCTCTAATAGTAAGGAAAAAATATTTTAAAAAATATATTCATGAAAATACTTTTTATTTTTTAATTTTTTAAATGGCTTGGTGGAAATTTACATGTTTATGTAATCAGAACGAATGTACTGGGAACAAAATGAGTTGAATATGTCTAACAATTGGGGAATCCCCGTGCTCTGTGGAAACGAAAATATGGCATTGGATTGGTTGATGCAAATTTACATCACGATGCATTTAAGGGTTAAGCATGTGATGCTGGCAAGTACAGACGCCAGCACATCAAGCTACTACAATCTGTCAAATTTCTTTAATAGATTTTCAAATTTATCGCTAAAGCATAAGGTTCAGAGTTTATTGGCAAAATTTGACAGTTTCGGGTAGCTTGATGTGCTGGCGTCTGTACCTACATAGTGTCATCGACCAAAAAAAATTTTTTGCCCTTGGAAACTATGTATACTCAGTATGATACCCAGGACCAAAAAGAAACACAGAGTTAAAACAATCAAATACAGATAAATCGGTAGAATAAAACAACGAATTGAATTTTCACATCATCATTGTCACTCCAGGTCTCATTACAAGGCGCTCAAGCGCATAATTTTGTGGTTACCACCAAACGAGGGAAGGTCGCGGGCTGCGGCCGCCAGCCACGCGCCTTTGACGCACACAAAGTGTATTTCGAAAAAATATAATTATGTGTAATTTTAATGAGACTATTATTTTAATTATTATTTTGTTGGCAGTTCGTAAGAATTTTGTAATAAAATGTTGGTGCTGCAAATAAAACTGAATGTGGTTTCGTTTGCAGTTATAAAAAAAAGCAGATGATAAGAACTAAAGGACATTATTTTGATGGAGGTAACGAGGTGTTGCTAAAAATCAGTCATTATGGTAATAAAGGATAAATGAATGTAAAACACAACCAAAAAAGTGATTACCAACACATTCCTACTTCCTTCTCTCCCATAGAAACACGATCATTAAAATAACAAATTAAATATAAATACGACGAAAAGCATTTACGATGCATTTCTATGCATACATTTCAAACGGATTAGCCCAGGGCCCAGGCTTAATCTTTTGTAACACCAATCTGACCGATTATACACGGTTCCGTTTTAAGCGATGAATTCAATTGTTACAGATGAAACTCATTGATTCACAAGTCAAAACCCGTGCGAGAGACGTCGCATTGAACATTTTATAGTTGGTTTTATTACTTATAAATGAGACGGTTAAATTCATAGTTCTTATGATTAGGTTTACGATGTACCGGTTAGTCTTACGTCACATTGCATATACGAGTATGATTGTCTACATCGCCGCCTCTATATATGACGGTAAACATTAATTAAGCAGTAAAATGTTAGGTAATCATCAGATATCATCTTTGTTTTATATCTACCATCGCGTTGATAAGAGAAACGTTGAGCGTTGCCCAAATTGAGTATCTACTTGTTCACGTTAAGATCAATGGCCTAATGAAATTTTATGCAGACGACGAGTCAGTTAAGGTTGACTACATACATGATAATGTAGGCAGACAAATGTGTAGGTACATTGACTATCTATAGTATCTGTGATATATATCCGTTAGATATGAATACGCGACGTATGCAGATATTTTTCTTAATTAATATCGGAGTTGTATGCAATTTTCTTAATGAAAATGTATTGTTATTGTGCCTTATGGCCTTCCTACATTTATGTGATATTGTAGCTGGATATTAATTGAAATGTATTTCAAGATAACGCACCTATGGTGCAAAAACATCACTTATGCAAATGATGTAATATTTCAGGAGAAACGTTTGAAAATTTGCCATCCTATTATAATGTATAGGTAATTCTTCTTGGCTAAAGAAATTAACTGATAATATTTAAACTACAACTTTGAACTTCATAATAAAGTTAAAGCGTCAACAAAAACATCACACAATTTCGTAATAAAATAATATAAACGTTTAAAATTTACAACCCTCCCAAATTGCATAAGTGACGTTTTTGCACCGTAGGTGCGATATGGCTTAATGATAAGTGATAGTTGGGTGTGACAAAGTAGAGACATGAAAATCGAATAAAATTTGTGGAATTGCGTTCCTTGTAAAGCAAGCGTGATGTAACTATGAATGATAGGCTAAGGAATGTTGTGATGAGGAAACAGTGTGGTTTAAAAGAAGATGTAGTGACAAAAATTTAGACAAGTATGCTTAGATTGTTTAGTCATGTTGAGAGGATGAATATAAGGTAGATGTATGTGGAAACGATGGAACCCCAACGTCCTAGAAAGGTATAATCATAGTGACTTTATTGATGATGTTCTTCAGAAAACTCAGGACCTTTCTGAAGAACATCACCAATAAGGTCCATCGTAGTGCTCGCAAACGAAGCAAAAAGCATATATGTAAGGATCTTAGCAGCGTTCTGAAGAACGTGGCTGGGCTGGACTGGATGCGGAAGGCGGAGGACAGGGTGTTGTGGCGCAGTCTGGGAGAGGCCTATGTCCAGCAGTGGACTGCGATAGGCTGAGTTGATAGCAGCGTTCTGTAGTTTCTGCCTACCCCCATGGGAAGAAGGCGTGAGTTTATGTATGTATGTGTCACCAATCATCAGTCTGCTTTTAATTGTTTGGTATAAAAGACTAAACAATTAAAAGCAGACTGATGTCGTAATAAGACATTAATTACGGTACGGACAGACATTATTACGATATTATTGCGTAATAATCACCAATCGTATTGAATAATAATGTTTTATTGGCCTCGTTTCTTCAATCAACTCCAATATATCGCACAACGAAAGCCAATTGATTCCTATTACGATTGATTTCACCGTCACCACGATTTTCCTCATGTGTGTCATTTTTATCAGCACTAACATTCAAGTTACCCGCTGCAGTATTTTGAACAGTTCCTAAAACTTCTATATCTGTGTCCCTTAAACAACTTTTGCTAGTTCCACAAGTAGATAAGCACCGGTAACAACTGTTTGTCTTGCAGTTCATTCATATACATGAACGTAAATAGTTATCTTTATATTCGTTTTCCCTTGTGATGTCTACGGAACTTCTGTCAGATTAGCTCCGTCACTGTAGGTATTACTAGTTTTTTAGTTTAATATGATGCAACTGCATTTGGAGACTATTTGAAAGGCCTCAATTCAAAAGTTTGATAATTATCATACATAATTTCAGGGTTTAACTATTTAGCTGGATTCGGCCCTATCCCTGGAGTTTTAAGTTACGTCATCAATAAAATGCAATTGTAGCGGTGTCCACAACGCCACATGCGAACAACGCGCTATACTGACGTCACGCAAAATCCTACATCTCGCAAGCAGAGTTTACCGCGCAACTAGCATAATTATATACAACGGCCCAACGTGAATCATTGGGCAGTTGCCCGCCAGACACGACACCCGTCTGGTCGGAGGATCCTTCCTTTTCTATGGAGGATGAGTGAACTTTACACCCTGTTCCTCATACTTCTATACAATGGTGTCGCTCAATTAATCGAAAAGAGCAAGTCAAGATTTTGTCGACCAGCGACTTCTTCCGCACAAAATCCGGCCTTACCCATGTCTACATCATAAAGGAAACCTCTGAGGAAAGTTACAAAGCCAAATCATTTCGCGACTTTAGAGTTTAGGCCGTAAGTTTGAACTCAGACAGGTACTTTACTTTGCATAAATTATTTCATCACCACTGCTCTCAAAACGGTGAAGGAAACCATCGTGTCCTAGAACGAAAAATTCGAATACATGTGACATCTGACAACCTGCACCGGGCCCGCGTGGTTGATTACGGCCCACTGCCTCTCACAAAGAGGAGGCCTGTATCACTATACTCTGATTGTGCATTCAAAGGCACTATTCAGCTTTCTAAGTCCAAGAGTTTTGGGCTAGGTGTTCATGACGCAGTCAGTGAGTGAATTAGTATGTCAGGAGTTTATTTCTACAAGATTACAATCGATAGCAGAAGTACGAGTTCAATTCAATTCATACTTAGATGCAACCATGTCAATGCCAATCAAAATACAGTTCAGTACAATACAGTTCAGTGCCATTAACACGATTGAAGAATAAGTAATCAAAAACAACCAATTTAGATCTCTTGACATCTATTACAGCTAACGAGTATAATAATAGAGAATCAGATAAATTGAGTATGCTTAGACAAGACCGTTCCGTTTCAATGTGGGCAAATAAACTGAATTGTAACGTTATGATGCCAAGGCTATAAGAACAGTAAATGTTGGTCTAACACTTCAAAGATCGTATGTGATACGTTTAGAAACGCTTGCCTAGAAAATTCCAACTCATAATGCTTCAAGAAACTTGTGAAAACAAATACTTGGGCGTATAAATAAATAGATTTTGTACAAGGTGAAATCTTATGGCTGTAGTAAAAATATTATGTGCTTATAATATTATAGTTTCTATAAGTGAAATCTTGTAATCCGTGGCTTAACTACGATATTATTTCTTCTTCTTTTAACAAAAGTACTGGAATAGCTTACTAAATATCCTTTACTATGACACATAGAGCATTGAGGGCCCAAAGGTAAGGACCCTGACTTACAAGTGTAGGTCATGGGTTCGAACACAGGCAGGCGCTTTACTGTGTGTAAATAATTTCATCGTCTCTGCTCTCAAAACGTTGAAGGAAAACATCGTGAGAAAACCGATATGTCCTAGAACCAAAAATTCGAAGCCTTGTGATTTCTACCAACCCGCACTGGGCCCGCGTGGTAGATGATAGCTCATTACCTCTCGAAGAAAGGAGACCGGCACCCTAATTGCGTAACACACTATTACTCTCAATTTGAATCATTTTGAAGCATATTGCTAATCCGTTGCTCCATATGTTGGAAAAATGTGTCTGCTCAGCAACGTAAATAACGCAATGAATGTTGTAAAACTGTCAAAATGAAACCCATTGCTACCGACAGTGTGTTACGCAATTACCCTGCTGTTTCCCAATAGTGGAAATATTATAGGCTGATTTGGCATGACACACAATATACCATCAGTACTTATGTTTATAGCTGCCTACAGATCAATAAACCCATTTTCTTTTTAAATAGAAGCAGAACTTTTCTAGAAATGTTTGTAAAACAGAGGAAGTCCTTCAATAATACCTATTTAAAGGCTAAGCAGGCTCTATTTGGAAGGATATTTTGTTAAACTTTTTCCCTAGGGTAACTCGAGCGTAAGGACGTAACAAAATTCCACAGTTTGAACAAGGAAGGTCACTTAAGTAATAAACAACAATAATAAACTTCTTTACAAAATAACTTCAATGGCTTTTAAGAGACAATGTTACTTTATCGTCATGAACCCTTCAGACATTTTCAACTCATAAAACGAGTAATTTAATACAAGATTTGCATATGAAAGCTTACGTAAGCTACAACCGGTTGCAATCACATAACTATTGAAACAAATGGCCATCTGCGATAGAAATATCTGAATCAAATAGGTGTAAAAGAGATAGGGGATAGGAGTCAAATGAGTTGACCCAAGATTCCTTGCCACAATCAGCGTGCGAAGTCAAGTCTTGTTGGTCCTGTCAGTCTCATTAAATGTGAAATTCAAGACATATTCAATTAGGCATACATTACTTCAATGAGCAATGAGCCTGCTCAACTGTGTAGTATGGTAAGTAAGTAGTCTATGGACTCTGTATATATATTTTATATGACAGTGACAGCAGTGTAGCGTAATTTAGAACTATAGTGTCTGAACTGTGTTATGCAATTCGGCCTTATGATTTTTGAAGTGAAAGTCTTCTTAGACGGTGATTAGATAATAATTTGACGAGAATTGAGAGTGAAATTTCAAGGACGCGTCACGTTTAGGCACATTTCGTTACACGAGGGAGAAGTAAGATATAACTGTCTCGGTTTCTCACACTAAATTTAACAAAAAAATCACTTCTTTCACGTGTAAGGTGCTGCGCGCGCAATTATTTTATTTGTGATCATACGTCTTGGCCTATCTAAGAAAAACAATCCCATATCATTAAATAATCAATTCAATTCTTTATTTAGTTTCTTGAAAGAAGTAATTTCTATGAACACCTGGGAATAATAGCTTTAACCTCATAAAAAACGATTACATTCTGAATAGTATTCAACCCATTTATGAAGTTCAAAGGTCAATAGATATAATCCCAGTTTATATGTTATCTATCTCATTTCATCAAGAAAATTAAGTGAGTAACTGTGATTTTATTGGTTGAAAATGTATTCAAAAGTTGTCGACGCGACGTTTTATGAGTAAAATCATATCAAACTCCTACGCGTCAGATTTTATTGCGCTGACATAGAGTAAAGAGGTGGTTATTTTAATAACGTAATTAACTATGTGGGGAAAACGATCATAAAATTATTTAAGTTAAATATATTTTCAAGTAGGTGAAACGATATAAATAATTTTCCGTTTTCCGAAAATTGATGATGTATCTTTTATGGAACATGACTGTCAAAATGTATTTTACTGCAAGTGGATGTGTAGCATAAATTAGGATATGAATTTGACTTCCCTTTACGTCAAATAGTAGGTAGAATACATCAAAATAATTATAAGATTCCTTATGCACAACAAATAGTATTGCACCCTATCGAAAGACCAAAATAAACCCACAAAACAAGATGACGTCATAAAACAAAATGTCTCCGTTTATCATCGCGAAGAAATGTTAATTAAATCACTGTAAACATTGGGTGGGTAGGCAGGAATCGTCATTAATATACGACAACTAACGCTAATGGGTGTGGGTGGTTGACTGTTCAAACGCGAACCGATTGGGTTGACGACAAAAATGTTAGCTTATATTTAGAATTTGCTCATTAAGATTTAATAGGTTTATTATAAACACATTTAATGTTGAAATAGTAACTTTTGTACTTAGAATACAAAAGGAATTAATATTCCATAAGACGTACAGACGCCAGCACATCAAGCTACCCGAAACTGTCAGATTTTCCCAATCAACTTTGAACCTTATGCTTTAGCGATAAAGTTGAAAATATATTAAAGAAATCTGACAGATTGTAATAACTTGATGTGCCTGTACAAAGCGCTTTTCAAACGTGATTTTTACGAAGTACTACTTCGCAGTTAAGTGGTGTTTTAATAATTAGGTTCTACAGATAAAAAACAAAGACTATTACTACCGGATTTAAAATTTACCTTGAACTAACATTGTTGTAATTCAAACAAGATTGAGAATTTTATTGGAATTCTCAATCATGTTTGAATATACAACAACAAAAAAACACTCACCATCGCATTCTGGAAAAATCTCACCGTGATAACTAAGGTGCAGTGAGCTTAGGGTGCGCTGTGAGTCATGCTGATGCTAGGGATTGACACTACTGACGACTCACTTCACGCTCACTTCACCTTTGTTTTCACGGTGAGATATTTACAGAATAGATAGGCAGATAAAAAACAAAGAATCTTACTACCGGATTTAAAATCTACCTTGAACCAACAATATTGTCATTCATGCTTGAATATACAACAACAGAAACTCGTCATCACAAATCAATCAAACAGTATCAAAATAATCATTTCCTGTGACATAAAAAAACGGATTAACTTTTTGTACCCAGAGTCAAAGTCACAAGAAAATGAAACCGACTCCAAAAATAGCCATTTGTCGCCAGGAGTAACATTTTTAGCCGCTCGGTCAGATATGATTTAATGGAGTGGCGAAAGGTTCGTTAACATTAATAAATTCTATTCCCCTACTATGGAACTGCTTTTTTCAAAACACAAATTCGTTTCAGTATTTTCTTATCATACTGCATTACTAGATCGCAAGCACAAGCGCAAGTCATGGAAAGAGGTCTTTGCCCAGCTGTGGGATGATACAAGCTAACAAAAACAGTAACTGTATTAGATCATTTCGCACCTTCGGTAAGACAAGGGCCGAAGTGCTAAAATTTCTGAAAATGAGTTAAATATGCCAAAGTGCCTTAAAAACTAATTTCTACCTGTAGGAACAAAGACCTGAAAAATTTGAAAATTAGCACTTCGGCCCTTGTCTTACCGAAGGTGCGATTTGCTTTTTTGGCACAGACTTCTAGACTATGCGTTACTTCTAAAAATAGGTTGCGACAAGTTGCCAGGATTATTTAACATGAAGGCGAATAAAACGATAGATTTCCTAACTGGTTATGGATAACCAGTTAGGAAATCTCTCGTTTGAAGCTGAAAGTAGGTGTGGGTAATATTAACAAATATTATTAATACTAGTATTATTCAATCAAACAAAAGCAGAACTCGTAAAAAAATTCTGATTGGACATTCTAGCAAACCCATTTAATTAATCTGCCTAGCCTTTTTTTTTCAACTATGTTGGTGTCCGCCTTCACTTTAATCGGATGCAGCTGAATACCAGTCTTTTAGATGAAGCGACTTCCTGACTTCCACAAAGCAGTCACTGGGTAACGCCCCTTAGTAAGACTGATTGTCAGACGTTTGGGCTTGTGACTACCCGTACTGACTGTGAAAGATTTACGAATGAGAACCGGGACCAACGGCTTAACGTGCTTTCCGAAGCACAGATGGGTCTCGATATGAAAGGAACAGTCACGCATCCACGTACCTTCGCACCGTGCGGCTGTTATCATTAGCCTCGAGCCCCTTTAACAAACTGACATATTCTAATACCACAATTAAAACTATCACCAATATCTTTATTCCAACACAAATCATTCTTCAAAATCTCCATACTCACTTGTAGATTCCAATTAGAACTATTAAATCGATTCACAACCAACAGCCGCCAAGCATTATACAAAACCAGTAGTAGAGAACAAACTCCTTCCTTACCAGACGCTTTTAACTTTCCTTCGGCACTTCGTTAGTCTTGTTTGTATTTATTTAAAGCGTGATAACTTATCCGGCGACTGAGAACAGGATGTGTGCCTAACAAAGTCCTGGGATTCTGGGATTCATTTGCCATTTCCACGCCTAATCTGTAAATATTTTATGTGATCGTTTTACCTTCGTTTGGTCCTTCGAGGAATAAGTTTTGAAATAATGGGCCTTGGAAATTGTTGTTAGGAAATATTTATAAAGTGGTGGCAATCAAGATTTAGAGGAACGTTATTCATTGGTCGTGGGATCTATCGTAGCAGGGTACTAAAATGAATAAACATACATTTTGGAAAATTACGAAACGCCGTTTTCTTTAAAATAAAAGTATTCTCACGCCTAGAAAATAGTTGCTGTCAATAGTGATATTTTAAATTGAGCTTGCAGAGAAGCAAGCTGAAGTGGCAGTTGGCTGGCTATGTTTGTCGGAGGATCGATGGCCGGCGGAGAAGACGAATAATGTTTGTAAATTAAAGTGAGGTAAGACACAAACCAACTGTAACGGTTTACTAATGTTTGCCATAATTTAAAATTCAATAATTTTATATACCATACTTGTATTTGCCATAAATTCTTTAGAAATAACGCTTCATTTGTCATAATCGTGAAATTACATAAAATCATTTTCACTAGTTTCATTCGTCATAATCGATCAAGTGTCATAATAATTTGACGCCACGGTTGGCGCAGTGGTTAAGCGAGTGACTGCTGCGCTGCGTGTCGCGGGTTCGATTCCCGCACGGAACAAAAATTTGCATGACCTTCAAGTAGTTGTTAAGGGTCTGGCTGTTTGTGTATGTGAGTTTAAATGTTTCTAAATGCACCCACAATACAGGAGAAATTTCTAGTGTGGGGCAAAAAAAAATATCCGCAAATTTATTTGCTATATTTTTCATTTTCAATAATGTCTTTTGCTATAACATTTATTCACTATAATATTCATTTGCCCATACTAGCACAAGAATGCAAGTTCAGTAGAAGCGCCTGCAATATTGGAAACCTAAAAATAAACCTAATCTACCATGCATGCTTGCTTTGCAAAATAGGAAATCTGGCGTTGTGTGGTCACAGCTCCAACCTAACCTAACCTAGCCTTTTCGATTTTGACTAACTGTTTATTGTCTAAAGATTGTTAGCTATAATAAATCATTTAATTACAGACCAAATGCCTTACTGACATTATTTTTTGTACAAAACAATAAACGTTTTCAAATTATATTAAGTGTTACTTATGTCAAGTATCGATTATGAAACGTGTTACTTATAGAAACTAATGATTATAACTCATGTTATTATGGAAATTTATTTTATGCCAAATAAAAGTTATGACTATTAAGTTGATATGACAAGCGTTATTAGTATAAATGACAAAAGTTGTGCGCAAAACCTCAGACACCCCAACTGATTTTTAATTCAATTGACCTATTTCAGAGAGAAAATAAGTCATTAAAAAAAATTGTAAAGGTTTTATGTGTTGTTTTAGTTTTACTGGCCATTCTGATCGTTTCTTGCGTCTGCTACGACGCATTACCGAGGGAGGAGTCGTCACCGGGCTGCTGCGCCGCGCTGACATTGGGTCGCTTGACCTATTAATAAATTGACACGGCAACGTAAGATTTTTTTTTTTAATTTGACCTATATTAAAAAGTGGTTCAATTAATTCTGCTCGTTATTCTGATCAAACTATTTTCAGGTTTTGCGCATTTAACGTTACACGTTGCATAGAAGATTTTGTTCCTTATGCCTTCAATTTGGTTCTAAGGATATATCACAATACCATTGGCAGTAGATTACAAAGTGTATGGCAGGCTTTAAAATTTTATTTCCATTATTACCGCCTAGCTTAAAGGCAATAAAATATTCTAACACAACAACGCAAGCAAAGTGCCTCATGTTCAAAAATACCTCTCTTGAAATAACCTTGGTTGAATAATACGTTTCATTTTCCTTTAAGAGTTGATGCAAACATGAAAGTTGGCGGTGATTTTAAAAGTATGCGTTAAAGTTTATATGACGCTCGGGAGAGCATGTCGCAACTAAAGAACCAAATTGAATTTGTAACGTGAGAGGTCGGTCGTAAAGACTTATTATTATAGGTGTTTCTTTTGTTTGTTATAATAATGCGCTCAGTCGAAGCTGCGCTAAACAAAAAAAATCTCAAAGGACCAAGTCTACAGTTTGTGCAAATAAAAAATAAATTTGTTTTGGATTTTTTTGCGCTATGGCAATCTATGCTGGTGTTAAAATTTAAATAAAAAGTCGTGTCACTAAAATATTATTAGCTGTGTATTTGATTAGAAATGTAATATCAAAAGAAACTGCTTCTTTTATTGTATACTGGCTTTCACCGGCGGTTTTGCCTACATGTCGATAAAAAGTCTATGGCCTTCCAAAAAATCGCTGCAGCAGCTCGTTTTAGTCGGACAGAAATAAAAAAATAAATAAAATTATTATAAGTACCATATATACTTTCTTATGCGTTTAGTAAAAAACTGTTATTTAGACACTACAAACAGACACTTCAATTTTATATCTTTGTGTGTAGGTATGTATAATTGGATGGATGAATGGGTGGATTGGTGGGTGGTTTGGTGGTTGGTTTGTGTAATTGGCTGATCTATTATGGCCCTAACCAATAATCCCCAAACATACCTACATATGAAAATTAAAACGTCCCTTCCCGATCCCACTACATTTTGCATGTTTCTCCAATGTAATGTGATATCGGTTTTTAACAAATGCTGTTCTGTTGACACAGATACAAATTCATCTTCAGTCTTCATGCACGATTTCAACAATTAATATTGCAGTTACTTCAGGCCTGAAATAAAGTGGCACCAATTCGTCACCTTCTAAAAGTTATCTCTGCAGGATACTGGTCATGAATCCTGTCACAAGATACTGGTTGTGGCTAAGAGTAATTCAGACAAATTTACACTATATTAAGAAGTTGTTGATAAAATAAACCATATGTCTGCGTTTTGAGATCAATCTTGGATAGTTAAAACTTTATGCACAAGTAAAAGAAAAATTCTGTACAACTCGGACTTGCCTGAGGCATTTTCTACCAGTCAAACTTGGAATTTCAGCATTATTATAAGCTTTTGCAATACCAATAACGTCATAACTAATATCGACATATCAAAACTTCTTAATGTTCTGTCTTCATTTTTATTTTAGCTTATTCTATCAATGCAATAAACATAGTTAACGACACAAATAATGAAAACAACAAACTAATTGTGTAATATAGATAATTTTGCTCGTAATTTTCTACAATAATGACCTATGTTCGGTAATAAAATGTATTAAGTACATAAAAGTTCTGCTGGTGACTTATTGGTGATTCATCGATTTTAGTATTATGTTTGTTTGTAACTTACGCTTATCATAACTTCTACATTCTCTGTAGAATCGTTCATATCATTTAATAATGTCTTTCTGACAATTTAATAAAAAGATACTCGTATATTCTTCAATATCGATTATTATTATCAAGGTTCGTGACTTTTTTTTTTTCATTCAATATTTGGCGCTTTGCTTTTCTTTCTAGCAGTATGTAATCCACTGTTC
Source organism: Eremobia ochroleuca (assembly GCA_949629135.1). Taxonomy (NCBI): domain Eukaryota; kingdom Metazoa; phylum Arthropoda; class Insecta; order Lepidoptera; family Noctuidae; genus Eremobia; species Eremobia ochroleuca. The sequence goes on from OX451394.1 coordinate 14,294,999, forward strand.
TGGAGAAAACTAAGGGACAAACTAAATTTCGTCACCTTCCTGCCCTTGTCCCATGTTACTTGGGGTCAGCTCAACACCTTTCCATTCTCCTCTGTCAACTGTCACGCTATCGTTAACTGCCTTAATTAATTCATTAATTAATTTATGTATTATTACAAAACATTACATTGCATTATAATTAATATCAATGCCCCACAAAACCGCTCTTTCATATAATTCACATAATCCATCCATCTCATCATTTTCATTGACCTTCAAACTAAGCTGCTTAGAATATATTGTGTATACAACGTGTCCCAGAAATCAACGTCAAGCCGAAAACGGGCAATAGGCCAAGTCGTGACAGCTATTAGAAAAATATAAAAAAAAATCTTGGTCATGTACTTTTCGAATTATAAGCATTTAAAAATAAATCTCAAAAAGTGACACCCTGTGATGGTTTTTCAAGTCCTGTGACTACATTATTAACATTTCGGTAATTTTTTTCTCTGTGATGTAACCATGAATAACCCTTCTGTAAATTACAGTTAAAAGTAAAACGTAACTGCCTCAGTTCTAAATTAAATGTTAGATTTTTGCCCAATATTGAATTCAAAATAATGACATCACCCAACTTTAACCGACTGTACTGAAAAAAAAATCTACTACACTATTTTGGCAAGTAACTTTAAAAGATGGCGCGTTTAGTCAGGATTCCAAAATGGTATAACACATACTAATTGCTACTTCTTAATTGAGAAAAAACATTTTTTTTTTATGAAGCCGTATTTCATAAAAGTTCGATTGAGACGAAGAGTGACGTTATTTTGACTAGTGTGAGCGAGAAAGATTCATTTTAGCTAATGTGAGGTGACGCTACTTTGACAAGTGGGAGCGAGATAGATAGTGACGCTACTTTTATCTAACTAAGAGGGAGACGGATTGACACATCATTTCATATGTGTGAGTGAAACAGATAGAGACGCTACTCTGGCTAAACAGGGATGCGTCGGCAAATTGTGCAATACTGCAGTACGTTACGCTCTTTCGTTGACTGCACATCTTTTTGTATTCGTATTGACTTCGTACTTACAACTGTGGCTTTGTTTATTGGACTTGATTTGCATTGTAATTTGGATTTATCTGCACCGTTTCTGACAACCCCGGACTTGTTTTAATCGCAACCCCGTGTTTGTGTAGTGTTTTATCATGCCATCTCGATACACCGCACAGGAATACGCCAACATGCATCTCATTTATGGAGAATGCTTATGCAACGCCAATGCCGCAGCAAGAGTGTATCGTGAGAGATACCCGAATGCTGAGCGTCATCCCGATCATCGAGTATTTATTAATGTGCATCGGTCATTATCAGAGGGTCGATTTCCTAGCCAAATGGTTAGCGAGGGAAGACCCGTTATGCCCTACGAAGCCGAAGTCTTGCAAGCAGTTGAAGAAGACAGAAGTATCTCAGTACGTGGAATTGAACAGAGCATAGGAGTCCCCAAAAGTACTGCACATCGTATTTTAAAAAAGAACGAGTTTCACCCATACCATGTACGACGAGTACAAAGTCTGCTACCCCGAGACTACCCAGAGAGAGTACGATTTTGTCGAACGATGTTGCAGAGGCACCGAGAGGACCCGCGATTCTTTGAAAAAATTCTATGGTCCGATGAATCAACATTTAAAAAGGACGGTTACATGAACCTCCACAATTTGCACGAATGGCACGTGGAAAATCCAAATTTGATACGGGAAGATAGATCTCAGTACCAGTTTAAAGTAAATATGTGGACGGGAGTTTTGAATGGTAAAGTTATTGGTCCAATCGAGCTGCCGGAGAATTTAAATGCCCAGGGTTATTTGAACTTCTTACAGAACCAATTACCAGAATTATTGGAAGAAGTGCCACTGAACATTTACGTGCATGTGGTATCAACAAGATGGCTGCCCAGCGCATTATGCTCTCACTTTACGAGAGTTTCTCAATCGAGAATACCCCGATAGGTGGATTGGGCGGGGTGGTACAATTTCGTGGCCTGCCCGTTCACCCGATTTAAACCCCATAGATTTTTTTTACTGGGGTACGATAAAGGATAAAGTGTACTCTAAACCAATTCAAGATTTAGACGAGCTGCGCCAAAGAATTGCAGAAGCCGCTGAATACATCAACTCAAGAAGATACGCCCGTCTTATTACGCGATCATTTTTAAAGAGATGTAGAACTTGCATTGCAGCTGAAGGAAAACAGTTTGAACATTTGTTATAAAACTTCGTAAATCTGATTTAATAAAAATTATAATAAAAGAAATCCAACGACTGAATTTTATTTCAAATGCACCTAAAACCAACAATGTACTTTTTTTCCTCAATTAAGAAGTAGCAATTAGTATGTGTTATACCATTTTGGAATCCTGACTAAACGCGCCATCTTTTAAAGTTACTTGCCAAAATAGTGTAGTAGATTTTTTTTTCAGTACAGTCGGTTAAAGTTGGGTGATGTCATTATTTTGAATTCAATATTGGGCAAAAATCTAACATTTAATTTAAAACTGAGGCAGTTACGTTTTAACTTTTAACTGTAATTTACAGAAGGGTTATTCATGGTTAGATCACAGAGAAAAAAACTACCGAAATGTTAATAATGTAGTCACAGGACTTGAAAAATCATCACAGGGTGTCACTTTTTGAGATTTATTTTTGAATGCTTATAATTCGAAAAGTACATGACCAAGATTTTTTTTTATATTTTTCTAATAGCTGTCACGACTTGGCCTATTGCCCGTTTTCGGCTTGACGTTGATTTCTGGGACACGTTGTATACAACGTGTAACGTTAAATGCGCAAAACCTCAGACACCCCAACTGATTTTTAATTCAATTGACCTAACTATATCAAAGCGAAACAAGTCATTAAAAAAATGTAAAGGTTTTATGTGCTGTTTTAGTTTTACTGGCCATTCTGATTGTTTCTTGTGTCTGCGACGACGCTTTACCGAGGGAGGAGTCATCACCGGGCCGCTACGCCGCGCTGACATTGGCTTGCTTGACCTATTAATAAATAGACACGGCAACGTTTTTAAAAAAGATTTTTTGAAAAATGTGACCTATATTAAAAAGTGGTTCAATTAATTCTGCTCGTTATTCTGATCAAACTATTTTCAGGTTTTGCGCATTTAACGTTACACGTTGTATATATATATATTTTATTATCTATTGTATACCTAAATACCTACACATACATACACACACGTACATATTGTTTAGTATGAAAAAACCCAGTCTTAGGTTATATGATCTTGATATTTGAACTGCAACAAATATAATAAATATAATATACAAGCTGTAACTTAAATAACGCACAACCTCTTAAGGGGTCATTGTACTCATCATTATGTACAACTTTTACTATGGGACCAAACCCGAAATCACGCAAAATAATCCACTGTTCCCTACATTTTGACGAGTTATGCGAACATAAATGTTGGGAACAGCTGATTTTCTTTTCGCGAGTTCGGGTTTGGTTTTATAGTAAAAGTTGCTCATAATGATGAGTACAATGACCCTTTAAGAGGTTGAGCGTTATTTCAGTTAAACCTTGTATAATATTTAACATTACACACGCTTCTAAAGACTAATCTACCGTCCTGGAGAAATCTTAGTTCAAACTAAACTGTTTACTTTCTACATAGGATAAAAAACCCTTTCTCATATTCTATTCCTGTTATTTTAGCAGTGTATTTTCCCATGGTAAAAAAAAAACTCATATTTACGCACATGCTTCTAAACGCTACACAGTAAAACCCTCAAGTGCTTCTTCAGCTAACCCTTTAACATTCACTCAAAAGATCACAGTACAACTTGAACAAGACAACTAGTTCATCGTCAACTACTTCAAACATCCGTTCCCTCGGTTGACTGTGTTGTCAGTAATAAGTTTCTCGTTTATCTCAACTAGTTCTTTGAGATTTTCTCTGTCTGCAATTTATTTTACATTTTATAAACTTAACAGTAGTTTGTGATGTTGAATATTGCATTTTGAAAATAAAGTGGGATGCATGAGTATGTTTTAACTCAAACAACGTGAAATGAGTGTTCATTGAAATGGTTTTTGCAAAGGGCCATACAACGACCATACAGCCCATGGTCGTTGGGGCCATATTATGGCGTTTACATTAATTTGAAAATTATAATTGAAATAAAAGAATAACAGCCAACACATTGCAACTGCCTATTACCTACCTCTGGATGACAAGCAAAGCTCATACGCCATAAATCGTGAACTCTGAAGATTCAAATCTGATGTATTAGACTTTAAAAACGTCCTAATTAAGGCGTTTTTCGACAAGTATTTTTGCCATATTTTTATGCTCCATAAACAGGACAAAAGGTAGGTGCACCACACGCCAATAATCTACACATAACAGTCCGGTCCTCCAGGAAAATACGTGGCAGCAAAATGACGGACGGCATTAATTAACACGATTACCCTATTCGTGATTGGGGGCTAATCGCAGGGGCTGTTTGAACTGGCGACCTATTTGTCCAACATTTGCTTTTGTAATTAAAAGTACATATGAGTTTAATTGGTAGAATAGGATCGGTAGGATCGGTGTGTGACGTATGAGGTGATGGTTTATGTTATTATATGGGCTAGGTGTTTGAAATTGGATATTAAATAATAATAATAATATTCGACAACTTTCACACAACGCCATCTAGTCCCAAACTAAGCAGAGCTTGTGCTATGAGTACTAGACAACTGATAAACATACATATATATTTCTAAATACATACATATTATAGATAAATTACACCCAGACAAAGAACAAATGATCGTGCTCATCACACAAACATTTGTCCTATGTGGGAATCGAACCCACGACCTTGAGCATAGCAGTCAGGGCCACTGACCACTAGACCAACAGGCCTGTCAAAAAAATTAAATATAAATTCTCTCTCTCGTAGACGTGAAGCTTTATCCCAACAGTGGGAACAATATATGCTGATTATGATGCTATTCTGATGTGTAAAGATAAAATGTGCCATGATTGGCTGAGAAATAAAATAAAATATGGGTATTCATAGAGCTTAAATCACTTAGTTGATAAAACGGTGGAACAAGTTTTATATTCGCAAATCCATAAAAAGCATTTTACTTTAATGCTTTATCGTAAGAAATTGGGTATCCTTGTAACCAATACGAGAAAACCTATAACTTCATAAGTGTTCGATGCCGAGGAGGATTTCGCTCAAATCTCACATCGGATGACTACTTAACAGAAGTGTCCCTTTGATATCAAACTCTGAACAATTTGAGAATGGACAAGTGGTCATTGGGGACGCAAGTGGACTCAGTGGGATGGCGTAAATTAGAACAGTAAGCTTCTTGTTACATACCGTCCCCAAATCCTATGCTATAGTGATCGTGTGGACTGTGGATCCTTTTCGGGTCTTCCGTAATTGTAAGCCTTGAGATCCGATCAAGGGGTGTTTTATATTAAAATAGTTACTGTGTCTTAAAGGATTTTCAAGTATTCTCTCTTCCGTGTGGCTATTCATTTGGTATTACTTCTCTGGACTTTGTAATATTATTGGAGCTTGTCGCCAAAGCTTTAACGAAACCCTTCCATAGAGGGAGAGGAACTGTCTTTGAGCCAGTGGGCAGTTTGATTTAAAACCTTATAGTGCACTCGTAATCCCTTCGTTTACTATGATTGAGAGGGTCAACAAGTTGGTTTTAAGATTAATGATGTAGAGGTACGTTTATTAGGTTTACTGAGTTTGTTTCATCATCATCATCATTACAGCTAAAAGACGTCCACTGCTAGACATAGGCCTCCCCCATGCACCTCCACTACAAACAGTTTTGTGCTTCTCGCATCCAAAGGGTTCCTGCAGCCTTCACAAGATCGTCGGTTTACCTTGTGGGAGGCCTTCCAACGCTACGTCTTCCGGTACGCGGTCGCCACTCCAGAACCTTTCGGCCCCATCGGCCATCTGTCTGTGAGCAACGTGTCCTACCCACTGCCACTTAAATTTGGTAATTCTTCGGGCTATATCGGTTACCTTGGTCTTCCTGCGTCTCTTAATTTCTGATTCAATCACGCAGGGAAACTCCAAGCATAGCCCTATCCATTGCCCTTTGGGTTTGTTTTCTAAAGTATGATGACGAGAAAGTGGAGTGAAACTATTGACACAAAACGTATTTCATACAGTCATGTTGATATATAACAATTTTATTGTCTGTTCTCCGTCTAGACAAGTTAACCGATAGGGCGATTTGTGTCTGTCCATAACAGTAAAGCCTGTCATGTCCTTGTTTCTATTCCCCAGTATCTAAAATATCTTGTATTTCATAACATTACGAAGTAGGTCAAATGTCTTGAATGATTCAAACAAATGACTGTGTTTACTGTTCTCGAGTTTATTTTGATGAAGACATATCAAGAACCCTCGTTTCAATGACCAATCAAGTATCGCATTTAGAACTTTAAAAGATTAATTCATCAAGCTACTTCAAAAAAACCAATAAACCATTTAATAATCTTTACAGTTAGACGGGCAATTTAAATAATTAGTCCATAATCGTCCGATACTAAAACGTTCAAATATTCGATACGTGCTTTATCTTAAAAGTCAGACGACAAAAAGCGAATAATTAAGCAACTTCTAATTATTTTCTATCGACGAAAGATAACTCGATTGATTTATTGATGACAAAGTAACTGAAATAGATAAAAAGTTGAATTTACGATGTTTGTAC